>JAPQNM010000022.1:365648-498148 GCA_029783475.1 Metacarcinus magister
TATATATATATATATATATATATATATATATATATATATATATACTTTGGTGAGGGTGGGTGGCGTGTCATACGTCTGGCAGCGCGCTTCCCTCGTATCATCGCTTTGAGATGATTTTGTATTCAACTTCAATGCTGTATAACTTATGTAACTTAAAACTAAACGATGCGTTGATGCTACTGTTCAAATCGGATAAACCAGGAGAAATTTACCATCCTAAGCATATTATTCAATGTATAGATTGAAAAATCATAAATTATTAACCACAGGCGATACGAAAAAGTTTTTGCATTATCACGGTGAATGAGTTAATAATGATAATAATAATAATGATAACAATAACATTATCGTAACGTAGAATTGCGTAAGAGGCAGACATTATAGTGAGCATTAGAAGAGTATGTATAAGAAAGTTAAACATCGGTGCGTAAACTTGATTACGAGCTGAAGAGGAAATGAAAATTGAGAAAAAAAAATATTTAAAGAGTGCAGAGAAGGTTCGAAATCATATTCCAAGTTTTGTAGAATATCAATCAAAATAAAGTAAACATGTGTGTAGACAGAGGGGAGGAGAAGGTGAATTAATGTGTTTAGCTAATCAACGACAGACTATAGACATTCTTAACAAAGGATGTAGAATCTGTCGACCCTCAACCAGACAGAATTGAGATCCATGCAAATTGAAGAGTTAAAAGTAGATAATGACAATGAGAAAAGAACTGCTACATTTACAGCGCCGTTACTTTCCATAATTAAGCGTTAACAAATCTGCCTTTTCCTATATACTGTAATCTTGGAGAATTAATTAAACAGAGTCTACGCTAGATAAATTTGACCCGTAGAAAATAACCTATTTCTTCACTTCTATCTAGGGATGCTGGTAGGCTAGGAAGGTAATTACTTTATTGCGTCTGTCTTCTACAACTCAAAAAATTATACTAAGAAATACGATAAAATAAGTCATTTACCTCTCTCACCTCCTCCTACTCTTCCTCCTCCTCGTCTTTCTCTTCCCTATTTTCCTCTCCCTCTTCCTCTTTCTCTTCCCCATTTTCCTCTCCGTCTTCCTCTTTCTCTTCCCCATTTTCCTCTCCCTCTTCCTCGTCTATCTATTCCCCATTTTCCTTTCCCTCTTCCTCTCCTTTCTCTTCCCTATTTTCCTCTCCCTTTCTCGCAGTTTCTTATACTCAGCTAAGCATAACGCCTTTAAGTCTGCACGTGTCCTCCCAGGTGCCGACGTCTGCAGAGTTCTTCCAACCTGCTGGTGGTGAATCTGGCTACAGCTGACCTTCTCATGATGTCTAAAGCACCTATCTTCATCATGAACTCCTTCGCACAACGGCCCTACACTGGACGATTAGGTGAGTGTGTGTGGGTGGGTGGATGGGGGGGGGGCTGTGTGTGTGTGTAGGTGAAAGGGGGGGGGGCTGGGTGTGTGTGTGTGTGTGTGTGTGTGTGTGTGTGTGTAGGTGAAAGCGCTGTGTGTGTGTGTGTGTGTGTGTGTGTGTGTGTGTGTGTGTGTGTGTGTGTGTGTGTGTGTGTGTGTGTGTGTGTGTGTGTGTGTGTGTGTGTGTGTGTGTGTTCTTGGGTTGTACTTGAAAATACGAGGCCACTTTTCCCAGATGATGACGGGTCAGAGAGAACGCTAGCTTTCTCCTCCTCCTCCTCCTCCTGTTTCTTGATTTTGTTGTTATTGCTGTTGCATCTGTTTCTATCAATGTTACTACTACTACTACTACTACTACTACTACTACTACTACTACTACTACTACTACTACTACTACAATTACTACTACTACTACTACTACTACAATTACTATTACTGATATTGATACTGCTACTATAATATTAAAATGAAAATCTCAACAACAATGACGAGGGCAATCTTAGGTGGGTTTTGTTTCCTTGGATATCTGACACTTCCATCGTCCCTTTCCACTCCCTCTATTTCTCTCCTTCGTACCTCGCTTTCCTTCCCTCTCGTACGTGGTTAGACGAAGAAAAGAGATGGAAATAAAGGGAAAACACTAATGCACAAGCAGAGTACCCGGCGTTGCCGTGGAAGACACAAAGGGGGTCCCATTGAGTACTCCCTCCAAGTTTCAGCTCGATCCGACCACATTTATATAGGCGTAGCCCGTGAACATGACAGAAACCCGGCGTTGCCCGGGAAAAGAAAAAAAAATAATAGTAATAAAAATAATAGTGATAAAAATAATAACTAATAATAATAATAATAATAATAATAATAATAATATTCTTATTTGTCAAAGTAAAAAATATAAACCATTATTATTATCTTTATCTATTAATTCCTCTATTTCAATGTATATTTCCTTCCCTTCCTTCATTGTTGTAAGAAGTTCCCTCACCACCACCACCACCACCACCACCACCATCATCATCATCATCACCATAATGATGAATAAATAATATAATAATAATATAATAATAATATAATAATAATAATAATAATAATAGCTAATCATAAGAACTTCCATTACGATTCCCAACAGGGTGTGAAATATACGGATTCATTTCCCTGCTGGCCGGTTTGTCCGCTATTTGGTTCCTTACTGCTATTAGTCTGGACCGGTACAGGGTGATACGTCTCTCTATCACTGCCAGCATGTCCTCTAAATCACAGGTAAGGCTTGTGTCAGGTACTACTTCGGTATGCAACATCCTAACCTAAGTGTGTAGTATTAGCAGCTTCTTTTTTTTTTTCTCTCTCTCTCTCTCTCTCTCTCTCTCTCTCTCTCTCTCTCTCTCTCTCTCTCTCTCTCTCTCTCTCTCTCTCTCTCTCTCTCTCTCTCTCTCTCTCTCTCTCTCTCTCTCTCTCTCTCTCCTACGCAGACACCTTCGAGGGTTGACAGCATTTTGTTTTAGTTTTTACATTTACATTGAAAGACTGATATTTTAGTTTTAATCTGTCTTCGTCTTGTCTGTTTTTTACAAGTTCCTCTCCGCCCCCTCCTCACCCCAGACGCGGATGGTGGTGTGTGTGGTGTGGGTGATCTCAGGTGTGGTGGCTACCGTTCCACTGCTCGGCTGGAACCATTACGTGCCCGAGGCAAGTTATTTTTTTGCTGTTATTACTCCATTTATCTTATTTGCTTCACATCTTTCTCTTGTTTCCTTCCTTCCACTTGTTAATCCACTTTGCTTTTACTCAACAACGTTCCACTTCTTTTATAACAACAATAAATACATCTTTTAATGATCTCTTTCTTGAGTTATGTTTTTAGTGTCAATAGATAGATAGATAGATAGTTTATTGACTACGAACAAAATACATATTTCTACAAGTTGAAATTAATGATAGTTATACAATCATACCATCAATTACATATCAGCTAGTTGTGGTCTATAATGGTAAATATTACTCCGAAACTAACCTTAACAACTACAAAACTAATCATAATACTAATCATAATACATATACACGAGTCTAATAATCTTCCTCCCTTTGTGTGAGGTGGTGCAGGGTGTGTTATCAGGCTGCACAGTGGACTACTTATCTGAACGTTGGTTGGATCGTTCCTTCGTGTTTCTGTTGCTGTTAGTGGCTTGGACCGCTCCCATGGCTGCTGTCATCTTCTCCTACATGTATATAGTGTTCAGGGTGAGAAACAGTCGGGGAGGGATGTTCAGATTATCCAACGTTGCCTTTTTCAGATTAATCAATAGTGTTATTTTTAGATATTTCTACCCTGATCTTAATTTTCGAGCCCCAACTTTTTACATTCCGTTGTCTTATTTTCGATAATTCATATTCTGAACTTTTCTTTCTTTCTTTCTTTTTCTCTTCTCATATTAACCCATCTTTATACCGTTGTTTCTATGGTAACTTATCATTGAGGTTTTTACAATCCGTATAAAAGGTCCCAGAATATGACCAATAAGAGAGGAGCAGCGGGCGTAGGTCAACCTCCTTTCAGCCTTGGAATGTACTGAAACCCCCACTCTTTTCCTTCAATGGGGATTATATACATCTCAAGGAGTAAGCATCCCACTAGATCCTTTGAAGTTGAAGGAAACATTTTCCTCGAATCAGCGTTGCCATTATGTTGCCACACTTTTACTGATCCCCACAAGAGTACTCTGTATACCTTTTCTTAATTATAATCTTACGTATCATCCTCCTGGTCGTATAGTCACGTTGGGAATATGGATTTTCTGGCTTTGTTATATATAATGTACTAGATGTATTTTTCCTTGCTGTAACTTTTTTTTTATTATATAATTTTCTCTAGTTGTTCTGATCCCTTTGCTCTCCTCAGCTCCGATCATTGTTTTTCTTTTCTCTTCGTCTTTCCCAATAGGTTAAACGTAGTAGAGAGGAGCTGCAACAATTGAATCACCAGCATCCTGTCATCTCACTCCCTCGAAGAAAGGTTAGTTTATCCTCTATTTGTATTGCAGCTTCTCTGTCCTAAAGTATTTTCAGAGTAATTTTAAGACTCAGTGACGCTTGCCGTGTATACAGAAGTTAATAACACATTATTTTTGTTGTTAAATAAATAATAGGTTGGATAAATTAAGATCACAAAGTCTACAAATAAAGTTTAAATATCAGAAGATATTGGGTAATTTAATCCCCTTGTGTTTGAAGAGATAACGTAATGCACTTTGTAATTGAAACCGTATAACCATTATCCGTAGACTTTACGCGGCGTTGTGTTTTGCCTCCTCCAGACCGGGACGCGAGTGGCCTTCCTGGTGGTGCTGTGGGCGGTATCCTGGACGCCTTACGCTTTAGTAGTGTTAGTTTCAGTGTCCTTCAGTAACTCTGTCCTCACGCCGCTCCTGTCCACTATGCCTTCCATCTTCTGCAAGGCCTCAGCCTGTTTCAACCCTTACGTGTACGGCCTGTCGCTTCCAGCCTTCAAGTGAGTGAAGCCAAGTGTGAATTTGATAATTTAACAACAGATTCAAGGAAATGTTGTACTCAAACTTGTCAAGATCTATCAGGTAAAATCACTTATACAACATATTACTACAATTTCATTCTATATGTAGCTATTTTGTATCTGAGGCATTTGTTTTTTCTCCACTATTACAGGAGAGAGCTGAAGCGATTCTTGCCCGGGATGGTTCAGTACCGCGGCACCTCGGACGTGATAAAGAGGAATAGCCAGTCCTTGCCCACCTGTCTCACTACTTACTATGACCATGTGTAAGCTGACTTTAATTTAATTTAATTTTCCACTTCTGACACAATTTTTTTTTTCTTTTTTACATAAGCGATAACACCTAAGCAAAACTCATTATGTAATATGTTAATTCAAATCTTTATATAAAAACTAACAGGAGATCTATAGCCACATAAATATTATTATGTCCAGTTTCCAAAATAACTTTTTTGTAAACAGCTTAACCACAGATGGAAATTTAAGCCATAAATTATATGTCTAATGAGGTATAACTATATCTAGTACTGTGCTGTATTATACATATGACAATTCTTTTCCATGATCTGTTGTATTTCTAGGAATCCTTGTATGAAGTGTAATGAATCCTTGTATGTGTAATGAATAACTTGTATGTACGAATCCTTGAATAGTAATGAATAACTAGTTCCTATTATGAATCTCTTAGGCCAGAACAGAGACCCGGCTGCATGTCTTCCTCCTACATGGTACCCAGCCTGGCTCCAGTGGGCCTGCAAAGGTTCATGCTGCCTAATGGTGATATAGTTCTGGGCACAAGTTATAAGGAAGCGAAGCAAAGATTGGCTAAGAAACAGAAGACTTTGTTAGTGAATACACGTTCAGCTCCTTCCCGCCACACTCACAGGACACTACCTAGTCTGCGGCCGCTCACCTCTCAAGTCTAATATAAAGGTAAGTACTTGTGTTCTCTCGTCTCATATTATCGTGAGTTAAATGTTGTGTTTAAAATGTATGTTAACTAAAGCTGCAGTTTGGATAGGTGTATATGTGTGTGTTTCGGTATCCTTTCAAGGGGTGTCAGTCTAGTATGTAGATAGATAGCTAGATAGATTAGCAATAAGTTAAGTCCATATTCACATTAGTATAGATAAGTTTGGATCATGATAAAAATACCCACCATCGTTATATGCATATTTTTCATTTTAAAACAAGTACAGCATAGGCACATAAATGATGACATCAGCAACAACATAAATCTCAAAAGTTTTTTTTCAATAATTAAATTTAAAGCATTGATAATAAAATACATTCCATTATTAAAGACAACCATTACAATAGAAAAAATATTGTACACAAAAAATATTCTTTTATGAGCTCAGTACGTACCACATTAAGTTATTCTACAAAGTTCCTGTGTTTCCCTTAAATGTATATACACCACAGCCTAAAACTATAAAATATAACTATGTGTCTATCTACTATTTATCTTTGGTGTTTGATGGAACTTTGTCCAATGAGATGAAGCAAAAACACCGTTGAGCGCAACCAATAAAGTCTCGTCTGAGCGTCTGTGAATGCATAATAAGTGTCCAGTGAATACAGGTTGACTATCAATATCCCGGTTCCATCAGTTTCCAAACTTCCCGAGTTGGCGCATCACTGTTTTCGTTTATGTTTTGATGGCGCTGTACCCAGAATTAGGTGTTTGCTCATGCCGGATTAGTGATGGTCAACCTGTACTAATGCCGCACCGAGGGAGTGTATGTATGTATGTATCACAACTATACAGTACAGTGGGGACTACAGCGATTAGCAGTGTATCAATCAAAGCTCACAGAGACTTACGCTTAAAAAGAAATATAAGGCCACTTTGCTCATCATAAACTAGCACTATGTAAAAAAAAAAGTTAAATAGTATAATAAAAGCATTTCACTAATTATTTCAATACTACCAAACGATACATACTGTAGTTGATTTATTTATATTCAACTGCTACAATTTTAGATATATGTTTATATATATAAGAAACGTTACTAATTTTTAAAGTACATATGCTGCTAAGATGCAAAGTTGAAGGAAAAAAATGTAATGACTTCTCTTAAACCAATATACTGCATTTAATTAAGTAGAAAGCGAAAAATACTTTAATTCAAAAATTCTCACAATAAACCAAAACTGAAGAGGCTTGACTTAAGTTTACACACTGTCAATTAGTAATTCTTCATACTCAAAATATATAATCTTTATCAACATTATCTTGTAATTTGGCAGATCTGACAATCTTGGGCCCACTATTCCTTGGGCTAAAGGATGTATGTTAGGTTAGGTCACTTCAAACTTGTGGCTGCCTCCTCGGAGCCACTCAAGCAAGGCAGACGTGAAGGATGAATGAGCCAATTAGGACTGTATGCTTCAATACATTGGGAATTATAAGACAATATAAATAAAATGAGTGAAAAGTACAAGGAGAATGGTAATAGAATATACAATGAAAGGGAAAGTAGATGTACTTGAATCAAATTAAACCCATTTGTTTATGAAAGGGATGACTGGGAGTGGTGGAAGAAGGGAGTGTGATGTAGGGAAAGGGCTAAAGGGTGGAGGAGTATGGATTGGTCTGGATGAGAATTGTATGGAAAGTGGAAAACGATGTGGAATTCTTGTATCTGGAATCGGTAAAATGCAATTGACCGGCTACTTGAATGTCAAACAAATAAGGAATGTGGTAAGAATGTACAGTGTGTGTGGAAGGTTACTAAGTGGAGTGAAAACATTACATAAAGATGCAAAGGAATATGTTAAAGTGAATAGGGAAGTGGATGATAGTTTCAGCCATTGTTGTAAGTAGTTGTCTCTCTCTCTCTCTCTCTCTCATTATACGGTAGTTCTCCAAAAAAAAAAGATTAAATAATCCCTCCGAACGAGGCATCTATGGACCATATAGTTCTGCTAGGGTTAACGAGAGCGCTGCCGTGAGCCAGGATCGAACTCAAAACTTTTAGGTCACTTGCCGAGCACTGAACCACAGAGCCACCCGGAACCCTAGTTGCTCCAAGCCATGTTCCTCCCATCATGGTGTTTCACCTTGGTTTCATAAGGCACAGTGCAGTGTGGTGGTAAGCAAACTTGACTCACAATCGAGAGGGATTTGAAGCCCTTTCTTTAGAGGTTAAATATGATATAGTTGTGAGAGTTGATAATGACCTCATGTTATTTTGGTAATTCTTATTACTGTATATCCATAATCTAAATTTAAAATGTGTGTGAAAACTATAGAAACCATTCTCTGTGGAAAATTGAAATATGAATATGAGACCAGATCACAGCATACATCACATAGAACAAACATACAGTTTTAAAGCAACAGATCAAAAGATTATAAACTATTTATATAAATTCATTGCTGCTTGTAGTGAAGCAAATTTAGCATTAGTATAATATTTATGAAGGCACATGCAGATATATGTAGCAGATGTTTAAACATCAAAATAACAAAGTCAAATACATTGAGCTCAAGATGTTCCTCCAGGGAACATACAAGGCAGGAGTTGCCGCCACAAGATGTTCAACGTTAATTTTAAATAGTTGCAGGAAAAGGCTGTAACAGTGTTTTCCTGTGGTTTTTAAAAATGACGTTTACGATCTTGTAAACCAGAGCTCCTTATATATAGGTTAAAAATATTCATTTTCACATTAGAATGTAGCATTACTGACCTACGATTTTTCCATAAAATAGTATATATATTCTACAGCACTAAAACAAAGGCATCATAATGTGTGCAACTGTTATAGCATTCCTAGCTACAGTTACATGGCACTGTATGAAAGAGATCTCATCTAGTTGTGGAGGCAACAAACTCACCACACCTCACGGCTCTCACTGCTTATATTAAACACTGTAGTGGTAACATGATTTTTGAAAATTATGAAACCATGACCACTAATAGTTTCACTTTATTTCATATAATAATGGTTAAAATATATCTGATAAAAATCTTTATCCAAACCACATTGAACCTCCACTATCTTACTTCCCTTTATCACAGGCTCTAAGTACGGTTTATTTCCACCGTTCATGAGCATTGATTAATAGTGAACCAAAGATGGATTTCAACACTTTGTCTTCCAACTAAAGTGATAGAGCTGTGATGAAATGGTCAAATAATAATCCTTTGCGAGGTGGTGACCAAGTTAGTTAGTGAGCGGGAAGAGGAGTTAAATTTGTCCCACATTAATGTCCTGTTGGTTGTGGTATTTTGTCATTGAGTGTAATAAAACCAGTCATGTTGCCCAGGCACACTAATCCTGATTGAAATGTTCAGTCCACTCAGGCAATTGGGTCAGCAGGAGCCTTGAAGAGGTGCCGCTATAAATATTTTTGTCCATATTTGTATCAAAATGACATGTGGGCAGATTTTGGTGGTGAGAAAACATGGGATTAAGCAGAAACATTTTATTTTTCCAACATTTTGATTACCGTTTTCTTCAGAAAGAATTCAATTATATCTGAAGATGGTAGTCAAATTTTATTAAGAAATAATATGCTTTTATTTCAGTCTGTTTTTTCACCACCAACTTCCACCTTTGTCAATACCATCCCAGGTTGAACTCACCACCACAACACAAATCACTATGGCATAAAGGCACACATGACCTGTAACATTTACTAAACAAAATGACTTCTATAAACTAACCACTGCTGCATTCCCATTTGAAGGAACTTTGTCAGGTGGAAGAATACAGACTGAAAGAATTAATTAATGAGAAAATCACTAAGGATAAGAGAACTCAGAGGTGCATAGTAATGATAGTTGGTTAAGTTCTTTGTTGAACTTTCCTTGAGAATATTGGGCACCTCTCTTACAGTTGACGGATAAACTGAAATAATAAACGTTTTGGTGAGATAATTGAAAATTCACAACAACCATGGTTACAACTTTAAACATTAAATAATTTTGTCTTCATCAGCCTGTTGTGATGAAATATTTTGGCTAAATGAGTTGATAGCGGTAAGACTGTCCAGTACAGTCCTGAATAGTACATGCTACAAAATATTCAACCAAAAGTTATTTAGTGGATTTCATGAGTGAGTGACTTGCACGATAAAAAAAAACTGTAATAGCCTGACCAACACCACGATATTACCGACAAACTGGGACTCCGTAACTAGCACACACAAACCTATATAGTTCATTACTGATGCATAAATAGTTTGAACAACCATAATAATGAAATAAGTATGAAAAAAACAGAGATACAAACGGTGTGGTTAAGCTTTAAGTGCAAGTAGTTAGCGGCAAGTGTGACAGTCTTCTATAAATGACCTGATGAAGTACCACTCTAAGTGTTTGTGTTGAGGCGTTAAAGTTAAGTATAATCAGTGCTGGGTAGACTTAGACGCATCATGCAAGGAATGGAAGACAGGTTAAGGTAATACTCCTTTTCCTCTTCCCTATATATGTAATTCAGCACCAGAGGAACCATGTTAGGTCAGTATATAAGGTCTCTCCAACTATAGGACTGAGTGAGTAATGCATAGGAATTGTAAGTTTAGATATCGGTTATTACTACTGCTTTAGGTGTTGTCGTTCTTGATATCTACATACTAGTGCAGCTATAGTATTCCCACCTCTATATATTTCTTGGGTTTGGCATCTGTCTATACCGATATAAGCTAGTTTTTCATCAAGATCCTTCGGTTACAATGATCACAGAATATGAACGCTACAACTATGAGTATGTCGACTACTAAATAAATGCAATAAATAATGTTGGATTATTCACGACAAAATGTTTTATACGACATGTTACTTCTTCACGTCCCTTTTAAAGTACATTACCAAGAGTGAATGTATAGTAACTATGGAGTATTATGTAATATACTATACTCTGCAGTGTGGTAGCTTTGGGGGACAATTATTCAAAGTACAAATTATATGTACCGCAAACACACACAAAAACAATCATACTTGGAAAAATATAAGCAGATTGACCATTAATTTTCTGGCAATTATATGACATCACAATAATTAAGATTCTTTCCAATATAACTAAAATTTTTTAATACAATTATAATTATAACCCAGAATACATATCTACCATTCTTGTATTGCCTTTTAACACTGAATTATGATGAAAATACATTCAATGAACCCAACTTGGATGCCATGTATATTAACCACATTGTTTATACATTTTTCTCTCACTCCCTTTCATCCTCATACATATCATTATTCATTAGACTTGATTTTTCACAAGTCAGTTTAACAATGTATTCAGTCTCTCTTCTTTTAGTAGCTTTCTTTCAGGAGGATTCTGCACTTCATTCCTTCTACTTTTCTACTTATCTATCTATCTATCTATCTATACTTCCGACGCATTGTCCCTCTCTGGTGACTTCCCTCAAGGGGGCGGCCACAGTAAAATAGATTTCATCTTTCCCTGTTCTGGCATTGTATCACTGCATAGTTAAGGTTATCTTTAATATTGTTTGTCTAATCACTACTTACAGAAAATCAATGGTCAATTTGCCAAAACACAAACACGCACAAACGCAAACATTTGATGAGAATCATATACACGCAAACCATTGAAATTTTGATGAGAAAGCATATAATAAACAAGTGAATTGAGTATAAAAATAATTACACTCCACTGCAACTCCAACTTGAGTTAAGATCATTCATTACCAGACACTAAATAATGCAAACACTTCACTTTCATCTCCAACAAAGGACTAATCATTTTTTCCCATTAATAGTTGTGCACAATCTTGAGTTAAATAAAGGAGGAATATAGTTATGTTGCATTATTAGTTGTGCACAAACATACAACCCTCCTGTCAAAAGCAATGATATTTTAGACTCACATGCAACTAATAAAAATAAACAGTATCACCCAAGCCAACATTAGGTGACATTTACTTGCATACATTTCTCTCCATCTATAGAAGCACATAAGTATTCATTACTATACACTTAACACTCCTTTACTCCTTCACTCAGCTAGGTCACTATCTTTTTGCAGAGACCTATCGTGGACCTGCTTGACCATCTTCTCCTGGAAGTCTCGCAGGAAGTCTGTGAGCATGTTGTTGTCCTCACCTCCGCCATCACGGTCAATGTGTTCACTCAAGCTGGCAACTCTCAGCCTGGGAATACAAGGACGGCTTAACAACACTTACTACTACATCAACAGTAAGATGATTTATAACTATTCTATTAGTTATAATATTAATGTGGAAAGTTGTATCCATTTAAAATCCAAACTCTATTCAGTAAAAGAAAAAGAAAAAAAAAAAAAAATTTTTTTTAAAAAAAAGCTGCCTTAACAACTTACAGCGTTACAACATCCGGTTCGTTGCTTTGAACAGCAAGATCAATGGCTTTCTGTCCGTCACAATCTGTTACATTCAAGTCCACTCGATGCTTCAGAAACAGACACACCTAAAACAAAACATTACATATACAATAAAAAATGATGAGGTTAATTGCCACACTATTAACGCAGATTTGTAGAGTTTCAAATTCATTACATCACTAAATATATTATCCTGGTACTACTTTACCTGACCAATGTTTGACATGAGTGCAGCAAGATGTAAGGGAGTCCGTCCATTGGAATCTTGCTCATTGATTTTTGCTCCATTGATCAGAAGGTGTTGAACTGCCCTTATGGAACGCTGCAAAACAAATGAAACAAGAATGGTTATATAGTTAAAACAACAGTCTACTTATTGATTTACATTATAAACCAGACTTTACATTATAAACCAGTACTTTCCATTACTTAGGATGGCTGCTTGTAAATCTATCACTTTCCTAAAATATAGCAGCATTGCATGTACTAATATTATAATAAGGGTCTGGCGTCAAGTGGGATTTTTTTTACGTATTTTTTGTTGTCCCTTAGCCAGCATCCTTTAAATGTAAAAAGTAAAGTAAAGTAAAGTAGATAAGTTTGCATACTAACACTAGCCACAGCCTGATGGAGTGGAGTGAGTCCGTTGTCATCTGGGTTGTGCCAGTTTTTGTTCCCTCCGAGTGCAAAGCTGTGGCTCATCATGGCAAGGTTGTAAGATTCACTGGCACGATACAACACCAAGTCTGGGCTTAGGTTTGTAAGGGGCTCTTCTGTAACTGTAGGAAAACAACAATGGAAATATATCAAAGGGGTTTTTCCGTAACTGAAGAAAAACAATAATAAAAATATATCACTACAATAATTCCATAAACCTACTTGTGTACCATAGTTAGTTTAACACCCAGATATTCATCATAATATTTCCTATTATCTCCTACATTCATGCAACAGAATTCGGTCCAATACATAGTCAATTAAAAGACATATTTCTATTTCATATAAAAAGTTTCACATAGTTCAAGAAAATCTTACCATTAATAGTGTTTTCATCATCCGTTGAGTTGTCATCACTCGCACCCAAGATTTCTAGTGAATCTCTATTGAAACACGGAACGTCAATGTCCAGCAACAATACATCAGTGAGGGGAGTGTCAGCTTCGGGAGACCTGAGTGGTAAATAAACATGAGCACAGTTACTATGTGTACTGTGGCTTCAAACACAATACCTGACAGTTGGGAGTACTGTTCTAATAGTCTGAGAATATTAACAAGTATACTGATAAGGCATAACACCACCATCATCATCATCATCATCATCATCATCATCATCATCATCATCATCATCCTCCTCCACACCACTGCAACCACAACACACCCACCACCACCACCACCAAACAACAGTCTCACAGCTATACTTACATGTTTGATATTTGTGATTGAGATTCTTCTTGGTCCTGTGCCTCCCCAACACTGCTGAGAGACACATCAAGACTACTACTGCTGGACTTTGATACTCTTGGTGCCTGTGTCCGTCGGCGCCTGCGTGGAATGCCCCAAGTCCTCTGTGGGTGGGATAAATTTGTATATATATATACTACCATCAAGCAGATTTTCAGAAAGAAGTTTAGGTTCATACAGCTTTGAATGCACGAGGAAAACTCACCTTCTTTGCCGGCTCGGCAGCGAGAGGTTCAGTGACTGCTGTGGGCAAAGGTTTCACATACCGCCGCTCAACATATTTAACTTTGATCCACTCTTCTCTAACAGACCTGCAATGAACAAAAGTGACATCCATTGAGATGAAATAAATCAGAGTATTATCAAAGGCTTATAATTTTGTTGCCTTAGGTGTGCTCTGCCAACCCACACCTCGGCACCTGCACCAGCAAGTCCCAAGCTGTACAGTCTTTAATATGTGTTATGTTTCCTTCCAGGTGCCTAAGGTGTTATCCATCCAAGGTCCAAACAACACTTCACTTCAGTTTGGATCGCATCAACTCAACAGTATTTGTACAGTTTGGATTACACGATATAAGTCTTATTCCATACATCTTAAACAGACATGTCACATTTTTATCCCATTGTTATTATATATATTTGGGTAATACAGCTCTCGACATGATAAATTCAATTATATTATGAAAAATCTAAAAAAAATTGTGAAACTACCAAACCAACAAAAAACTGGATAAATTTGCTGTCTATTTAGGATGTATTAACACTAAGATCATTGTATACAGTGACCATAATCCTTTTTTTTTTATTTTTATACTTGACTTCATGAATAATGATGTGAAATGTTTCAACAAAAAATACTTTGTGACACTAGTGTAGCTTTTCATTATGTGACCAAATGTTACCAAGTATATCAATGAATATGGTAGAGTTTTCCTTCCCCAACATTATCTCAATAATCCGCTAGAAATGATTCAATCCATCCCCAACATCCCCTTACCTTTGACTATCAGGTTTAGGGGCTGGAGGGCCTGAGGTGGTGTTCTCTGGTACATATGTGGCCAGATAGATCCTGTTGATGACTGAGTTCCCAAGGTCACGCATCACCCTCACCATCTCGGGTTCCCAGGCGTCCAGTGTTAGTGATCTCACCTTAGAGTAATGCACACCCAGGCTACGGTGGATCCCTGAACACTCTGTAACAGCACAAGTACATCAAAGTCAGTTTAATAAGTTCACAAAGTCAGTTCAATACTCCTTTAGTTTTCCTTGTAAGCTTGGATAATGATATTTCCTTAAACTGTTATTGTTATGCATAAATTATGAATATTTGACACTTCTATCATAACCAATGCTTGGGTATAGTTCTTCGGAGCAGCCATTTGATATATAGATAAATAAATATATTTTTATAGCCTAAAGATATTATTGCATCAAATGTTATCAGGTTGACATCTGTATCATCAATGGACAGAAAACATGTTATAAAAAAATATAGGAAATCTTACTTGGTATATTAATGTCTTCAGTCTTGACATTACACAACCTATTATTCCTTCCAACATCTCCTCCCATTATCCACCTTGTTCCCACTCACCAATACACAGTGTGACTCCTAAGTTTATTGAAGCCCATCTTGGATTACTTGCACCACAATCACAACAGAAATCATTGCCCGGGATGCTCATCAACTCCTGCCACAAGCTGAAAAAACAACACAAATCAACACCTTATCTTTCATTACTAATACTTAACTGGCAGCTGTGAGCTCAGTTCAACTAGATCTTCACCAACTACAACAAGGTGTAGTATTTAGCTAGAATAGACGAAAAAGTTTGGGAACCACTAGTCTAACTGAACATCCTTTACATACACAAGAAGCTACACCTAGTTTAACTTACTGTGCCTTGTGTGCTGTGGAAGCCTGAGGTGTGGTGGCGGGAGAGGAGTTGTTAGAGGAGTCCCCTGGTGTATTTAATGCTCCGAGTCCCTTCTGTGAGCTAGGAGAGGGAGTAGGAGTGTTGTTGCCAATGATGTAACTGTTATCATGGGATCCTGACTGCAAGGCTTGACCAATACCTCGCTGCAAGGCACTGATCCAGGAGTTGTAGCTTTCCTCACTCTCGGCTTGTAGCATGTGACATCTGAAAGGGTTTTGTCATCAGCAAACCTCACTCTCAAAATGAATAATAAATTAATATTCAGACTTTATTAATATCATGATAGAAGAGAGAAAGATAGGATGTGGGTTGTGTGGATAGACGTAAAAATCCACTCGATGATCAACTTACTTCATTGGTGATACGACTTCAAAACAAAACCTTCGGTCCACCTCCACAGCGGGTTTGACAGTACACAGGCGAAGGTCTTCCTCCATCACCGTTACTTCCTCACCTATAAAATGGTCTCGTGTAATCATGGAATTATTCACCACGAAACAACAACATTCATCACTAAAATTTGAGTGACAATATCTGAAAAACTTAGCGCTACTTAATGACAATGTAATATGTAATGGACACTTGATTTAAAGTATAATTCCACTGTACACTGACAACCACTACCGTACAAAAACTATTAACAACATTTTTTCTCATTAATATTATCAATCTTCAAATTAACAGAGTACATGTGACCTCATCTGAATCTACTAAATTCTATGACTTTTCTTCATTTATTTTTTGTTTACTAAATCCTATGACTTTTCTTAATGTATTATTTGAACAAAAAATCAAGAGCCACCACATTGATTCATGGAAGGACTGACTGACCACACATGACACAGAAGCAAACTCCCTTTGGGTTAGTTATAGACGCCCAAAGCACAGTAATCGAACATCTTTTAAACAGAACATAACAAATCATTTTAAACCCGCACCTTTGCACACCTTTCTTCATGTAGTAACTCTGCCGTCATCTGTCATGCTTTTAAGTCTAACTGTACCGTAAACTGATCATTCCAACCGTTAGTTAAGATAGTTTAATAATACCACACTCCAGTCCCCTTTCAATGTAAAAAAAAATAAATAAATAAATAAATAAATCACCCTTGTATTGTTCCCACCACATACATAAACACACACACACACACATATATACACATCAACAATTAAAAAGCAATTGCCTTCATTGTAACTCCACCCACTTAATTGAAGCAGGATAAAATTATCACCTCAAGATCAGGTAAGGGATGAAAAATACAGCTTGATTCCACACACCAAACACATACATACATATGTACATACACACACAACCACACCACCTATCACCCACTTTACGTAGCTTCATAACAATTCAAGTCCTAAGAGTCAATCCAGTGACCATTATTATTGTTATTCATCCTTATAATAATGTTAAATTTATACCCACTATTTACAATTCTTTACCTTCAAGCATTTCCATTCCACGCACTCTCAGCAAAGTCTCTCACCATTTCAGTATTTTGCATTTTTTTACTCTTACTTCACTATGTACTTTTTGTTTTCTACACACACACACACACACACCACTTTAAAGCCATCCATCAGTCTTGTTAACATTGATAAACCTTTTAAGTAGTTCAAAACAGGAGACAGGACCACACGAGTATAGCTCAGGCCCTGTATACTACAACTAGGTAAATACACCTCTCTCTCACACACACACACACACACACACCAACATAAAATACCTGTTATCTTGCTTCTTACACCCCAACATACAATCATTCCAAATAATGCACACAATCACTACACTTACACACAATCAAATTATTATAACATCTACCATAACATAACTATAATAACACGAATAACAAGTCAAAGGTAGATCCAATCATTTCAGGAACAGCTACAAGGAAAGTGTTGGAAGATAATGGAATGAGTGAGTGGTACTGGAATTAAGTAGATAAACCAACCATTGTGAACTTGCTTGTGACCAAACCAACAGAATACGTAACATACAGGTGATAAATTAAGATGCATAAACGATCAACAAAATTAATTCATACAACTAAGAAAACTTGGACACTGCTCAAAGGGGAAAAGTCAGATTATGAACAACTGTATAGAATTATTATTTTTTTCTACTTTTGTCTATATGCTAAATGGATTTGAATAGAGTGTCATCTAAACATGCTTCTAAATGATGGTTGGTGCGCCGTACAATCAAGAAACAGACTATAAGTGAAGAGTGTTGCTAAGAAGTGCTGGACATGAGCTACGTAAGGTGAAACCAGTGTTGAAAAATCATGTTCTGTGCTAAAAAATGTTATGGTTGAAAATTGAGGTGAGTAAAAATGGAGCCTCATGGAAAAACACAACGAGAAGAGATAGTAATGCAAAGTAAACACCGACAACTGACATTATAAGATGATTCAAACTGGAAAACACGTCAACTAAAGGATTACTGGAAGGATGTGCAAAGGGAATGCAATACAGACACAAGAAAGAATGCACAATTACCATTCTCGACTCTACCCTTTCTATAAGACTTCATTACTTGGAAGGATGTACACAGGAAAGGGAATGTAGACACAGAAACAAGCCTCAATTCTACCCTTTCTATAAGACTTCATTAATAACAAAATTGGTGAGTGCACGGATTCCATTTGTTGATCTTGAAAATACTTAACTTGCGTCTTGTGAAGTTCTATTTACACAAGCTTTCGTTGACTTTCATAATGGTTTTCAACATAATCTTCATCATTTATAATAGAAATGTTTGCAATCAAAATATGTACAAGTAATCATAGTTTGTACTTACACATTACAAGTTGCATAAGCTCATATTTACAAGAAGTAATCAATAAGTTCTGGGACTCAGCCTGGAGTGAAATAATATAGGAACAATGCACCATTCAAAGCAGGATTCCCAGCCTTCAGCTCCTGCCAAGTACCTATTTTCAGCTAGACAAACATGGGTTAGAGCGTTTAAGAAGACAAGCCCATCTTGTCTCCCCTCAACCTGGGATGTGAACCTGGAACATCTTGGTTTTAAGCTGAGCAAGCTACCACTACACCACTGGGCTAATAATGGTAATAATAATAATGATACTAAAAATGTCCCAGAACTTAATAATTACATTGCAGTTGGTGCTCCTGGATATGTATTGCAGACACTAACATCTACAGGTCAATAGAGTAGAGTATCATCATGCATTTGTAAGTGTAGCCGTAGTGCCAGTGATCTGATGATGCTTTAGTAGTGATCTTCTCAGAGGCAGAGGAAAGCAAGGAGTGACTGATCTATATACAAATGAATGACAGAAACAGGTGAGTATGGGCATACATAAAGGTGATGAGAGCAGCTCCAGAACATACATCAAACAAGGTATTTAGAGACCAACAATCTAAGAGACAAGCAAAACATGAACCCTATGAAGGTGGAATTGCAGTACATTTTAGCAAACAACAGACCTTCATTTGATCTTGGCAAACCACCACTATTGAGCAGATTACTTCCTCCTGAGTTCCTGATAGATTTTCGAATACCTTGGAAAAGCATGAAAAAAAAACACTAAATTAATAGGTAGGATTTACGAGCTTCAAGAAATAATAAAAAGTTAGTTATGAAATATCAAGATAGTCTGGAATAGGGTTTAATATTTACGTTTGACCATGTGGCTGCCTTGTGTTAGGGATGAAATAGTACAAAGAAACATTCAATATCTAGTAATAAGTGTATAAATAAAAAAATATACCATTCTTTATTATCATTACCTCTGAAAATGCAATCAATAAATTCACAACACTGAATATCTATCTATTTGGTGACAGCAGAAGAGCCTCCACCTCTCCCTAGCCACACACTCCCTTCTTACTCCCTCCCTCCACCTCTATCAGCAACTCTTTCATGCATGTACTCCTTCACCCTATCCACACACTCCCTCCTTCCACTTCTATCAGCAACTCTTTCATGCATGTACTCCTTCACCACACACTCCCTCCTTATTAGTTCAATCCCTCACCCTTTATCAGCATCTCTTTCATGCATGTATTCCTTCACCCTAACTTTCCATCTTACCACTGACCTCATCCTATGCTCACATGTGCTTTCTTAACAAACTCTATTTTAGGTGTAGCCTAACCTAACCGCTTTCAAAACAGGCAAGATGGATGGACTTGATTAATTTATCAATATATTATCCTGTCACGCCATAATATACACTAGTCACCACATGGTCAAGGGAGAAAATACAAGAAGTTTATAAGTATTGAAAAGTATACACTAAAACGGAGGCCAATATTCCCTTATTATTACTTACAGGTATGAAAACTCTGTACTAAATATAACATACATACATACATACTTCACTTCACTTCACTACATACACAAAAGAAGATAGTACAGTACACCAGACACAACTTTTTTTCCTGAATTTCATCCTGTTAATAAATCATAAACTTGTTAGGAAAATACTTACTTACACTATTTCTTTTTTCAAGGCACGTACAAAGGAAGCAATAAACATGTTAATATGCATACTACGAAAACAGTTTATATGTAATCCCAAGTTTCAGAACACATATAAAATCGAACTAAATTATAAAACTATCAAAAATCTGAAAAATTACACTAAATATATACTACAAAACAAAGAAGTTAAAATGTTTCCCAAGGTTCAGAACACACATAAAATTGAACCAAATTATAAAACTATCCAAAAAAATCATAAAAAATATCTTACCTGAGCGCTTGCGATAAACGAGTTGATTATTCTGGAGTGTGAAGTACCTACGATTCCATGACTTGAAAGCATTAGTGGTGCGTTTGAACAGGTAACCAAACATGGTGACCGGCTGGGAGTTGTCCATCTGCTCCAAGGACAACACTAAGTCCTTGTCCGTAACATCAGTGTGTCGGTTCTCAAGGTTCTTGTCCAGTTCACTCACTTCTTGCCTCATTAAGTTCACCTGCAATATAAATGATTTTTTATTATTATTTCTATTTTTTATTTAATTATTTTATTTATTTTTTATGTCTTGGCCTATAGCACCTGTAGGATTTTTGAGAGCTGTAGTAATGATGATGGTTTACCCTCACCTGCCTCAAACCATGTATTGAAGGAATATCTGATCATACAATATACAAAAATATGTAGGTATTTAGTAATGGACATGATGCAGTTAGGGATTCCTACTTAATTTCTTACCTCTTGACTGATCTTTTCGAGTGAAGGTTTCAGGTCATCACACAAGTCTGTTCCTTGGTGGTAGAAGGTGCTGTAAGCCTTCAAGTACGACAGCAACTATAACAAAATGCAACAAAACAACTCATTAGTGTTCACTCTTAATTTATATATCTGTTGTCACATAGTTTCATCTCAATTACTTTCAGGGAATTATTATTGTATCACTCACATTGATATTGAATTGTGAAGTTCTGATAATTTCTTAAACTATCCCAAAAATAACTACTAAGAATCTATAATACCCACTTTCAATAATATCAATAATGAAACATCTCAATAATTTCCATATGAACCACAGAAAACAAGAACAAGGAATATACATCAACAATTATCAGTGTAAATCCTTATCAGATACAAGACACTTAAATGAATCACTTTAATTCCTTACCCTTTACAAATACACACACAAAAAATTATCAGTGTGAATCCTTATCAGATACAAGACCATTACATAAATCCCTTATACTCTCTTTCCCTTTACAAATACACATAATAATATACACTTACGGCTCCCACCACCTCATAGCGTTTCTTCCCCTGTGCGATGGACATGGCATGAACATAGTCAACAGCAGTGTGTCGGAATGCTCGGCGTGTGGCGATGACTAAGTTATTGATATCATTGACGTCTTGTGTGCGAGTCCTTGACACACCCGACGCACGGTGAAGCACACTGTCCATGTCTCCGCTCACCTTCTCAAAGTAGTGCCGCAGATCCTTCACCTTATGCAACTCACTGGAAGGATGGGAGTTGAGAGGAGTTGAATGGTGTTAAAGGGAGTTGAATGGAGTTGAAAGGAGTTGAAAGGAGTTGAAAGAGGAGTAAATGGATTCAAAACACACAATTATCCAAATGGAAACCCATCTTAATGAACATCAATAAAGAGAGTAAATTAATCTAAAGTATGTAGGAGTAGAATCTTCTGATATTATAAGGGATTACACAGCAAATAATAACACACAGGCAACCTCAGGAACAACAACAACAATTAATACCTTTTTTGTATAACATTAAAAGGGTACCGGCTAAGGGACAACAAAAATAGGTAAAAAATATCCCGTTTGTTGCCAGACCCTGTAAAGAGGACAGTAGGAGTAATAGAGGCAAGGGGTGGAGGTCCAAGTTAGTGTGAAAGGTGTTTTGAAAGAGTTCAAGTCATAGGCAGGTGGAAAACCATACATACTTTTTAATGAAGCTTGACAGGTTTTTGGTGACTGCCCGAGCTGCTTGGTCAACCAGTATGATGTGGTACTTGGCAGCTTCCCCGAGAGCAGACAACATGCGGTTCAAGGCTGACTGTACACTTGAGTCATCACTGAAGTAGCCGGCACAGTCCCAGAGGGTGTGAATTAACTGTCTGAATAAAACAAAACAAAGAAAAACATGTAATAGGGTGTGAATTAACTATGATAAAATATAATAAAAAAAAACATTTCATTAGTACAAATTTATTCAAAGACAGTCCCATAGGGTGTGAATTAACCTTAAAAAATAATAAAAATATATAACATCATTCACTCACTCTTGTTCTTGATTGAACTGCTTCCCAGCAGCCACCATCTGATTGCATTGTTTCACCACCTGGAAAACAAACCACAAATAATATAATAATACTCTATACTCATACCAGATATATATACATATTATCAAAACCTAACTAAATCAGGTTTCATGGGCATATCTTAAAGACCCTGGCAGTATGATATAAAAGTTACACACTACAACACAATGACCTATTCACATATTCAACTTCAATACAAAACTGTAACTCACACATTACCTTTTCCAACTTGCTTTCCAAAATGTCCAAATCCTTTTCATTTTCTTCCAACACTTGCCTGGAATTACAGTTCAAACATATCAATAAAACTTACATAATAATCTTTAGTTAATATGCCAGTACAAGTCAGCAATGCAATGATTATATTCATGCAGCCAGATACAGATATACATACAACTCATTTCATTAACCTCATCAAATCAATTGGAAAAGTATAAAAAGAAATACAGGAAAAAGAATAAAAAAGTTATAAAAATACAACTGTACAACTCACCTAAACTTTGGTGAGTCTCTCTGACACTCAATATTATCAATAATCGCCCTCATCTTGAACTGTTCTGTAAGCAAACAATAATATGTAAAAATTATAATCATGTTTAATAGAAAATACATAAATAAACATATCTTGTCCATAGTGTTTACAAAAATTAAAATAGAATGAATGTTGATTATCGAAACATCAAACTTATAATATCTCAGGCTTGACACCATTATGTTCCCTTAATTATGATGAACAGTAATGATTAGACAAAGTTAAGTAATCTAGCAAGGCACTCAAGCCATCCTCAGGCCAGACTTTCCTTTGCTTCAACACCTAAACATATCTTAGTACTAATGTGTCATCATATCAACCCCTTCCTTGCGTCCCTTCTGGCCTCCTTAACAAGCAGTCTTTCTTACTATACTAGTAACACATCCCTCCTTCTACTACTCCAGCAGCCCATTCTTTCTAGCAGTACATATCGGCCCCTTCCTTGCGTCCCTTCTGACCTCCTTCACTAGTAATCTTCCTTATAATCTAACAACATACCCCTCCTTATATTAACCTCAGGAGAAGACGCTGATGTTATCTCCATATTATCCAAGGAAAGTCAAGCCTCCCGTTCTGGCTTCCTTAACAAGCAATCTTCCTTATAACCTAACAAAACATCCCTCCTTCAGCCCATCCTTCCTTATAGTACGTCTCAGCCCATCCTATTTAGTACCGTATGAGGTGTGGTGAGCAGCAAGCCTGACGTAGGGGTGTAACAGCAGGTCAGGTCAAGTTCAGGTCAGGTGGTCAGGTCTTCTAACATCCCTCTTCTTGTTCCTGTCACCTTCTTCTGACACACACACAGACACACACAGACACACTCCCATTAACGACTTCCTCAAGAACCTCGCCTAACAAAACACAACAATTGAAACAAGTAAACATCAAGGGTTAAATAATGTTGTGTTTTTAAAGGATCTAAGTGTATTTAAGTTACGAATCTGTCTCAAGGTTTGCTGTGACACCGTAATTTTTCCCGTCTATAATTTCGTCATATTAGAGGCGGGTCACTTGGGTGAAAGTTAAAAATAATGATAATAATAATATAATGATAATAATATATACTTTATTTAGTCTTTCCTGTGTAGTAGAGAAAAGAAACTTGCTTTATATTGCATTCCCACCCCGCACTTAAGGAACATACTTATAAAAAAAATTGAGTGGAATACATCATGTTAATTATGTAACTCATTAATTATATGACAGTGAAAAGTTAAGACTGTATTCGGATCATTGGAAAGGTTCAGCTTAAAGGTTATGAATTAATGATGAACACTTTGATGGTAGCATAAGTACATGTACTTGGACCCAACCCTGCTTCCCACACACCATACACGTATTTTAAACACACACACACACACACCCTCCAACACACACAACACCAAACTCCATATATATACGTGATATGCAACACAACTGGTGCCCTAAGTATTATAATTATAAATCGGAAACACAATCAGATTACATTGTCTGGCGTCAGCTGAGTGAGTGAGTGTGTGTGTGTGTGTGTGTCTAGCGATATGCACCTATCCGGTATACCAACATACCGGTATTTTCGGGGTGATATTACAGGTATTAGAAGCCCTTCGGTATACCGATATATTTGTCTATACCGCATATCCCTATAATAGTGCTACTTTCAGCCTTTCAGCCCGTCAGCCCACCAAAACACACGGGTTATAAATAGAGCCCGTCAGAGTTTCCGTGAAAGGTAGGTGACGTCGTGTGGTAGTGGCGGACTCTGAACAGTTTACACCAACACCAGAAATATGAGCAGATGTTCGTAGAAAAAAAAATAGCAGAGTTTCGGGAATGTGTGCGTGTGGCCGCCGTGCCGCCACGGATGCAACACAACACACACCCACTGGGATTTGGGCGCGGATCCATCGAACACAACACACTCACCTTCATCTTTATCCTTGTAAGTCATCATTTCCAAACACGTACTTCTAAAATTGTACCTAACACGCTATAATTAACACGTTTGGATGTAAATAAATAATTACGGTGTTTTTTTCTCATTTTTTTCGTTATTTTTTCAGTTTTTCTTTGTTTTATGGTTTATTTAGGCTTTACTTTCGGTTGCAATTATTTGTTTATATTCTATTCTATGGTTGATATTGGTTTAATTTCATCATTATTGCTTTATTCTATTTTTCGATGTTATAATTGACCTTAGAAATAAAAAAAAATCATGAAATAAATACGAATCAAATATAACAAATGATTATGTAGAAACCGGTTAGGTGTTTCAGTCGATTTTTTAAAGTATACATAATTGCTTTCCTGTGTATAATAAAAATCTCAATTTTGGTTTCATGTATACGTGATCAACAATGCCAACACGGCCGCCACCGAACTGTACCTGTTGAAACTTGTTAATGTTTTTATATTAGGTTATTTACGCCTAATAGGTAATGTTTTCTTTATATCCTTCCACTATTAATGGTGAGGAATAAGGTGGTACTGCTCCTCCATCCCTCAAATAGACATAGAGAGGAACAGGGAAGGTGTAAAATGAAGAAATATTATCGGCTGGTAGCCCATCCCTAGCCCACCAAATGACCAAAACACACTCACAACACAATACACTCACCTTCATCTATATCCTTGTAAGTCACTATGTCCTAACACTCTATAATTTTCACTCTTGAATGTAAACTAATAATTACGTATTGGGTACAAGTACTTGTACCCAACCCTGGTTTACAGCGCCCCCTCAAACTCCCCAACTGATTAGGCTCGCTACGCTCTCCATCCACCCCTACTCCTGAGAAGGAGAAGGGGGAGGCGCAATTCTAGTGGTTGCCCCTAGGCCCCATGTACCCTAGGTGCGCCCCTGATCATAAATAATAATTAACCATAAAATTTTCCTTGAGTAAGTTTTGTTCGAAGGGAAATACAACTCTTTATATACAGCTGCATTTCATTTATTGTATTATCTCCCTTTACAACATTTGGCTTTAAGTAATATTTGTAATACCACTCAGCTAAATGTTGACCAAGATCTAACAATAAAAAATCAAAACTTTCTCTAATTATCTTTCCTCCAATGAATCAAACTTGAAAGGAGTTGTCAGCTTTTCATTTAATTTATTTTAAAACACAAAGTAAAAACAACATATAAATCATCTTTACCATACGTACAATCTTTTGTATTACAACTTAATTAAGATGACATTCCTTAAATTATGAAAACTCCACTTGAGGTTAATAGTTGAACAGAACAGTACAGGCCAGACCTCACCATTATCATGATATTTCACTTGTCAATAAGATGGAATTGTATGTATATTATCATTATGTATGTATTTTGTTTATGCATTTTAAGACATATTTAATAATTTACAAAGGCAGGTTAGGTTTTAAGATAAGTGGTACTAAGAATACCACCTTTAACCAGTAAAATTGCCTGCAAAAATATGCATCATTTGTTACATTGACGTAAGGTCTGTATAAATAAAGTAAAAAAAATAATAAAAATAAAATGATTGTTCAATGTTCACTTGAGCCAAACTACGTAATGAACATCTTTAAATAATAGAGTAATTATTTTGTAAAACCAAAAAATATCCACAGGACACAT
The DNA here is from genome assembly GCA_029783475.1 of Metacarcinus magister. Classification (NCBI taxonomy): domain Eukaryota; kingdom Metazoa; phylum Arthropoda; class Malacostraca; order Decapoda; family Cancridae; genus Metacarcinus; species Metacarcinus magister. The sequence goes on from JAPQNM010000022.1 coordinate 392,213, forward strand.
TTTATCAGTGAAATAAGAATATAAAACTTGGACTAGTTTAGCCAGTACCAAACACACTCTACTGTACATCTACTTACTTAAACTCACACTGAACTAACAACCTGATGGCTTGATATTATAAAAATGTTGACTGACATACAGATAAGTGGAGATGAAACTCCTGATTTACATTTTGAGTAAGAGTATAAACAGTGGACGGATGTATGCATTTCTGATACTTATAAGACCCTACACTTAATGTATCAAAACATTCTCAAAGCCTTCTGTCTGTCTGGCTCAATCCAACTGTGATGACCTAACTAAACCCAAAGAATTATTAACCATGTTATACTTGTTACACTTTAAACAAAAAGGTGGATTGCATAAAACATTTGGATGTTATTCAGATTGACATATTTTACTGTTCTTTATAAAACTCCATCGCCAGTACTTCTATAAAATATAACATTTTCTCTTACAAAGGAAAACTTTCACCCTTAGTAGAAATCTGCATTTAAGATAATTACATAAATTGTAGTTTAAATTCCTAAATCTTGTACCTTCACTTAATATCTTAACTTAAAAACAGAAAAGTAAATAAACAAGATAAAAGGAAAATTACTATTAATATTCATGCATTCATCTTCAATGTATAATCCTACATCAAGGTTTCTACAATTTAATATGTTTGAAATATGAAATTTAACTTTAGACTGTTGATAGTTATTTCTCGTTGCAGTTATAAGTTAAAAGGAACCAACTATAGTCATCCATTTTAAACAAACAATTTAATGAACAGAATAAGTAAGTATGATACATGAATATGTCTCAAAGATAAACAGAACATTTTTAGATCTTTCAGAGGCACAGAGTTGATTACTGATTCCATTTCAACATCCAAAGTGTCTATCACAGTTTTCTTGTTATGATGTTGTATTGTATGACTATAAAACAAACTGATCCGAGCTTCAACTGAATGAGAATGAAATATGAAACATTAATTTTATTGCTGATGAAGAAGTTACTCTTGGACAAGACAATACTTATGTGACCTGCTGGGCATCACATTCTGTCAATATATGAGGAGTAATGTATTATTGACAGTGACCACAATCAAAGACAGCCTGGGATTTACAGGTATTTGTCTGTCTATCTATAGTCTGTGATGCCTTCTTCCCTCCAAGAACGTAGCCCAAGGTGATGGCCACGGCAGAAGAGTCTCTACCTCTCCCTATCCATACACTCCCTGCTTGCAATTCCTCTTCCTCAATCAGCAACTCTATCATGCATGTACTCCTTCACCTTATTCTTCCATCTTACAACTGGCCTTCCTCTCCTCCTAGGACCCTGTTTAGCTTACATATACTTTCTTTACAAACTCTTCACTCTTTCTTTCTCTCCATATGACCAAACGTTAACATATTTCTTTTCACCCATTAATCTACAGCACACTTCACCCTCCCATCTTGTCACACTGCACACTCCTCTCAGATAACTCATTTCCACACCATGCACTCTTCACTGCTGCGCCCTATTCAATGTCTCGTCGAGTTATATAATCAATCCTACTGGTCACCCTTCTTACTTGTGCCTTGGTGGTGGTGCTCTCATACTGTGAACACATGAGTATACGAGGAGTCATCAAGTATTATTGTCAGTGACTGAAATCATACACAGCCTGTCGTCATTCATAAGTATTGGCTACATTACACAACTTAGATCGAACACAATATAATCAAATATCAAACTCCTTCCTTACATGAAGATGAGATCATTTCCCATGTTAAACCAAACCATCACGTTCTATGCCACATATGTTATAGTTAATGCCAGTTTCTACAATAAATAGAGCACAGAACCAGCCCACCAACCTCAAACTCAATGTGTGTGTATCACAAATTGCATATGACAAACTCTTGTACTTAGCATCATGATAAGATGTTGGTTGTTCCCATGGCATTGTATGGAACATCCTTCTCGTTTGTAGTTACGTCTACAAACTTCCAGCTGGAGATACGAATACATATATCTTCAATTCTTATCTGGGGATTCAAACACGGCAAAAAATAAGTAGATGATCCATTTCAGGGTCTGGCGACAAGCAGGATTTTTTTTTTAACATATTTTTGTTGTCCCTTAGCCAGTACCCTTTTAATGTAAATAAATAAAATAAATAAATAAATATTTTGCTAATATCTGTCAAGTTAATTCATAGTAGCATCGTAAACTGTGAATCTGTATAAGGGTGACGGACATAGTGAAACATTATGAACCAAAATCACCAAGTTTAACGAAATACCCTTTTTTTCATAACCTCACCTGATTATAGAAGAGCCAGTGATGCCTCAGCTGACAAACACCTTAGTGTCAGTCACACGCGCTGACACTCCGTCACTCGTGATAAGTTCATCCATGCCATTCTGGGGTTAAAGTATTTGTATCACATGAATAAAGAAAAGTGTCCGGGCTATGCAGTCACTAGTACAGATTGACTATCAATAATCCGGCATGAGCAAACACCTAATTCTGGGTACAGCGCCATCAAAACATAAACATAAACAGTGCCTCCTGAAAACAGTGCTGCACCAACTCGGGAAATTTGAAACTGTGCTCTGAAATTCATGCCGGACAACTGATGGAACCGGAATATTGATTGCTTAGTGATTAGTGAAGGTCAACCTGTATGTGACTGTAGTAATAATAATACCCATTTCACAACTTTGATCTGAAAACACTATTTGCTATATAATTATCTATAGTAAGGTTATCCAAGGAACTTATTTTTTTATCTCTGCTTTATACACAGGATTGGAAACCTTACAAAGGATCAGAATGCATTACTCACCTGTAATCCTAAGCCTCCTAAGTTGTCCATCATGTCTTCTCTGTCAGATAAAAAGAAAAACATTAATACAATAATACCTTTTACAATTACAACAACAAACATATTCATGAGCAGGATAACTTATCTTTTTGTCTTATAACTTAATAAGAACAAAGGAACTAACACATTATGCTCGACACTAAGTTACTTTTCATGAACTTATACGTGATATCAATGTAGTAACTTTGCACCATTCCACACACATGATTATTGATCCATCCTAACTACTACAACTAAGCGGACACACACACACACACACAACCTGCTTGGGTCATGCTATGCTGGTCATGTTGTTTCACTTCAATACATTTCATATCAGATGGAAATGACAAACCATAATCGTTTATTCATCATTTTTTGTGCTATAACTATTTCCACATGAGCTTACATTTCTGAAGCTTACGTACAGACAGTTAAATGATAAAATAACTTGATAATGTCTGAGTTATGTTTTCCTTTTCTAGTGTGACAAATAACTTGACAATGTCTGAGTTATGTTTTCCTTTTGTATAGTGACATCAATTGACAGTGTTTGGCAAATCTCCATTCATGCTAACACAACTGTTCTCCATTCAACTGTATCATACACAAACATCCTTCCTTGCTCCATAAATATAATTTTTGCATCGAACACTCTCTTCACTCTGTCCAACTTAACTTTTGTATTACCTAAATAAGACTAACATTACACATTGCATATCAAGTTTTGTAGATTTATATGACATCAATTTTGCAGGATCAATTCCTATATAATTGTCAACACTTTCTCTCCTGTTAATGATGCAAAGTTCCACTTCCTTCACCAGCTTCTCGTGTTGTTAATGAATGTGTTGCTCAGAGTAATGCTTATACTTTCAAGTCTTCATTATAACGAGGACATGGAAATGCAAAGCTTTACCGCATACCCTACTGGAGAGAGAGAGAGAGAGAGAGAGAGAGAGAGAGAGAGAGAGAGAGAGAGAGAGAGAGAGAGAGAGAGAGAGAGAGAGAGAGAGAGAGAGAATTCTTACCTTTGTGTAATTATTTAACATTATTCAATACCTTAATAAATAAATTCTCAAGATATCGTGTTTATCCAATGCACTGATAAACAAATTGACAATATATAAAAATCACTGAATCTAATATGATAAAACTACATGAGATTCACGGAGAAGTAATGTACAACTTATAGCATTAAACTACTACTAATAATAATAATAATGATTTTATTTCACCCGAAGACATAGGATATTATTATTATTATTATAACCTTCTATAATACAAAACATTATAAAAAAAAAGTGTTAAGCCTAAATGTTTTCTTATATATTATAATTCACAAAGACACATAATCTACTTACGATCCTTTGTGGAACCTTCCCCCTTCACCTCGTATCCTGTTCATGGCATGTCTGTGTCGGGACTCATGGAGGTATTTCTGTACAAAGGGATGAGAAAGAGGAGGAGTAATTAATACGCTATAATAATCTATTTCACTGCTTGAATTTATTGACTTGTAATGATTCGTTTACTAATTACTTTACCAAACACACAGCGACTTGAAAAACAACAACACACACACACACACTTACTTTCCGTTCCTTGGGTATTCGACCGTCACCTTCTAGCTTGGCTCTGGCTTGTCGTCTTTTGAGAATTCTGTGGTACTGTTTTGCATTGACATACAGTGGTTCCTCCTCTAGAAGCTCAGGTCCTGGTAGTGGTATTCTCTGAAGCTGAGCCACCGCACCGTTACCAACCTGAAAATAAGTTCACGTGTATTGAGTGTGATGCAGACAAGTTATCAAGAAGCCTTGAAGAGATACTCAAGCCTCCAGTACCACACAGTCCACAGTCCAGGAGTGCTGTGTCAATACCCATTATTGACCACCTAAAGTACTCAGAAATAATGGACAGGTGTAGAAGCGATGGACTACCAAGTTGACCCTGGCTGGTGATCATCCTAAACTCACCGCAAGTAAAACAAGCACTATATGTCACACTACTCACCATCACTACACTTCCTAGGTTATTCTGAGTGGTTTGAGCTGTTGCTGCTTGTGTTTGCTGCGTGGTTTGACTTGGACTCTGTTGTACTGTACCTCCTTGAGACGATGTAGCCAGCTGGATGAGGTTACCTGGAAGATTCAAACCTTAAAAAACACAACAAATATTAGTGTAATGATTTGAATAGAATAATCAATACACAATTATAGTGATCAAGAGGAATTCTACATAATAGAATTTTAATATAATAGATCAATACAACAGTAGCAGCTTTTGTTAGTGGCAGTTCACAATGACAGCCTATAACTACTACACTGTATATAGTTACCTGTAGACTGTTGATGTAGAATGTTGCCTTGACTGTCCACTTGAATGGGATACACAATAGCCTGTCCGTCTGAGGTCTGAATGATCTGTGCTTGTTGTGCGGACCCAGCTGGTACTGTCACTACATGGTTGTTGTTCTGGGAAATAAATAAATAAAAATTCAAGTGATTAAAATAAGACTGAAAAATACATCCAGCAATCTCCCTTTTGTTTCTACAGGACAGAGTATATAAACACAAATATCTGGGGGTTTCTTCTTTGGGGGTAAAACACAACTATCTGGGGGTTTCTTTGAGGGTAAAACATAACTTCACAGGTCTCCCCCTCCCTTCCCACCTCACCTGTATTCCTGAAGCTGGCACGACCTGCAGCTGCTGGAGTTGTTGAGTGCCTCCAGCTTGTGCCACCTGGATAGAGCCAGTGCCACCCACTGTCTGGAGCATCAGTTGACCTCCGGGAGTCTGAATGATATGTGCTCCACCCTGAAGGAGTAATAGATGTAATAATAGTAGTAAAATAGTAATGATAAACTGAGTCATCCAGCAGTTGTATTATAAATTATTTGGATCCTGGATACTATAGGAATGAAACTTACAGCATATATATAAATCAACACTAATACATTACATTACCTGTGTGGCTGCCTGCTGGACAGCCTGCATCCTGTATGTTGAATTGTGATTAACTTCGATGTGATATTTGCTTCTTCAAAAACTGGGAAAAAAAGGAGAAAAAATCGTTAGCAACCTATATATACACATGAAAATTTGAGTGGTAATTTAAGATTTTTATATGTTTAGGTAATAGTAAATGTTAAGAAAAAAATAAAATCAATAAAAATAAACACATTAATTCTATGTATCTATCTCGTTCCCCTTCTGAGTATTTCCTTCTGAGGTGTAGTAATGTCTCCACCTTACTCTGTTATGGCATTTCCTTACTGTGCCTGTCATCATCTCTCTCTCTCTCTCTCTCTCTCTCTCTCTCTCTCTCTCTCTCTCTCTCTCTCTCTCTCTCTCTCTCTCTAAATAAATAAATAGAGTTTGTGAATCTGTAAATTTTTTTTCTTTCTATCGTAATTTACTGTTTTTCCTTTTAACCTAACCAGAACTCACAAATTTTCTTTTCCTCTATCTATATTTCCGCCTTCATAAAATTCCACTACAGTATTAATGTTGCAAAATATAAGTGTATTGTATCACGAAAGTTTTGTGGATATATTGTTAAAAAAAAATAAATAAATAAATAAAAATACGGTTAGATCTACCTAACTCATTTCCAATTTTACCCAAAACTAATAATTTCTAGCAACCAGGTAAGAATACAGCTATTGGTAAAAGTGCAGAATAAGGCCTTCTGTCCTTTCTTATTTCTCTCCTTCCCTACATACTATACATAGTGTACTCAACACATCTGTGAAGGTTTCAGGCGGGGGACACCATTATTTACCTCGCAAAACGTCTTTGAAGTTATGTTAGGTTGGTTAGGTTATGTTAAGTTATGGTTAGGTTAAGGTTGTTAGATTAGGTTACGGTTAGGTTCGATTCAGTTAGGTTCGGTTATGTAAAATGTTTACATTTTACTACCCAAAAGTTATGGTTCTCAACCTTAGATTTTTTTCTGGATTTGGGTAATAAAATTTTAAAATCTTCTATAACCGAACCTATCCTAACTTAACCTAACAACCTTAACCTAACCATAACTTAACATAATCTAACCAACCTAACCAAAACATAACATAACTTCAAAGACGTTTTGCGAGGTAAATAATGGTGTCCCCCGCCTGAAACCTTCACAGATGTGTTGAGTACACTATGTATAGTATGTAGGGAAGGAGAGAAAAGAGAAAGGGCAGAAGGCCTTATTCTGCACTTTTACCCGTCAATGCTAGTTACCATTAACTTTACTAATAAAATCAGCTGTTGACCCTCCGTGAATGTACTACTACAAGCTGATGATGATGATAATGATGATGTTTAGGACCGAAACACATTAATAATCAAATTACTATTATATTATTACCCATTTATATTTCTAGTTGACAGACCATACTGGGTGATTTATATTTTATTAATTTATTATTTTTTTCCCATGGGTAGAAATAAAACTTGTTATGATGTCTGTATATTACTGTATGATAAAAAATAACGTAAAATTTATTCCTTCCCTGGCCATGTCTGTTTACGTTTTAGATACACACACAACCATAGATTTTATTCATAAACCATACCTTCCTGACATACACACACAGGGACAGACATACAGGGACACAGGGACACATACACGCCCCTAATACATACATGACTTTTCCCTATCTTCTTACATCACTCGCCTATCAACATGGCTTCCTTATATGTGTGAGGGATAGGGAAACAGACATACACACACACAGGGACAGGACCAAGACATACAAGGGACACAGGGACACATACACGCCCCTAATAAGACATACAAACACCACCACACACATCTTACATCTCCACATCAATATGGCTTCCTTTTCTTTGTGTGGAGAGACATAACACAACATTCTTGAAGCCATTCTTTCACCCTACACCTCTTCCCTCCTTTATCCCACCCTCCCATGTGTCCTTCGCGTCCAGTCCCAATCAAACGTGAGCGGGAAGGAGCTATAGAGTATAATTGAGGACTTACATTGGGTATTAGCGCGCAGTTTCCGATGATTGGCAGTACGACACCAATGAGCGGCTTTCCTTGCTCCACCGCTCCGCATTGGTCCAGCCAGCCTCTGCTCCTTCCTATACTACACACACATAAGCTCATGCACGCTCATACACCCTTCAATATCCCTCATGCAACCTCTCAATCCTAGCATTATCTCATCGACATTCGCCTCTCTCCTATCTATGTTATGTTAGGTTGGTGTGGTTTTAGTTTTTATGGTAGTTTAGGTATAGGTTAACGTTTATTATGGTCTGGTTTTAGGTTTGGAGTTTGTGTTTTGATACGATGCATTACTAAAGTGTTCTAGGTTTTGTGGTAAAATATCTGCCAAGGTTCAGCAAATGAGACAAGACCAGGCGTGGCAATTTTTCAGTGGTGCCAAGTCTAGTTACCTGGTGTATATTGGCTTAATTACCTTATTTATGCTGTTATTGTCAATCCTAACGCCTCCTGTGGTTTATAATGCAGCTAAAATGTTATGTCTCTAGCAAGGATTGAGTGAAATTTAACGAAATCCGTCAAGAATGTTAGCATCGAGTTGGCAAATGCCACAGTTTAAGTATTTCAGTATTTTTAACTCGTGACTTTAACAACCTGGAATTTAGCAACGTATATATTTAATTATTTAGATATTTTTCAGTGTGGGAAAAAATTTGATAATATGTATTTGAAGAGTTTCATTGACATTAATTTTGACAGCAGCTTTTGGACTTGGACGTGAACTTGGGTTAGGTACTGAATACAAAACATAACTACTTTATCATGGCTATGAATATAGGATAACATACATGGATACATACATACATGCATAATTAAAAGGTTACAACATACTAGAACAAGGTAAATAGCTAGTACAGTGAGTACAGTACTACACCCAAGTCAACTGTTATCATCCCACCGCTACTATAACTATTATCAATATACTATTAACTATACATAACAAGATTAACATAGGATAACATGCACACAAAAATAAAGCTATAGTTTACCACAAAAAAAAGTATATGCAGTATAATTGTATATCCAACCTTCCTGCAAAAAGGCGCGAAGGCAACTGAACTACCGAAGAAGGGAAGAGTGACGCATTTTGACGCTGTGTTGTTTATCACCTCAAAACACCACAACAACAACACACAACTGTATTTTAAGACTTAAATAATCCAACAAACACAAATACAATATCCTTGGGCATGGTGTAGCAGCAAGTAAACAAGAACAAGACTATTAATTCAAGAAAATGTCTCAATTGGCTTACAAATGTTTCCTCCTTGCTCTCTGTACCGTAGGTGAGGATTTCATATATATTAATGCATTTATTATTATTATTTTGTAGTTTATAGCCTGTAATAGTGATGAAAAGTGGATGGAAGGTGGATATAATAATAGTCTAGGTGTATATAAGGTAAGATAAGACGAGACTGAAATGAGGCGAGGCTTAGGGTGTGGCTCCTAGGTGTATTAGGTGTCCAGGTGAGTAAACCAGGTGAGAGGCTTAGGGTGTGGCTCCTAGGTGTTCTTTAGAGACTAAATACTGTAGCTACATAAATGAACTCATGATTGATTACTTATTTTAGGGTATTATTTTACATCTTCACCTGAATGCTCTAGAAATTTGAGTTTTGATTTTACGTCACCTGTTGCATTCTGAGAAGGTTTTCTTGATTACATTTCCGTAACAAATTCTTAGTTTGTGAGATATTCAATGTTTTCTATGAGACCTTCTCTTCGGGAATAAGGTAAAGTTTAGTTTGGTTTGAACAAGGTTCTGTTATTTGTCTATATAGATTAAGGTTTGGTTAATTTAGGTTACGTTACGTTATGTTAATTTAGAAGATATCAAATGTTTTCTATGACCAAAAGTCGTGGCTTGGACGAGGTGCTGATGCTATTTTCTTTCATAGCCACATGCCATTATGGTGAAGATGTAAAAAATTTTTATTTTGAATATTTATCACCACCTCTTGTTTGATTTCAGGTGTATTGGGCCAGAAATGTTATGTGTGTGAGGAACAAGAAGAAAACACAGGCAAATGTACCACCACTGTTGAACCTTGCGACTATGGCGAAGAATATTGTCTGTCGGAAATAAAATGGGGCAGTGAGTATTGGATGGTTTTGTAAATTAATTAACCTTTCATGTCTAATGTAAAAATGGACCTCCACCCCTTGCTTCTATTTCTCCTATTGTCCTCTTTACAGGGTACAGCGACAAGCAGGATTTTTTTTTTAATGTAATTTTGTTGCCGCTTAGCCAGTACCCTTTCAATGTAAAAAAAGAAAAATTATAGTCATGGAAATTAATAAGACCTCTAATGATACGTACTTTCTTCATCAAGACTGTATGTATAGTTTTTTTTATTAACCTTTTATTTTGTTTACTTTCCCAGGCACACCTTACTGGCAGATTGGTGCTCCCATGCAACACTTCATCAGTAAACGGTGTGCAACTAAGGATGATTGTGTTCAGACCATGACTAAATACATGCCTAACTGTTTGAGGATCTGGTGGAAGGACTGGACGTGTGCCGAGTGCTGTAAAGGTGACCGATGCAACTATTACATCACGGTAGGTTTATATAATCGTTAAGTATTTAGTGCAAGAGTAAATGATTTGGCTAATACTATAGCTATTAGAAGTTTGTGAAGTCTCATTTTTATTTTATATTATTACTTGATGTGTTATCGAGATTAAGGACTGGATTACCTTAGAGACTGTTATATACACATTGTTAAATATTGTAAGCAGGTTTTACTAGTGAGCAACGATGATTTTGGATGATAATATTATTGTGTGTGCGTGTATTTTTATACGTGCAAAGTAAAACTGAATTCAAAGTATTCATTTTATTAATTAATTTATTTATTTATTTTCACTTTTCAGTTGGGGTCGTCTTCGTTGCGATCCAGTATGACACTCGTAGGTGTGGCCGGCGTGGTGTCACTCATCATTCAACAGATCAATTACTAACAAAACTAACCTATAAGAACACTGTACATATGGATTGATTTAATTTTTTAATATTTTACATAATTCAGCTAAAAAACATTAGTATTGTACATACATATTACTTGATATTTTCTGATTTGCTGTGATGAGACAGTATTAACACTTTGTATTGTTGACTTAAAGAGAAAAGGAAGTTTTAGAGTATGTACTTTTTACAAGAGTTGTGATAAGCTGAGTGAGTGTGTCTGCCACTATGTTAAGTAGCAATAAGTAAAACCTGAAGGTCATTCCAATAATATAAGTAAGATATAGTATTGTTGAGGTGGTGATCCAGTGGTCAGTATACAGAAGAGGTAAATGCAGGCAATTTTTTTTCCTACATCACAAACCGTTGGTGCCAATAGGCTTTATGGAGGCTAAGATGGACTGCCTCTTGCCCGTTATTTGGTGTAGGTTTAGATTTTTTTACAGTGACGCCTCGAATGTTATTGTGATTGTCCCACACCTGTGCCTAATAACTGGGCCCACCACCACCCACATAGGTCATAACATTTAGGGAAACTAAGTAAGATTGAATTGTTTCAGGTATGTGATGTAACCTTGTTGATAGCCACAGTATGTTGTATTTAATATATGTATCTGTGAATGAAACAATGCCGTCCAACTCCGTACCTCTCAATGAATAAACTAAGTAAGTAATAACCAAAGTAAGATTGAATCGTGTCAGGTATGTGATGTAACCTTGTTGATAACCACATTATATTGTATTTAATTAAAGAAACACAATGTACGTGTGAACTAAACAATTCCGTCCAATTCTGTTCAACTCCGTCCGTATCTGTACCGCTCAATAAATTTTTAAGTATTTCATATTTGCTTTATTTCATTCCCAAAAGAGCATTTATCCTTATAGGGAAATGGTGAGGATGTGATACCTTGGATGGTGTTGTTAGGTCCTGGGTGGTGACTGTGCTGCTCCTTCTCTTCCTCCTCCTGCTCCTGCTGCTGCTCCTGCTGTGGAAGAAAAAAACATTATCACAACTCAAAATAGAATGCACAACCTGAAACTACGGTGTTACTTTCCACTAGAATAATGATCACTAGTTTGATCATTATTTAAACAAAGCTGATCTTCATTCACAATTTTTTTTTATGCTCTAGGTGTGAGTAAGTATTTATTCCTAAGACTCCTTGACTTCCATGTTATACCACATATAGTACAGTACAGTACAGTACCACCATTATTCACACCACCAACATTGTTTTAATCTCTTTACATCATCCAAATCAATTTGCAAGGCGTCTTCATATTGGTATTGCATTTGACATGCCATCAAAGCAGCAAGCATATCTAAGCATTAACTTACCTCAAAAACAGAGAATAAACAACTTCTGTATCTAGTTTGTTTCAAATATTTATACTTCTATATGCAAAAAGTGTGTGACATACATGAAAAGAGTTATGCTCGTACTGTTCCTTCTCCATATCTACTATTATCCAACTTGGGTTTAAATTCCCTAATATTCCTTGCGTAGATCACTTCTGCATCCTTGTTGTTCCAGATTTCTATGCTGTGCGAAAAGTTGTATTTTTTAGAGTCCTTTAAAAATTTGATAACTGGTGGATTTTTTCAATTACATACTCAAGAAAATACTGTGAATAAAACAACATTTTTACTAAAAAATAAGACACTGTTATCAGCATTTTAGTCAACATTAAGTGAGTCACATGTTAGTATATACATAAGACAACTCAGAGTAACAAATTCACGTGACTCTGAATTGGTCCAAGAAGTTCACATGCTGGCACAGTGAATGATATTTACCCTTTTTTTTTTTTTTTTTTTTTTTTTTTATACTTCTAGACCTTATACATGCTTTACATAATAGTATATCAAGGAATTTCAAAACTACCAAGGGATGAATGTTAATCAAAGTGTTTTTGTGACTCTATCTCCGTCAATGTTACACACAACACTCACATAACCGGGACCCAGGAATCAGGTACTCTCAAGCCTCAAGCAGCTGGCACAACACAAACCAAAATCAGTGAGAAAAAAAATATATAGATAAATAAATACAAATCTAAAAAATGTCTCTAGTCTTAAATCCTTCCCTTACTACACACCAGCGTCTAGTGTCTGCCTTACATGTACTGTACTCCATACACTTATAAACGTGTGCACCCAGCATGGAGATGAGATGACAAACATGAGTCCACCTTACATTGCATATATTGACACTGTATATACAATATGTACATGAAGTGTACATGAGTTTCAGAGCATCGTGTAGTAGAGGAAAGCTTGTTAAGGGAGACACTATTACTATTGGTGTTAAGAGAGCATATCAATGGGCAGGAGTGTGTGTTTGATGCACTCCTTTAACATATCAGTAATCTAACACCACTGATGTGTAGTTGTCATGGTCGAGTGGATATATTTGTGTCAATACAGGTTGACTATCAATAATCTGGCATGAGCAAACACCTAATTCTGGGTACAGCGCCATCAAAACATAAACATAAACAGCGCCTCCCGAAAACAGTGATGCGCCAACTCAGGAAATTTAAAACTGCGCACTGAAATTCATGCCGGAAAACTGATGGAACTGGAATATTGATTGCTGGATTAGTGATGGTCAACCTGTACTCTATTGGTTATCCAGCCATACTGTCAAATATTTAGGCTGTTACTATCTGGCCACACTTGTCTCCCTTAGGTGATGATTTAATAATCCTGCTGAACTAGGTCATGATACACCATACATGTTCTGCTAGGGTTAACGAGAGTGCTACCCTTCTCACAAAGCAGCTGCCTTAACCCAGTATTGAACTCACAACTTATAAGGACACAAACTGAGTACAGAGGCACCCGGTCCCCTTCCTTAAGTGTGTGTGTGCACCTACTAAGAAGCACTAATATTTACACACAACAATCTGTCATCTATTGAAACACTGGTGCTTCCTGACAGACACATTTACATTAACTTTTTCATCTTGTTACCCAATTTAACATGCCATATTAGGTGTGCTAACCCTTTCAAAAAATGTTGTCAATATTGATGTATATGGCTATATTAAAACACTAGATATATATATTTTTTCTGTCATCCCTCCATTACTCCCGAAAAACTGTTATATTACCCCCAGTTTGAGAACCACTGACTTAAGGAGACTCGGAAGTGCAGCCAGACACTACCAGCCATAATAATTGACACAAGGTTTATTGTATCTAGTATAGGTGAAGCATCTTGTCACCGGCTGTCAACAGGTGAAGTTCTTTACAAAATTATAAAGTTAGGTCAACACAATGTGTAGTGTGGATGAAAGAGGACACAGGAGACATATTAAACATACAACTAAATATAAAATTAGTTTTCTGTTAACAAGTAAGACATAGTTGCGTTGGGGAAACTACCATAAATTCCAGCATTATAAGTCAACCAGTGTATAAAAGGTAAAGTCCTGAATAGTGTGTCACCAAATAAGACGAGCCTCAAATAGCACAAGGTAAAACAAAAATTAAATGGGATTGGATGAGAGAAAAAATAGTTAATGCGAATACAAATGATATAGTGCCACCCACAGCATCCCATCATTGCTACCCTGTATTGGCACCAGCCTGGCACCCTGGCATCACCCCTTCAGTGCCACCAACTCAACCATAACAGACACATTCACCGCTACACTCATACAAGGAACTTTTCATTCACTTTTACGGAAATGAATTGATCTTTACACAATAATATATACATATATTTTCTATGGAGTCCTGTTACTGTAATGAGCTGGTCTGGTTTTGTATGTTAACTGGCACTGAAGCTCTTCCTCTCCCCTTAAAAAAAAACAAGTTACTATTACGTCTTATAAGTAGCCTGAGTATTATTTAATGCTAGCCCTGAACACTGTCTCTTTATTCCCTGCGACTCGTGAAAGGCAACCAAGAGTGAAGGGTACGAGAAGCCCCTTCAGTATTCTCTCCCAAAACAAGACAAGGTACAGAGGAAGAGAGGATAGCAAGGTCTCCCAAAACTTTAATAATCACCTTCTTAGGGAAAATAAACTATAGGTAGATATAGATAACTTAATATGGGTATTTGAAAACGTCTAACCTCTTAGCTCAGGCATTAACCTAATCAAAATTTTCTCGCAGGTTACGTTTACCTAACAAATTCTTGCGTTATTTGGGACCCAAACGCACATCAATTCCCAAATATGGAACAAGAGCAAGGACGCTTCAATTGGTATAAGTCATGATATTGCTAATCATTACTAACAATTAATCAAGGTATTAGACTAGCCTACCCTAGTATGAAAAACAAGTCTACACATCCATTCTGTGTTAGCTGTTCCTAGTATGTGTGTTATGTTACTAAGGCCCATGACAACTGTTACTCAATACTATACTATCAATGCAACACTAGACATATAAGAAAGATTAAATAACACCTGTAATTAATGTAAACACAGGTGTCTGGAGGCATGTCACGTGTTTAGAAGTAAGGCTTTTCATAAGGTTCCTACATAGCGTATGTTTTCATTAATACTCCAAAGGTATTTACTATAACATAATTTCCTTCCTACAACCAATACACATCCTTCATTTGATCTAAGCCTTTGACTATAACTAATTGTTCTTTCCTTCCCATAAATTGCCTTACCATCACCTCTACTATACCGTCTACCTTTTAGATTAACATAGCGCCGTATCACCTTAGACGTCTGGCGCTTGCTCCTTTTTGCATTAACTAACTAACTGCAAGGTATTCACTTATTACTGTCATCTAACTTACTCTGGTTGGCAAAATAATTGTTGGCGTACAATGAATGATTGCTTCAAAAACTTCAACTGTGCATAATAATAATAATAATAATAAAATAAATTACCAGAATACCAATTATCTAACATGTAAAATCTTTGACAAGTTTTTTTCATCCTGCTGTCAATACAAATGTGATCCCTTTCCAGTAAGTAATGGTATCAATATGAGACAGTTACCTAATGTATGTTGGTATTCACTATAATATATTGTTCAAAAATTGCAGAGGTTCATTATTTATCAGTAATTATTGGACAACACACCGAGCCAATCAAACATGAATTATTATATATTGTACCTGATGCTGTAAGTGATGTAACTATCATTATTATTATTAATGATTTCTTTACAGCTGCTCTGCTTCAAACTTGTATATCTATTGCTCTTATTATATATTAAAATAGTTAGGAACAAGAAAAGAAAAGCATATAACAAGTAAATACCATATTGGGACTGAAGAAAGGGACTTGAGACCAAAAGTTTGTCTAATTTAGGTAACTTTGTCAAGGTTAATATTTCTTAAACCCGAAGTGATGAAAGACCTTGACTTATATGCTGGAATTCATGGTAGGTATCTATATAGGGTAACATTAAAAAATATTCAGCTATCCAGCATGCCAGAATCACCATGGGTACCAGTTATATGAGACTTTCTCGTATGCTTAACACTTCAAATTGAGTCATATGTATACAAGTACATTTACCTCCTTTTCAATTAACACTCATTAGAACATAGACAATCTTAACCTTCAAAGAGTAAAGGCAAAAAGAACCTTGCATCATTAACAGGCCGTCCGTACATAATTCAGATCAGATCACTGTGAAACTTAAGACTAATTCAATTATTATTTTTCCTAAGTAATGTGTTCAGAATTGATGATGATTTAAGATAAAGAAGTAAACACAATCACTCCTGAATGAATTACAAATATTGTATTGGACAAGTGTGTGTATGTATGTGTGTGAAATCCGTACTATACACAGCTGGTACACGTCTTCCCGGCCAGACAGAGGTGCGGCAAGTCAATGCTTAATAAATGGTGTACATAATCCACCATGTACGTATGTTTCTTTTATTATTAGAGTTAGTTGTTGTTATCACATTTCACTACAACATAACATTGAATTTTCCAGCCAGCACATTTTCTTCTGATTAATTAGTCGTGCATTTCAGATTACAGCTTAGGACTTAAATGCGTCTCTCAATTGTGACATGAGATGAGTACTGACAATGTGATTTTGCATTCAATTAACTACACATTGAAATAATTTATCAAAAAACACATCCACATCCCATCCATAGAAAAACACTCACATAGGGTTGCTAAATGCTCAAGTTAAAATCACTTAACAATCTTCCATTGACTTACTTACTTACTTACACTGTAACAAGACATTAGTTTCACAGTTGGAGGATGTCGATTAAAGTATTCAAACTGTCTCTGTTTAATGTACAAAAATGTAGTCAAACCATTATTCCTCCAATATTAACAGGTAAGGCAAGCAAGAGTACGAAAACCACCGCCACTTGGGAAGCAATTGCTGTAGGTCCTGAAGGTGGCGTCAAGACAGATTACGAACCCTTATAGAAACGGGTTCAGAAGCCACACTGTCTTGGGCACATTATAGGACTGGGCAGATAGCTATCCTTAAGCGACACTTTGTGCGTGTTGACTCAGTGAGAGACAATACCTGGGCAAGCTGTCTCAGGCACATTAGAGAACAATCCTAAAGCAACCTTGATGTGTTGAGTATGTGGTATGTGGTAATATTAGGTCACTACACACAACTAACTGGGAGCATAACCTCATATATATAAAAAGAAGTGACATTTTCTCAGCCAAAAATTCTGTGTACACGTTTAAGTCATATGATTAGGAATGTATAAAAACGTTGAGATAAGCAAATCATATTCTCATTAAAGTGTAAATTTAAGAATCTTTGTTCGTATTAATAAACTCAAAAACATATATGATCGATTTACTGCATTTTGGTCTTGAATTACACAACGAAAAGCTAAGGTAAAGGTATGAAGATTATGCTCACCAATATTTTTTTTTTACCACAGTCCCTGCTACCAACACACCAAGCCGCAGCCCTCCCAGCATCACAGCACAGGCAGCCAGCATGGAAAATGAAAATGCACAGGCTTCTACGGCGACCCAGACAAATTATACATGAAGTTTAGTTTCCTACAATCCTTAGAGTTGTGTATGTCAATGTGGTCTGAGCGATCTGTAGCACATTGATGGGATCCTGAAGATGATGAATATTCTCTTGATACGACGCACAAGAACTCTGTGTGATCTTCGCTTCCATAGCTGTACTGAGATCCAATGTTGATCAGCTGGGGATAAAACCTTGGTCAGTATATATAAAAGGTTGTAAGAATACGAATAATAAAGAACTACAAAGATGGTGATGAATGAGGGAAGTGGGAAATTGTAGAATAATTAACAATGAATGTGAAGAAATGTTAAGACAGTTCTTTTTTTTTTTAAGAGAATTAGAACAAATATATAAATAGAATTGATAAAAATGGTATGAAATAAGTTTGATAAAGATAGGAATAGGGGAAAAAAAAAGTTGATTAATTGAAGAGATAGGAAGAAAGAGAAATTGGAAATAACTAAAATTGATAAAAGTTGATTATTAAAAGATAAATATAAAAGGTTGTAAGAACACTAATAAAAAAAATACATAACAAGAACACACACCAGGAATCTATAATAAGGGAATCTGATCCACTACCAACATAGTATTAAAGGATCATAAAAAAGTATAGAGGATAGATCCCATACAGTATAAAGTGTGAAAACTATAAATACCTTTTGTCTTCATTTAAACACTATTGAATACTGTATGTTAATCTCCTTTCTGTCCTTTATATTAAAATTACTTAACTTACTCTTAACTTCTAAATGGCATCTATACAATAAAATAAAAATACAATATGTTTAGCTAAATCATGCAACACACGTCGATTCTACTGTAGTCATTGCCACAGTAACAAAAAAAGATTCTTAGTTCAACATGGTATAATGCATACTGAAAAACTGATACAAATTCTACGTCTAACACTAAAAACCTGAATAAATGCGTTGCCACACCCACCTGTTCAAACTTCCATCCGTCTGACATGGTAGACACAAGCTGCGCCACCTCGTTCTCATGGCATTGCAACACTCGGTACATGTGTTTCTTGCCAGCCTTGGGGGGGCGGTTGTCCCTCTGGCTGATCCGTTCTTTCACTAACCGTATTAATTCTGTGATGTTGTAGAATTCGGCTTCTTCTAAAATACCTGAGAAGTTGATAGGAAGAGACTTAGGTTATTATAGTGAGATGATAACTTATTTAATAAAAAGACATATTATTAGAAGATAACTTAATAATAAAAAGAGATAATATAAATTCCTTGTATTTATTTTCCTTAATCAGATTGAGGTTGATAATAACTGATATATTAGTAAAAAAAACCAATGCACTTCATATATGTGTATGTGTGTGTGTGTGTTGCTTGATCAGAGAAAGAAAGTATAATAATAACAGTGCTTGGCTTACCTTCTTCTGCTAAATCCTTGTTCATGACTAACTTGCCGTGTCTTAAATAGTTCAACACGGGACCAAAGTACGTTGGGTCTCGGTCAATTAGGTAGGCACCAGTCTCATCCTGGAACAACAAAGATACGTTAGAGAAAAATTAATGAGAAAGAGAGAGAGAGAGAGAGAGAGAGAGAGAGAGAGAGAGAGAGAGAGAGAGAGAGAGAGAGAGAGAGAGAGAGGGAGGGTGATGTGATTGAGAGGAGGAAGAGAGGTGATATAATTAACACCTACAACCTTCTATATAGATTCCAGGATATCCTATAGTACACCACATTCTTCTCTCATAACCCTAACTACCTAAGAAATCATTCGCTGAAATTGTTAAAACCAGACCATATGCAAGGGAAATGGTTTGCAATCTGAGTGATCGATGATTGGAATTCACTCTTAGAACGGGTAGCTAGTAACTGCACCTACTCTACCCTAGCCAGTTTTAAATCAGATTATGATAGACAGATGAACATTGCTTACCCTAATGATAGTAAAGAGGCAAGAGAGTCAAGGCTCATAAGGGTTGCCAGTGTCAGTGCCTCTTCTCAGTTTTGTTTTAGTCTCAAACTGGTCGTATCTGTTTTTTAGCATGTTAACTCTGGTACTTTTGACTACATTTTCAGTGAGACTGTTCTGTTTGTCCACAATTCTTGAACTGAAAAACTTGTTCCTCTTGGTGGTCCTGCCAATACACTGACCAACATATCTTGAGAGTTGGGGTGAACATAAGAACAATACTTCTTAACACCCCCACACTAACAAACCATAGTGAACAATTAATCATCCTAGTGAATAAGAGGCATACAGCTGTATCTATAACATCCTTCCATCACCTCAATATTGAAGTGTTCGTGGACATGAACATCCCTACATCACTATAACCTTAAATAATACATCAAGGAGACATAAAGTGTAAATCACATACCAAAATAGATCCATGACACATAGATCGCATACCAAAGTAGATTCATGACACGTAGATAACAAGCCAAAGTAGCACCGAAAGTTGAGCACAGGGCAACAAAACTAGTCACATACATTGCACATCTCCCCTACGAGGCTACGTGTCGAGCCATGGGTCTGCAAACGCTGAAGGATCGTTGGAGGTGAGGAGACATGATACAAGTGTACAATATCACCCACGGGTATGAGTGACCACCTCCCCGCCTGCCATTCACCACCAGGTTCTTCCAGCTGACTACTACCAGCCTGCGAGGCCACCAAGGATTATATACACATGTCTACATACTCCTTGGAGGCCACTCGCTCAACATTACCAAGCACAACCAGATAATATGGATAACATTAGCATTATCTTGCCTCTTTACTATCACTATGGTAAGCGTGTTCTCCCGAGGCTAATACTTACATGTCAGATATCTGGTTACAGCCCCGCAGTGTTAGGTTATGTTAAGTTACGTACAATGAATGTTAGGTACAGTGAAGGTGGTGTTAGTAATCTTTACCTTATTGGTGTTTAACTCAGGGTCTTGTTGTACTAAGCGACATAGAAAGGTTAGGCTAGGCTAGGCTACGTTAGGTTAGGTTAGGTACAATAAAGGTAAGGTTTTAAGTTAGGTACAGGAATCTTTACCTTATCGGTGTGTAGCTCAGGGTCTTCTTGTACTAAGCGACATAGAAAGGAACTTGGATCCCTGCAAAGAGTTGTTCTAGTAGTGAGAAAATGTGTTCCTCCAACGTTTAGTCTGATCCATTCTCTAGGTCTAGTGTGTGCTGAGGCTTCACCATTAATAACTTGATCATCTGGCGGTGGTGGAGGTGTTGACGCCATGTTGGACGATTGTAAACATTGAACTCACACAGACACACGCACACACACGCACACGAGCCTAAACATAATATTTTAATGGGATTTAAATTATATCAATACTAATATGAATTTTTTTTTATTATGGTTCTAAGATGATCATGTGTTAATGATTTTAGTTTGTATGATATATGAAACTTGGAGAGAGAGTGAGAGAGGTGTCTGTCAACCTCTCTCTCTCTCTCTCTCTCTCATATAGATAAGCAAGGTGGTTCTAGGATTAGGAGGTATGTAAATTCGTTCAGGTCAGAGGTCAGGTCACATGTTATAATTATTCATCAGTATACCGGTATTTTTGTCGATTCACCAGCCTGAGTCCTTCAGCCCACCATAACACACTTACAACACAACACACCTTCATCTCTTTCCTTGTAGGTCACCATGTCCTAACACTTATTTTACTGTACCTAACACACAATAATTATCACTCTTAGATGTAAACAAATAATTACGGTGTTTTTTTCTCATTTTGTCATTGTTTTTTCAGTTTTTCTTTTTTCTATGGCTTATTTAGGGTTTACTTTCGGTTTGAATAATTTTTATATATTATATTTTATAGTTTATATTAGTTTAATTTAATTATTATTGCTTTATTCTATTTTTTGATTTTATGATTGACCTTAGAAATAAACATTTTTCATGAAATAAATACGAAACAAATATAACAAATGTTTATGTAGGAAACAGTTAGGTGTTTCAGACGATTTTTTAAAGTATATATAATTGCTTTCCGGTGTATAATAATAATCTCAATTTTGGTTTTATGTATACGTGATCCACCAGCCAACACATGACCGCCACCAAGGATCTGTAAAAGATCCTTGGCCGCCACCTAGCATTACCTGTTGAAACTTGATGTTATATTAGGTTACTTACACTTAATAGGTAATGTTTTCTTTATATCCCTCCACTATTAATGATGAAGAATGATGTGTTACTGCTCCTTCATCCCTCAAAGTGACATGTAGAGGAACAGGGAAGGTTTAAAACGAAAAAAATATTATCACCAGGTCACAGGTCCTGTCTGGCTGCTAGTGGTCACAAGAATAAGTTAGTTACTACCTTATTACACCTTCCCTGGGGCCTGCCAAACCCTGCCGCCCTTCCCTATAGGTACTACAGGGTCACACTCACCTTTCCTGCCACACCCCTGCCACATAAAGCTGAACAAAACACTTTAAACACCATTATTATTATGGTGTTAAATAAGGGTGACTGTCACGGCGGTAGGGAAGGATGTCTTCTCCCAAAAACCCACGAAACATTCGTGCCAATATCCCCCATCATAACAATATAAACACACGCACACACACACATACACACATTCTCCCACACCACACACAACACACGCACACACAATATTAGTATAGCAGTATAGTATTAGCGAGTGTATATTTGGTCCTGTTTAGTGATACGTCTGGCAAAGCGCCTAGCCTAACCTCACGTCTTTACTCTTGTCTACTGATACCACACCGCCTTACTCTTAAATCTAATAAAACTGATATCACACCCTTGAATAATAGTAAAAAATCAAATACTGCCGGTTTTCTCAAATATTCAGTTACTTATTGGTATGAAAAAGATACACTAGCAAATAAATGTCAATGAAAAATCGTAATAAAATAAATACGGACAGATTCCTCAAATATTCAGTTACTTATTGGTATGGAAAAGATACACTATCTAATAAAATAAATAAATAATGTTGGTTTACTCAAATATTCAGTTACTTATTCGTATGAGAAAGATAGTATAAGCTAATAAATGTTAAGCATGTAAGATTGTAACCAATATACACGTGTTTGTAATACAGTATAACACCTGAATAAGAAATATATAATGTTATTGGTGGTACAGTACAGTATAAGGTATAAGGTATCAGATACAAAACCCAACACTCTTATCAATACACAATAATGATATCTACTAAGGAAAATAATGCTTTAAAAGGCCTATTAATATCAATACTAAAAAAAGATAGATTTTATTGAGATAACCTGAGCAAAGATGTACAAACACACAATAAATAAATAATCGTATAAAAAAGCTGCAGATGAATTGTTATATTGTTCTTTATATTTACACACAACTATATAATGGAATGAAAGGTTAAACGAAAACTATAAATTATAATAGTAGATACTATTCATCTTGTTACTGATCTGAAATGCATTATATACATATGAAATAAAAAGATTCCTAAATAAATAAAACCTCAAACTCAACAATGACCAACCTAACCTAACTTAATGTGAACAAAACTTTACTACCTTCTCCTTCTGTTATTGACAAACATAGAAAACAATTTCAATTTAAACCATTCTATGAACACACAATGGAACTTTGACATTTCATTATCCAAAAAGATGAATTCAGTTTTCCATTCTAACAGTGTCTTCATCTGTATATTTCAAACTGAATGAACATAACTAGCAAAATACAGTGAGTGAAATAAAGCAGCCACAACGAACACACAATGGATGTAGGTATTTCTAAATGTTTGTTGGCCTCAGAATCATAAGAATTACCGTGTGTATTTTAAAGCCCTGATTCATACATAACTACAGTTCATATTTCAGCACCCTCATTCATACATAAATAAAAATGTTTAATAGAATATGTTTTTTTTGGTTTAAAATCATACATAATTATAATTCTTAATAATAGAGTAACCCCAGGTACAAAAAATATTCAATTCTCTCATACATTTGGAAGCATTAGAATGGCTCTACTTTAAAATGTGTATGGAATGGCTCAGCTTTTACGGGGTGCAACAGTCCAGGGTTAGAACTTCCCCGAGCACCTCCTCTCGCACCTGCTGCTACCTTGGCCCGGGAAGCTGCGTACCTTGACTTCTTGGCTGGGCTGCTGCCTTGCTTCTTACCTCTCCCTCTCCCTCTCCCTCTCCCTCTGCCTTTACCTCGCCCGGAGCTAAAGTTTCTCTTTCGCTTTGTTCTGAAAACAGTAAATTGATGAAAAGAACAAGATAAGACAGGGAGGCAATGTTAAGATTTGCTTTAACTTTATGTATACCAAAACAGTAGAATAATCTATCTATCTGTCTATAAGAGCATAGGAACATAAGAAAATAAGGAGGGTGCAAAAGGTCAGTTGACTTACACAAGGCAGCTCCTGTGCACCTAACACTTACCATCTTACCTTGATAACATACATATGCATAATAATTGGTGTAGTTCTGGAACAAAACAATTCAGGATATAACTCATGTTAAAACCTCTTCCCAAAAAAGGCAAACATGATTTAGCATGATATATAATTCAGCTGTGTTATTATAAAGTAATAATCATACAATTGTCCATGTTCTCCTTTAGTACCAAACATTCCTTTCTTACCAATCAACTTCAGACAATGGAATAACCAAGAAAACATCAATACAAGCATGGAAGCATTTAGAAAGAGCACAGTGAGTATAAGTATTCCATAGAAATACATACATCTCATCATTAGAATATCAAATCATTATCTTATCATTAGAATATCAAATCATTATCTTATCATTAGAATATCAAATCATTACTATTCATTGACGATTTATGTTTAATTCATTTCACTATTTGACTTTTATTCATCTTTATATCAAGACATCTAGAGAAAACAGAAACCAAAGAAAAAAACATGTCTCACCCGCGTTTGAATCCACCTTGTGAGCTTCCGCCGCTGCCAAAGTAAGGTGATGATGCGCTTGGTGTTGGAGCACTGATTGTGTCCATCCAATTATTGGCGCTGTCATTGAGGTTCATCGATGAACTGTTACCAAGCATCTCAGCTTCTGCTCGGTCACTCATTATCACTAAAAACAGGAATTATTTTGTTTCAAGAAAGACCATGTATATTTTTTGTTATTATGACTAAAAACATGAATTATTTTGTTTCAAGAGCATGTATATTTTTTCTGATCTTTTTTTTTATGATTTGTATGTAAATGTACTATTACTGTAATCATTTATATTGTTGCAAGATAGATAGATAGACATATAGAAAGATAGATAGATAGAAAGATAGATAGACATATAGAAAGATAGAAAGATACATACAGATAAATAGATAGATAAATGAATATCAAGAGAAATATACAGTCAATGCAAAATACACATATCATTACCTAGTTTTTGAGCAGCAAATCGCTGAGTAACATCTAAAAGAGCTTCTCCATATTTTTCATAATTGGCTCTTGTGACGTGAGGTATTACCATCATCTCTTCTTCACTCTCAGGAAGTTGACTTGACATGCATCTGAGGAGACAAACATATCATTAGGAAGGTGTGTGTGTGTGTGTGTGTGTGTGTGTGTGTGTGTGTGTGTGTGTGTGTGTGTGTGTTACCAGGTCTGGTGGCAAGCGTGATTTTCTTTAACGTATTTTTGTTTTCCCTTAGCCAGTACCCTTTTAATGTAAAAAAAAAAAATAAAAATATACACACACACACACATAATTAATCCGAGTCTCACCTGAGTGCATTCATGTTTATAACGTTAGTGTAGTTCATTCCCTTGGCTGCAGCAATGTTCTTAACCACGTCTAGTAAGTTTTTATAACAGTCCTTCTCCAGCTCCTTTATCTCATTGTCATCAGCCGGGGTGGAGGAGGAGTCAGCCACAACTTGCCCGGGCCTTGCGTCGGCTATCATGTCCACATGGAACTGTTAGGATGCAATACATTAATAAGAGAGAGCGTGAACAACTGAGGCATCACTATAAAAATTGTAAACCTACGCCAAATAACAGGCAAGAGGCAGTCCATCTTAGCCTCCATAAAGCCTATTGGCGCCCACGGTTTGTGATGTAGAAAAAACCTTTAGATGATATAAAAGATTAGTTGATTTTAACTAACAGGTGATTATTAGTAAATGAGGTTTTAAAATAATATTGTGATTAGTTGATGTAAAATGCCATACAGGGACAAATTTGAAAATATAAAAATAAATAAATAAATAGAAATAAATACAATATTGCTCTATAAAAAAAAGTCTTATAAAACAAAGGTATAAACACACATGCCAAGACTTACAGAAGCATTAGGGTTATTGAGGTAAGCATCACATTTCTTCCCTGGCCTCACATAAGCAAAGGTCATGTCTTTGTTTACAACCAGATCCTCTAGCAGGTAACCCTCAAGGACCAGACGCCGGAACAGCCGCTCAATGTCATTACGACTCAAGTCCTTCCCCATCCCATGTAGAGGCAGACGATCATGGCCTAAGGAAGAAAAGAAAGAAAGAAAGAAAATACTGTTATTATACCACTTACAAGAATAAATTTAATATATGCAAATTTGAAAATCGCCTTATGACAAACTGCATTAATACACACACACAAACACACACACATACACACACACACACACACACTTTAAAGCTAAAATTGATAGAGAAAGATATGGAGACGGGACCCTACAAGTGTGAGAAGTAATTAATGCAAGAAATATTCATGATTTCAAAAGCAAACTGGATAAGAGTAGATTTGGAGACAGACAGGACAGTACAAGTATAGCTCTTTTCCTGTATATTACAACTAGGTCAATACAACTGCATTATCTTACCATTATCCATCACTTTCTTGATCTTTGAGCCTTTGAAGACATCAACAAAATGGTTTAATGTGAAGTTATTGCTCCACCTTCCACCTATACAGAGCTGCTTCACTGTCTGCAGGATGGTGCGGACCTCCTGGCCCATACTGTGCTTCACATAGGAGGACTGGGGCAAGGACAAGGACAAGGGCAAGGGCAAGGGGAAGGGGAAGGACAAGGGGAAGGACAAGGGGAAGGGGAAGGACAAGGGGAAGGGGAAGAGGAAGGGGAAGGGGAAGAGGAAGGGGATGAGGAAGGACATGGTAACATTAGTGAAAATACTATATATGTTAGGTTGGAACACTGATATATTGTACTAATATTTTAATGACTCCATTAATTTTATAATACATGTATATATGTAATGATAGGTTAGGTTAAGTTAGATTATTTCTTTCACTGAATATAGTATTGTTGGATTGTGCATTGTAATTTTGCCTTAACAGAATGTATAATTTAAAATACTGACTTTCTGAGTATAGGTATCAACTTAGGTTAGTACATACATATATATATTTATCCAGTGTGCATAAGTGTGTATATATATGTATGTTTATAAGTATGTATGTATTTGTGTATATATAAAAATTCATACTTCATACTCTCATCTTACCGAATTTTTGCAGTTATCACAAGCCACTTGAGTGTTCTGGCGGCAGTTTTCCCGGTCAAATATTTCACCGAAGTAGTTGAGGACCTGTGAGCGTCTACAATCTGTCCGGTTCTCACAGTAAGCCACTATGCACCACAAGTTGTCAAAATGATTCTGCTTAGCCTGCCAGTTCTCTTGATCCACTGTGGGAAAAATGTGAATCTATTAGAATTTTCACCACATAGAAAGACAAAATGGAAAAAAAGAGACAGTGGAAGATTGCTACATAACTTTTCTCGAATACTCACTATCTATAATTTTACGGAGGCGATGCATGTCCGTGTAGGAGTAAAACAATATACAATCAGCTGGGTCACCGTCACGCCCAGCACGGCCAGATTCTTGGTAGTAACCTTCAATGCTCTTAGGTAAGGTGTAGTGCATTACAAACCTGACATCTGGCTTGTCAATACCCATCCCAAAGGCTATTGTTGCACATATAACCTGGGAAAGGATGGAAAGAAAGGTTAAGTTATACAGGTTGACTATCAATAATCTGGTTCCATATTAAGTATATGTTGTTGTTGTTATTATTATTATTATTATTATTATATTCATAACATATTCATTCAGATGTTTAATGCAAATCTCCTTGATATTTTGTTTAAGGGATTAGTTCACAAAATTCAACCTTATTAGTGTTTCCATAGATATAAGTGTCTTGGGTCTTGGCTCATATGAACCTTCAATCACAGGAAGGAGGGAAAACATAAGGAAAATAGGGAAAATATATTAACCAAAACATAATACTCACTTTTACTTTGTCATTAATCCATTCATTCTGAACTTTGCTTCTATGTACGTCTCCCAAACCTGCATGGTAACTCTTGGCCTGGAGAAGAAAGCACACAGATCATACTAAGTGTTAATTCCTGATGACTTGTTTCTGTATATATATATATTCATCCAGTGTGTGTGTTTGTGTGTTTGTGTGTGTGTGTGTGTGTGTGTGTGTGTGTGTGTGTGTGTTTATATAATAGACTTGTTTTCTCTACGTCACATTTCATATGTTTTCTCCTTAATAATGTGAGATCAAGATGTTTAGTATAAAAATATATATCTATTATCCAAATTACACTTTGATATGATTCTTGGATATTAGGAAAAATTCATTAGTTAAGAAATAAATGAAGAACAGAATGCATAACAGTGAATTTTAAATGGATAGAAGAAAACATTGGTAGCAAAGATTAGACCAATAACTGAATCAACATTGTGTGAAGACAACTCAGGCTCTGGCGACACGCGGGATTCTTTTTACGTATTTTTGTTTTTTATATATGAAAAAAATAATAAATAAAAATAAAAAATATATATATAAATAACTATGTTTCAGTTTACATAGAAGTAATGGTAACTGACCTTAATCCCAGATCTAGAGAGATCTGCCGCCACATTGTCACACTCCTTCCGAGAGAGGCAATACACTATGCCGGACTGATTCCTGTAGTTAGCGTTGATGAGGGCGGCCAACTCCTCGACGACTTTCTTCCCTTTCTTTGGGATCACTTGGTACCTCAGGTTAATTCTGTTAAAACTGCTGAGAAACCTGAAAAAAAAGATATAACGCAATGTTATAAATACTCTTCTAAGTGGTAGTATTTACCTTTCCCAATCAAGGTAAGATATATAACAATTAAATCACATTACTATTTGGTGTTAAAATCCAGATGAAAGAGTTGGATCACATTACCATTTGGTGTCCTCCGTGAGTCCCAGCTGGTGTAGGATGTCCACTCTAACCCTAGGAGTGGCTGTTGCTGTCAGGGCCATTATAGGCACACCAGTGAACCGCTGCCGTAGGACACTCAGCTTCTTGTAGTCTGGCCTGATACATAAACATAAACTTAATAATAATAATAGTTTTATAACACTCAGCTTCTTGTAATCTGGCCTAATACATCAACATACAACAAGAGCACAGAAACATTATACTTATATTATTTATTTTTTTATAAGAACAAGTAAGGTAAAGACAAACGTACCTAAAGTCGTGGCCCCAGTCTGAGACACAATGAGCCTCGTCAATGACAAATCTTGACAGCTTCTTTAGGTTATATAGTCGTTGTAGAAGGTCGTTGAATTTCTGACTGGCACCAATCTTCTCTGGCGTCGCATAAAGGAGTTTCATCTCTGTGGAATTACAAAACAATGATGATGGAAATAATGTGATACAGAAAAACTATCTATTTATCTATCTATGTCTGAATATATGGTTTATTTCTCCATTAAAAGGGGGTAGGTAAGATAAGGCATTTAGGGTTACGAGTGATTTTACTCTCCCCTTCCTCCTCAACACTGTCTTTTTATAGGAGAGAATACAGAGGAGAGGCTTCCCAGACCCCTCGCTTGATCCTTTTTTAACTTTTGAAAGTGTACAGTAAAAATAAGACCCAAATATTACCCCTTCGCTCTATAACTTTTTAATTTTTGAAAGTGTAGAGTAAAAATATGACCCAAAGATTACCAATGTCCTTCTTTGATAAGTTTAAGTAGATCTGGTTTTCCTCTTGCAGCTTAACATCTCCACTAAGTCTCTGGGCATCGATCTGAAATGTATTAAATAATTCATACCACAATTGCAAGAGTATATCCCATAGTTTTTCCAATATATTTCCTTCCTTTCAAGTGTAAAATCATAATAATTAGATTCTTTAAAGAGAGAATACAGTCAGTGTTAGGTTGGTTGGTATATACTTACATCTAGTGAAGCTAATTTCTGTACTTGGTCTTGCATCAGGGACTTCAGAGGTGAAATTACAATGGTGACACCTTCAGTAACACACGCTGGGAGCTAGAGGGAAAAAAAAATCATATATATTAATACATATTCACATCATAAAACAAAATTCAAATAAAAAATCGCTAGCACTGATATGAGAAAAATGTTTAGTGGCCAGCATTGTAACCAAACCTAAACTAATTACTACTTCATGAAATCATATTAACCTGTATGACTTTTTTTATTTTCTTTCTTTTTCTTTTTTACATCCTATACCTTAGGGGCCAGTAGGCATTGACTCACCTGGTAACACAAACTCTTCCCTCCGCCCGTTGGCATGAGAATAAAACAGTCTTTGCCGAGCAGCGCTGCGTTGATCACCTCTTTCTGGTTCTCTCGGAATCGTCTTAAACCAAACCGCTGATGGAATATCTAGAAACAAGATAAAAGGAAGATTAAAACTACATTTGTCACTCTTGATATTTCATTAAAACTATGTAAGAAACTAGACATTAATAAAAGCTTTAAATCACAACTGAGAGAAAAAGATAAATAATAAAATAAATACAGTAAGCAGTGGTGTGTACTCTGTTATGAAGAATAAATGTATCCTGACTTTATTACCAGCAAACCCTTTGATTATTTAGGTTATTATTATCATTATTATTATCATTAAGTATGTTTGCTAACAATGGTGTGTGTGTGTGTAATTACCTTGAGCATTTCTTTACAGTGTGGGTAGTTCATGCCGCTGAACTCTCCTGTGATGCCGTCATTCCTTACATTGCCGCAGAACTTCACTCCCTCGGGTGCCTTCAAGGGGGAGTCCTGTTCCTGCTCCTTGGTGGGTGTCTTGTACGGAGCTCGGGTGTACTTCTTGTCCTTGGAGATGACAGTGTTGTTGGTGGATTTTGTCACCTTTTCTCCAGCAAATGTTGATCGTAGTTTACTTTTGCGCATCTCTTCCCTGTTAAAGATTAGGATATACTGTTATATTTTGACACTATTAGCAAACCACGCTTATAAAAACAATGCAAGGTTTCTCATTTATCAGTGTTCAAATGTTGCGGGTTAAGTAACAGGGATTTAGAATACATGTTTGTATGGAATATGCCAGGTATATTGATACATAGATAGTTAAGAGGTAATACATTCAAGTAATTGCATGTGTACCTTGCTTTAACTCCTAGTATTACATTTTCATCAAAGTCTTCATCTGTCTCATCTGTTTCATCTAGATCCAGTTCATCTTGATCCATTGTGCTGGTGTTGAAGGTGAAAGGACCTCTTGGTATAGTTGCCTTTTCAACACTCTTAACAGGTGGATTGGGTTTCTATAGATAACAACATATACCATTAGTGTGTGTGTTGTATTACAGATTAAATATCACTGCTTATAGATCATACGTTTCATGGATAATTCAAGTCATGTTATTACTGTACTTGTGTAAGGCTGAAACAATAATTCTGAATATATAATGGACTAGCAGCAAGCTTCAAAATAACAACACTAACTAACAGCAACAAATTAATAATGATGATAATAATGATAATAATTACAATAATGGGAAAGAAAAAAAAAATAATAATAACAACAATAATCACTAAGGAATATTTATCACTCAAAACTTTTTAGCAAGCTTGAAAATATTAACCTGAAAATGACATCTTTAGAAAACTTGTATTGGGTGAACAGTAAGATGATAATGATGATGATAATGATAAATAATAATAATAAAATAAATAAATATAAAATAAATAAATAAATAAAAAATAAATACTGTAAAAGCTTCCTGTACCTCCATTTGCTTCCCACTCTGTATTCCTTGTGTGTTAGCCAATATCTCAATCCATTCATCATCTGTCGTGTCATCCGGGAGAAACTGACTCCAATAATCTAGATCTTTCACTCTGTTGATAGCGCTCGGAAACACTGAAGAAAAACCCAACACAGTAGGAGTTAAAAATGATCAAAATGAATACACAAAACATTACTAAAATTAAGAATACAAAATGATACATATTTCATGAGTTAAAATCATCAAAATGAATATACAAAACACATTACTAAAATTATTAATACAAAATGATAAATATTTCATTAGATTATACAACATATTTATTTCAAGTTGATATAATTAAGTATCAGATTACTTACTTAATTCACAATTGGCTGCTGATGTCTTGACACCTGAAGACAATCCCAAGCCACTGTTTTTCTGCAATTTGGGCTGGACTTTATATTTTCTAAAGATACTTGTATTGGCACTATCTGAGGCACTATTACTAGGCGTTCCAGTAGTGTTGATGGTACTTGATATATGTTTCCCAAAGGTACTTGTACTGGCCTTAACTGAGGCACTATTACTAGGCGTTCCAGTAGTGTTGATGGTACTTGATATATGTTTCCCAAAGGTACTTGTACTGGCCTTAACTGAGGCACTATTACTAGGCGTTCCAGTAGTGTTGATGGTACTTGATATATGTTTCCCAAAGGTACTTGTACTGGCCTTAACTGAGGCACTATTACTAGACGTTCCAGTAGCGTTGGTGGTACTTGATATATGTTTCCCAAAGGTACTTGTACTGGCCTTAACTGAGGCACTATTACTAGGCATTCCAGTAGCGTTGGTGGTACTTGATATATGTTTCCCAAAGGTACTTGTATTGGCCTTAACTGAGGCACTATTACTAGGCGTTCCAGTAGTGTTGGTGGTACTTGATATATGTTTCCCAAAGGTACTTGTATTGGCACTAGTATTAAGTGTGCCAGAAGTGTTAGTGGCACTTAATAAAGGTCTAGAATTATTAGTCCCAGACCCACTATCCTTACCACCGTTCGTAGGTGTTGAGTTATCTGTTGGTAACTTGCGATGACCTCCAAAGGAGAATTTTCGAAGTCCAGCACCTTTTTGTGCATCGATCAAGTTGGAGGAGGTAGTTTGATTAGACTGGATGGATGAACACTGGGCTGGGCTGGCTACTAATACATCGGAATCTGCCTTGAGTACAGTTCTAGGAGTCCTTGAATCTCCTTGCGGTATAACTTTGGGAGTGTTCTTTGGGGTGATATGATGCACTGGAGTATTCACTTTTCCTTCACTAGTTACTGTAGCTACTCGTAGACTTGAATCTGCCTTTAATACAGGTCTGGGAGTGTTCTTTGGGGTGATATGATGCACTGGAGTATTCACTTTTGCTTCACTAGTTACTGTAGCTACTCGTAGACTTGAATCTGCCTTTAATACAGGTCTGGGAGTGTTCTTTGGGGTGGTATGATGCACTGGAGTATTCACTTTTCCTTCACTAGTTACTGTAGCTACTCGTAGACTTGAATCTGCCTTTAATACAGGTCTGGGAGTGTTCTTTGGGGTGATATGATGCACTGGAGTATTCACTTTTGCTTCACTAGTTACTGTAGCTACTCGTAGACTTGAATCTGCCTTTAATACAGGTCTGGGAGTGTTCTTTGGGGTGGTATGATGCACTGGAGTATTCACTTTTCCTTCACTAGTTACTGTAGCTACTCGTAGACTTGAATCTGCCTTTAATACAGGTCTGGGAGTGTTCTTTGGGGTGGTATGATGCACTGGAGTATTCACTTTTCCTTCACTAGTTACTGTAGCTACTCGTAGACTTGAATCTGCCTTTAATACAGGTCTGGGAGTGTTCTTTGGGGTGGTTTGATGCACTGCAGTATTCACTTTTCCTTCACTTGATGCTGTAGCGCGATTTGAGAAGTCTAGGGATTTTTTACATTGGGTACTTCTTAGAGATTCATTAATTGTACTAGTGTCTAGGTTGGGTATTGTTTTAATATTAGCTTCCACGTGTTGACTCGGACCGACGCCACCATTCATATAGTCGGTGATTAAACTATTTTGCGTACGGTGATTCAATCTGTAGTGTTGGTCGTTAGGACTGAGGCACAATGGGTTGATATCACTGGAGGACTGTGATCGGTCATTCTCTAATTCTCTCTTTGTCTGAAACTGTTCATAATTCTTCAAACAGATCATTATTTTTTCATATGCGGCGAGTGCTTTAGTGTGTTCCGTTGTGTTGTAGCCGAGCATATTCTTGAGAATTGTTATAGGTTGGCTTGTTAGAAGCTTGACCGTAATGTTTAATAATGATGATTGAAGGGAACTTATAATTACTATGTCCTCCTCCTCCAACTTGCATAACTGAAAAAATAATCAGATTACCCAATAATTTATGTGTGAAGAAAATGATAATGCATCACTCCTTGTGTTTACCTAGTTGTACCCTACAGTAAAAGTCTCCATATCTACTATTACCCAGCCTAGCTTTAAACTCTTGAATATTCCTAGTATGAATAATTCTATAATCAAGTTCAAAGGTTCTTTATAGAAAACTATATTTTTTTGGGTAGCTTTCTTATAAGTATTTTTGTCAAATTTTTTCATCTCAATCCACTTTTTCTATTTCCTACAGAGCTCTTTACACTAAAATTTTATCCCGTTCCCTGTGTGTGTGTGTGTGTGTGTGTGTGTGTGTGTGTGTGTGTGTGTGCATGCTGTCCCTAACCCTACCATACACCCTAACACGTACATAATATAAAAACACTTACCCGTAACACTGGATGCTTTAGAATCTGATCCACACTCATGAATGGAAAGGAAGATCCTAACGTCTGCATATTATTAAGAGAAGAGTCCTGTTCTAGGTGCTGTGTGATGGAGGGGACTCGGATGGTGTTCTGCGCTTGTGGTGTGTGTGTTGAAACATGTGTAAGCGGTGTTTTAAATGGTATTGGTAAAGTATGTTGTGCTTTATCAGATGCTGTGAGAAGGTTAGTGGATGTAGATGGTGTGGAATATTGAGGTTTGTTTTCGTTGTTGCATGTACAGGAAGGTAAGGTAACGTTGATTTCATTCTTCTTCTTCTTGGGTGGAGCATCAATGAAGGCTGATGCTGCTGCTGATGCTAGCTTCCTCTTGGTTGCAATTCTATTCTTGTATGTAGATTCTGAAGAAGAAAATTATTATTATTATTATTATTATATATTTACATTATTATTATTATTAGTATTTATTTATTTATTTTCTAGTTTCTCCTTCCTTTAGTTCATGTTACGCTACTCAACTATAAAAAAAATATGAAATAATTCCTACATAAATTAATGAAGAAAATATTCAAACAATTCCTATATAAATTAATGAAAATAGATAAATAAAAATAAAACCCTATATAAATTACGACAAAATTCCCTATATAAATTAATAAAAATAAATATAAAAAAATCCCCTATATCAATCTATAATCCTTACCCGTGTCTTTGAGTGCTGAGAAGGATGTGTCTCCCTTGGCCTGTGTGCTAAGGTGTGAGGTTGTTGTAGGGAACAGGAAATCGAAATCATCATCATCATCATTACCATCATCATCATTAGCCGGCGTCTGCGATAAAACACATATGCATTTATTTTTTTTACATATTTTTTTTGTGGTCTAATGTATGTGGATGAAAGAATGGATGTAGAAATGAGGTTTATAATAGAAAATATATAAAAAAAAAAACATGCTTGAATGTAATGTTTGAGTTTAGATTGCATTGAAGAAGAGATTGAATGTAATGAATGAGATGAGTTTAAAGTTTAATGATGTAAATATAAATACCTTGCCAAATTTATCTTGAAACACATCTTGGGGCTGTGTTTGAACTTGTGCTGTATCTGTGGTGGTGTTTGTAGCAGTTTTGGTGTGTAGGAAATCCTGTGTCTCTGTCATATCCTCCCACCACGGCACATCCTCCTCACACAGGTCATCTTGAAAGAAATCCTCCTCGTCTTCAATGTTAAGTCCGGTTTCTGATTCTTCTTCCACCTGTTAAGCAATGTTTATTAAAGGTTATTATTCAATGCTTAATTCATCTATAGATATATTTCTTTTTAATATCACACTTGGATGTCTATAGATTCAAAACTACATACACGGAAAGTTCACATGCACACACACACACACACACACACACTCTGCAACTGCGTGTTAAAAAAATTAAAAATAATATAATGACTGGGTGCATATAACTTTGCAGTCCCGTCGAGGATAGTGTTATGGCAGCAGGTGGGTGATCTTAGGCCACTCGCCGGTATTACCAAAGAAAAGTGGCCAGCACGTGCCGGGGCTCGGACTCAGGACCCTGAGCTGGTATGCTCGACTGCTAGCCACTAGACCACGTCTGCCCACTGCTGCAAATAACCTATACGTACTATAATAAAAATAGTAATAACACACCTTGTTTTTGATGGGTGATGAGTCTTCTATTAGATCTTCAAGGTCGACCTCATCATCATCATCATCGGACACAATAATCATCTCTGAAGTCTTACGAACGCCTTTCACATTCTCTTCTTCCTCTTCATCCATTTTTTTTTGGATCGGCTTATTACGGAGTGGAAAAGTTTCTTCAGATTTTCCTACATAAAAAAAAATATATTGTGTTATTTCTGACATGGTGTAATCTTGATAAGTGAAGTTTTTTTTTTTTTTTTTTATTAAATTCTCCAGCCAACTATAAGTATAAGTATATAATATTTCAATGATCTTAATTTTAGACATTAGGTCCAATTATTTTTCCTTTGCCTTTGCCTTGAGAGAGAAAGAGAGAAAGAGAGAGAGAGAGAGAGAGAGAGAGAGAGAGAGAGAGAGAGAGAGAGAGAGAGAGAGAGAGAGAGAGAGTATACAGTTTCTATCTTACTTCTAACTTGTGACACACTGAAGTCCTCAAAGTCATCATCATCGTCTAGAAAGGTCCTCTCTGTTGACCCTACCAACTGTGACCTGCAAACATACACACACACACACACACACACACACACACATATTAAAAAAGTGAAAAACGTAACAAAGTAAATTATGTGAATCATTTCCTATTCTATGTATAGTTTGTTGCTTTAATATCCTTAATAATAATAATAATAATAATAATAATAATAACAATCTCTCTCTCTCTCTCTCTCTCTCTCTCTCTCTCTCTCTCACACACAAGGTACATTATCCATAAGTAAACACAACTACAGTACTTCATTAGCGAAATTAACAGGGTTAGGTTAGGTTAAGTTAGGTTAGATTAGGTTAAGTTAGCTTAACTTAGGTTAGGTAAGGTTAGGTTAGGTAAGGTTAGGTAAGGTTAGGTTAGGTAAGGTTAGGTAAGCTTAGGTTAGGTATTCTTACACAGTAGCAATGGGACGTGGCATGTGAGCGTTGTCAAGGATGGCATTCCCTGTAGTCATTCCCTTTGTACTCTTGGGAAAGAAATCCTTGAGGCGTCGTTGCCGAGGTGATATCTGCTGCCTGCCTCTACATCTGTACTGTGACATCTTAAAAGGAGATAAGTACAATGAGATGCTGAGAGGCTGACACTCAAACACAACCATTAAACAATTAATAATATTTACACACTCCTTTACTTTGCTGGGAATCAAAGAAAAGCATTAGGTGTCCGTATTTAATGGTAGATGTTAAACCACACCTACTGTCCTCTTTACAGGGTCTGGTGACAAGCGGGATTATTTTTTTTATGTATTTTTGTTATCCCTTAGCCAGTACCCTTTTAATGTATAAGAAAAGAAGAAGAAAAAAAAGGGCAGTGCTTACTGGTACGGCAGCCGTACGAATAAGGGATGACAACGGGGTACGGCTGCCGTACGAATAGCGGATGACAACGGGGTATGGCTGCTGTATCTGTAAGCACTTAACCACTATATTCCAAAAATTTGTTTGTACATGCAACTGGCTTCGGTACAAAAATACTGCGTTGTCCCAGACCTAACAGTGCACACACACAGCCACGCTAAGGTGATGACAGTTGTATTAAATGTGCTGATCTTGCCTTAGTGGACGCAGACTCAATGGCACCACAGAAACTAGGGGAAGGAGTGACCAGGGTCGGAAGTACTAGGGGCAGGAGTGACTAGTTTCAGTCCCACTTGACTCTACCTTATCTCCGTTTAATGACTATAGGTCTAGTTTTGTTATACTAAAAGTTATATTGTTCTAGTATCCCACAGTCAAACATATAACACGAATACAAATATAAATAATCACACACATCACCAATATAACCTACACCCCATAAAGGCCTTGTATTAAAACCTGCTTCATGCCCTGAACTATTTAATGAGTCTTTGTTCATCCAGGCAGCTCAGGAACAACAACTGACCTACATTGGGGTATCAGTACTACGGTGACGGCGGTAAACTGTAACTACCATCACACTTATGAGATATACATATATATAATAGTTAATTACAGCTATGCATACTGGTTACTTCATGTTATTATCACGAACTTCAACTCACCCTAGGCCTAAGGAATGTGATCAGTTGGTTGTCGGGAGGTTTGTCTTTGCATACTTACCCTTCAGCCTTGGCGGGAACATTGGTTTTGATCCTATCTCGTGTTGACATTCATTAATCTTGATCTTGTTGTCTAAGCGCAAGGGTGCCGTTACAAAGGCTATACCCACGATCCCCACAGTGTGAAGCTTTATATAGGTCCTCTACCCTCCATCTCGATACAAACCAAGGATCTTATACTGTCCCAATTGGCGTTGCATTTCGTTATGGAAAGCAAGTACAAAAGAAGCTAACAAATATTTCAAACAAAATTATTCCAAAAGAAATACTAAATATGGCAAAAAGGAGAGACAGCTTTCTGCAGTTTGATCACAAGCCTGAATGCACAAATTCCTTACAAGGTGTGATATATTAAAAGGCAGATAATAGTAACATGATTGAGGGATTGAACAAGCAAGCAGGTAGTGTGTGGAGGCCTTTCTGCCGTGACCATTCCCTTGGATGTTCCTAGGAAAAACGAGGCGTCAGACTACAGATCGAATAGATATATATACATGGCAGCCCATATAAAAGGTTGTGGAGTGATGGAATGCAAGACTGGAAGTGACAGTAAAGTGTGGTCACTTGCACGGTGGAAGGATAAGGTTAAGGAGTAAGTTGTTATCAGAATATAAAACTTCTAAACTTTATTTTCTATTAGCTATGTTAGTTTACGGATTGTAAAACTAAGGATTGTTGCAGGATATGATGTGACGAACTACA
Organism: Metacarcinus magister; assembly: GCA_029783475.1. Taxonomy (NCBI): domain Eukaryota; kingdom Metazoa; phylum Arthropoda; class Malacostraca; order Decapoda; family Cancridae; genus Metacarcinus; species Metacarcinus magister. The sequence goes on from JAPQNM010000022.1 coordinate 431,313, forward strand.
ATTGTTTGTTCAATAAAACCACACTCTTGAGAAAGCTGGTTTCACTTCAATTTACTGTACAAACAACTGACAAGTGGACATGGAGCAGTTACTACGGCCAGATCGGTTTGACACGGATCCAAACTCCACCACAGCAGCTAAGTAATGGCGTCACTGGCTCAGGAATAGTCCTCTAGACAACATCAAGTATCAAGTATATAGAAAGTCTTACCTTAATCAGCCTTATCTTGATGTTATACAGTGCCACAACCTTGCCTAAGCAGTCAGTCCAGTCCTTTGAGGTGAGAAGGTCTGTGTTGTCTATCGTGTCCCCAGAAAGGGGACACACTGAGGTGAGAAGGGAAGGGAATCGTACGTAATGGGTTCACGAAGCTCCACCACCATCACCACCTCCACCTCGGCCACGTGTGTACTTACCATACTTATTTCCTATGTATTTACCTCAATTTTAGATACTATATTATGATGAAAATTTTCTTATGATAATTGTCAGGAGATTACTGTATTTTGATATATAAGATTGAAGGAAAAGCAGTGACCCTATATAATGGAAGTAAATGTAATTGTAAAGTATCGGTATATGTTTTGATGTATTTGCTTTATATTCAATCATTATATATATATCCTATTGTTTTTTATTAGTATTGTATATGTAATATTGTAGCTACATCTGATTATATATTGTTTAATAGTAAGCTATCCCCCCCACCATTACCCCTTGTCCCTCCTTCCTCCTGTGTAATTTGTAACTATTGATAGTATTACAATCAACTATATACGTAATTTGTCAGAAGTACAAGTTTATCCACAGTAGGAGTGTTGTTTTGTAGAGCCTTGGAGAAGTTTTCGAGAGCCGTAGTGTTCTACCTCTGCAGCCGGCCCCAGCACCATTAAGCTGTAGGGTCACTTCTTGTGACCACTAGCAGTCGACACCGGACGGACTTTTAAAGAGGTGATATTATTTCTTCGTGTTACACCTTCTCTGTTCCTCTCCATATCTATTTGAGGCATGGAGGAGCAGTAACACCTTATTCCTCACCATTAATAGTGGTTGGATATAAAGAAAACATTACCTATTAAGCGTAAATAACCTAATATAAAAACATCCGTGCTGACATTGTTGATCACGTATACATAAAACCAAAATTGAGATTTTTATTATACACAGAAAAGCAATTATATATAATTTTAAAAATCGACTGAACTACCTAACCAACCCCTACATAAACATTTGTTATATTTGATTCGTGTTTATTTTATGAAATTTTTTTGATTTCTAAGGTCAATCATAAAATCAAAAAAGAGATTAAAGCAATAATAATGAAATTAAACCAATATAAATCATATAATAGAATATATCAAAATTATTCAAACAGAAAGTAAAGCCTGAATAAACCATAACACAAAGAAAAAAAGAAAAAGCAACGACAACATGAGAAAAAAAACACTGTAATTATGCGTTTACATCCAAGAGTGTTAATTATAGTGTGTTAGGTACAGTAAAAGAAGTGTTAGGACAAAAATACCAGTATACCGAAGGGCTTCTAATACATGTAATACAGGTGATATAATCCCGAAAATACTGGTATGTCGGTATACTGGATAGGTGCATATCCCTAGACACACACACACTCAGCTGACGCCAGGCAATGTAATCTGATTGTGTTTCCGATTAATAATTATAATACTTAGGGCACCAGTTGTGTTGTACTTTTCATTCGCTTGTCTTCCATTCTTGATCTGCTCTCCAATTTACTCTCTTCTATCACTTACTTCATCCTCCCTTATATATTCTATGTATTCCTTTTTTCTTGCATTTCATATTCTCTCTCATGTAGTTAGTTAGTTAGTTTATTGAAAAAAAAATTAAATAGATTACAGTAATATTAAAATACCCATACAGACCCATACAAAGTAGATTAAAATAACATGGTTTGCTTTATGTATTTATTTTGTAAAGGGCAACATTATGATATCCACCATCATTATCATCATCATCACATTCCTTTTCTTGTAGTAATATACAGGTTAGGTTAGAACCACACATAATAGATTACAATAGAAGGCCACCAATGGACTTTGCTTACTTGAAATGGGACAAGCAGCTAAATGTGCAACTTAATAATAATAATACAAAATGATTCATCATATGTATGTACTCTTGTTTCCTACGTATTGAAATAATGAAGAAAAATTTTATTAATAGTAGCTCTTGGTTTGAAGTGAGTAGATTTATGGTGGTGATTTGCATTAAACAATGTTACTAACTGATAAGTGTTTAATGGCTGCTAAATTGAATCAGTACAGGTCTGATACAAGGATCTACGGCTGCAGTCCTAAGATCGTTAACTCTCAAATACACTCAAAAGGTAGTATATGAAAATGTGACTATTAGTTCTCAAATACATTACAATATATTGTCTGAGAATCTGACTTGCTACTACCTTGTAATAAAGTACAAACTGTTTTTGGACGTGTGAGCTGGTTATATCTATTGCTTTCGGTGCTTAAAAAATGCAGTATGAAAAACAAGCAAATGTATATGTAATTCAAATAAGAAATTTTAAAATGCTGCAGATGTGAGAAAGGGCCCCATAAAATAATATGAGGACAGTGTATTACGATAGTTAAGAGATAGGCAGAGAAAGAGAGTAAGAGTATAGTATAGTATAGTATTAAGGTACTGTATGCAAGATGAGTAGAGGGAAGGAGAGTAAGAGTACAGCAATAAGCATAAAATATTAAGGTACTAAATGTAAGATGAGTAGAGGGAAGATTTAACCCTTACTACCACCATCTCAGTTAAGGTTCCTGGTAGCATGGATACGCATGTGACCCTTTAGGACTTCCTTACGCGAGGACCGATAGGAACACTGGGAGCATGCAAAGGGCTTCTCACCAGTATGTACTCTGATATGCTTCACTAGATCACCTTTCTGGGAGCATCGGAAGTTACAGTGAGGACACGGGAACGGTCTCTCTCCTGTGTGTGTCCTGCCATGGCGAATGAAGTTACCTTTAAGAGTAGTTTTGTAAGGGCAGAATGGGCATTGGTGTTCTTTGGTGGAGTGTTTGTTTGCACCATAGCAGTTGTCTCCCCATACACCCCTGGCAAAGGATGGGCCGCTGCATTGATGTTCTGCCTCCACCTCAATGCCTCCCTCCACCTCCATGCCTCCCACTAGCTGTTGAGAGAGAAACTTAGATGAGATAAACCATTGGAAGGAATCTGTCAATAGTAGTTTGTGATGTAGGAGAAAAAAAATTGGATCTCTAGTGGTTCACAACACAATATTGTTTCATTAAGTCCATGGTAAGCTGTAAGTGAATCAATGAACAGATAGATTAATATACTTTTTTATCTAATTAGGTTTGACACCTTCACTCTTAATACTTAGTGTGATTTGTATTTTTTATCAGGAAATAATGTGTGTGTGAGGGTTTGTTGTTTTTTCTAAGTAAGGGATGAAGTAGTAATAGTATTAGTTGCATGTCTATTGCATAAACTAACACCTTCATTATTATGTATGTTGCCTTATTACACTAATGCATTACATTTGAAGTTTCCAGTTTCCAGTTTACATTCCAACTTACCAATTGTTCTCATAACTTTCCATTATATATTCCTTCATACCCATACAAATCACTATTACTTTCTAATTCCTTTACATGTTCTTTCATACCCATACAGATCATTATTACTTATTAATTAGTCACGTTAACAAGTTTCTTACAAGTACAATACTCTGTATATTCTAATTTAAAAGCCGTTTTCTCAAAGTATCATAGTTTCATAATTTTTTAAGAGTGATCCTTGTCTATGTAGATGGGTCACCTTTTGTCACACTGGTAGCTTGGCAAGGAGCAGAGTTATGTGCACCTTGTGTTTCTATTCCTTTGGTGTCTGAATCCTTCTGTAGAAAACCTTGTGTCATCTATACTGTGTTCACTAGCATACCACTCTGCCTTCTGCATCAAACTGTTGAACACTCATGCTGATTGGATTTCCAGGAGCAATACTTTTTTATACTCAACTATGAATATTAATCAACTGAAGTTTTATTGCTGCAAAGATGTATTTAATTGTTAGAATATTAAAGAAAGTAAAGAGTTGGTTGTATGGTTTTTTTTAATCTTTTTTATCTTCTTTTTTTACATTAAAGGGTACTGGCCAAGGGACAACAAAAATACATTCATTAAATACATGAATTCGCCTCACAGATCACTGGATGGGACTTGCTCATTGGACCAGGAAGTGGCAGTGTGGAGGTGGAGGTGGAGGAAGGAAAACTAGAATGCATCAACCTCCTCCACCCAAGTAACAGTAAAAATCCACTTGCGTCAACCTCAGAATATGAAGATGAGTGAGTTTACCTTATTTGTGATGTACAACTAAGTGGGCCATGAGATCACTCTTCTTGGTGGTGTGGAAGGTGCAAAGCGAACACATGTACGGCCTCTCTCCTGTGTGTGTGCGTACGTGCTTTTTCAGGTTTTCCATCTGGGTCGCTCTGAAGGGACAGTGGGGGCACGCGAAGGGCTTCTCCCCGGTGTGAATGCGAGCGTGTTTCTTAAAGTTGGAGATGATTGGCGTCTGGTAAGAACAGTAGGTGCATTGGTGGGTCTTGGAGTGAGTGTTGGAGGGAGCGTTGCCAAGGTTTGCCACACTCACACTGTTCCATCTGCCTCCGCCTTCCACCTCTGGCCTCACCTGTAGGAGACGTGGAGCTTAGTTATCAATCATTTATCATTGCCGCCACTAATTATTTTCCTTTTATTTAATGATGTAGTTTAAGTGACTTTTATAAATGTTATGTAGGTATCTTGACTGCTTAGGCCAAGAATATATTGAATAACAGTATGAGTTGAGTATGAGGCAGTGTGCGTAGGGTGTGAGAGGCACCACGAATACACTGTTTACTAATATACTCTCACTGTATCGTTGGTTCACGTATTCTATAAGCGGAGTGGAAATATACCGTCAAGGAATGACTGGTGCATCACACTCTCTGTACTCATTAATAATTAAGATGAGCTATTAGGAAAGTATCAGGTATCAGGAAAACAAATAAAAAACGTATAATGTCAGCTTAAGAAAATGAAACTTGCTTCAGATAATAGGGACATGTTAGATTTCTTTGATCATAGTAGGTGGTGTTTGTAGATTCACTAACAATGTAATGATACAAAAAGAGCATCCACTTTCCTTGCATTGGCTGTGCAGTGGTGTTGACTTGCACTGTTGGCCGCCTCACTGAGGCAGCTCTCATAACCTAAACGATTTTCTCACATCAATATAAGCACACCTTTCACATTCACATTAACAACAGACTCAGGCTCATCACAACAGAATAAGGTGCAGGAGCTGTATCCATATGTAGAGTAACTAGAATTTTTTGAAGCAAGGAAGCAGTTCTCTTGATAAAATAATAAGTTTTTCTGGCGTTTGACTATATGGATGGACACCACCTCACCTCACCTTACATGGCCGATCCATAATGTCATATCATCATATGAGCCAACCATTTGACCATTGTGTGCGTCCACCACATGACCCCATTCCAGATGCCTTTCCTTACACCTGCACCACACTAACACAATACAACAACACGTGTGAACCAAACATTAAACACTGACTGTGAAATGCACAAGTTTTGTGATTTGTGTTCCATACAAGTCTCTGAATAAAAAACAAGTACAAAACAATTTCTTCTTGCATTTTAATTAAAACTTTCCATATGAAAGTTTCAACTGTTATTACATAGTTCAAACATTGAAATCATTACATCAGTTGCACCTAACCTTACATTATACTATCCACTCAGCTGCCACAAAGAGTTATGCCAATGTCAAGGCAAGTCCTAAAGTGATCCAACTTTGGAAACATGGCGATGGAGGTGCCTGTTGAGGTTTCCCTTCATGGCCGTCTGGTACGGACACAGCGGACATGAGTACGGCTTCTCCCCCGTGTGTGTACGAATGTGTCTCCTCAGATTGCTGGAGTCAACCGTCTCATAACAACAGTGTGGACAGGTCTGTGATTTCTTCCCTTTGTGAGTGTGTAGATGTCTTTTGAGTTCATCTGGATTATTGGCTTCATATAAACAATGTGGACAGATGACAGGAGCGTCCCAACTCTGAGTGTGACACTGGCTTGAGTACTGGCTTGAGTCTTGACTCCCCGGCGCCTCCAGACTGGTGTACACGCCATCACCCAACACTTGGCTGCTCACACCCGACACCTGTGAGGAATTGCCGGCAGGTCAACACACTAGAAATTAACATCATAAAACTCAACATAATTACACATCAACTTATAAAGGAAAACAATTAAAACTCTTTGTAATTATAACAGAAAGTTTTATTGGTTATGACAGTGATGAATGTCAACTCAGTCCTTCCTGCAGTCTGAGTTTTGTATTTGTTGGATAATAACACGTCAGAAAATAATTATTAAGTGTTTGGCACGAAGGCCGCCATATAAACTAAAGAGATCCGGGAGAAATCCATCGAGTAATAGTAAATGGAAAGATGAATTATTATACACATTGAAGGTTCTTAAGAAATTTTGTGCTGCCCTCAGATTTTTATTTCCTAGCTTCACCTGATAAAAGGTATCCATATAATAACTTTATATCCAGGTATTGTTTAAGTCACCTCACTGATTATAACTGATTTACTTTCAGTTATTTGATTTATATTTTATATTAAGGTAGATTAATCAAACCATTTTTAAAAAGGTCCTAATCAAAAGCTTTTTAAAATATTCTTTATATTTGATTTTTTAGTAATGGGAAAGTGTATAACAGAGTAAGCACATAAAAAAATAATCATTCTAAAATCTAGAAAGCCATACAAAGGAACAGAGAATTATTGATCAAATTAATTGAGTTTTAAAGCATGATCCATTTGCATAATGGGACAGCCTGATTTGTAGTTTTTTGTGTGGCTTGGAGCAATATATTTTTTTTACTAAGAAGTGAAGTGCATGCGGACATGTCTTAGTAAGTCTTCTTGGTCACGCGTTCGGTAAAAGCACTGAGCACACGTGAGGTCCTTCTGCCCTTCCGTGTGAGTCTTGAGGTGACGCTTGATGTGGCTGCTAACAGTGGACTGGTAAGGGCAGTGTGGACACGTATATGGCTTCTCTCCCGTGTGCTTCCTCAAGTGAATCTTTAAGCTGCTGTTCCTGTTGCAGCGGAAGGGACAGTGAGGGCAGGAGAATGGCTTTTCCCCCGTGTGTGTACGTATGTGGTACTTTAAGTGTGATGTCTGGTAGGTGGTGTAAGCACAGAAGGGGCAGCGTAATGTCCTGGTTCCGGGGTGGTGTGTCCTCGCCTCCCTCACTCTCTCCCCGCTGGCCAGCCGAGCCTCAGCCAACAGCTTCACCTGTAGAAGATTGCTGACTTACTTAATGGGAATGCAGGCTTCATAACACACACCGTTTACTTACACACACAATGCATCACCTTAACTAAATACGTACACAGTTAATAGTACTGTCTAGATTCAATGGTATAATATTGTAACCCCAACACAGAACACTTAATTGTCTCAACTAAAAAAAGTATATTATCCCAAAATGATGATTGAATGAAACACTTTAAGTATATAGATTGTAGTATTCTATTTTCATTTATACATTTACATGAACATACAGTCCTGGAGGGTATGTAATCAAAGCCAATATATATATATATATATATATATATATATATATATATATATATATATATATATATATATATATATATATATATATATATATATATATATATGTACATACACACACAACTATATAAACACACACACAGTAAAATTCCCTTAACTCAGTCTGTTTGGCGGTCAAGGAAGTGTGACATTAAAAATTATATCACTCATAATCATCAACCATTTACCGGGATTGATGTCATGAAATATTGAAACAAGTAAAGTGTTCCGCAGCTGACCTAAACAGGGATGTCAACTGTTTGTTCTTATTTATGCCACTTGAAAATACAGTTGGTTTGGCAGTTTATACTTGTACTATTCGGAACCTTTGATCCTCTTTTGTTTCTTACTTTGGCTGACATAATATCTCTGGATCAAAGTTTATTGTATCTACAGGAAGAGTTTTAAGAAGTCATCCTTGCTTCCTATGGTTGTACGATAGTCCTTAGTGATGCTTAAGTTATAATATTGGCCGACTATACGCTAATGACGGACATCTTGGTGGATAAAGGAAGTTAGTGAGTGAACACTGAACAATTGAAAAACAACGATCACTACAGCGTGTGTGTAATTATTCCCACTAACATAATAGTGTATTATTCCAAACCTAGACAGCCATCTCGCTCTTAGATCTAGTATGAGTTTGGAATCTTATTGTTTTAGTCAATTCAGTTTCCACATTTAGTTGTGTTTAAGAGTCTCGTCTTTGTCTTAACATGACTGACCTAACGTGCAGTGTTTGGCGGAGGTGTTCTGTTCTCCTAGAGGGGACGAGGGGCTAAGTGAGGGTTGAGGGTAGAGTGTATGGGTGTGTGTATGTATGTGTGCTTGGGTGTGTATATACATGCCTAGTCTTGCCTACCAACCTTTGGGAGAATAACAGCCAGGTATATAAATAGATAGATTACCGATTTAAACTTTTATGTTGTGGCTACTTTCAGCTCTTTAATTATATTTCCAAATTATTTGAGGTAGTCTTGTGCATGTGTGTGTGTGTGTGTGTGTGTTTGTTTGTATATATTAGTGGCTTTGGGAAAAATAGTATTTCTAATAGTATACATTTAAGATTGATTTGTACATAACGTGATTGCTCAATATGACTTGGGTTCGGCCTCAAGGGAGACAACATGTTGGCATTTGAAGTGATGCAGTCGCTCATTACCAACACGAATTGCATTACTTTTGAATTCATTTATGGATGGCTAGGAACAGTAAGGTTACGTATAGCTTCAAAATGATTAGGTAAAGAAATTAAACTGAAAATGAAGTCAATATTTAACTATAAAAATGTTCTTCTATCAATACAATGGTTAAAATGTAGTACTCTTGAATGAGGTCAGTGGGCAGTTCTGATAAATTGATGAATTGATAAATACTTAATAAATAAACAGTACTATCACTACAAAATCATCCTTAACAAAGTCTTAATTAACTCTCTAGGGTTCAACATGTCTTCATTTCACTTGACTTTGGTCCTGAAGAACACATACAAACACATACAACAAACAAACAGGAATACACACAAAACTCCACACATCTAAAGAACAATAAACACATCAAAAATAGTTGTTCTAGGCATAGCGGGTCATCAATCATCAATCTGTCAAGACTTTCCCAGGTCAGAGTAAGGCAGGAGAGGCTTTCATATCATCTGAATAAGGTCGGTGAGGGCAGTGATAGCAGCGTACGGCTTCTCTCCCGTGTGGGCGGAGACGTGCCTTTTGTAATTTGTGCTACAATGGGTGGTGAAGGGGCAGTAGGAACACTTGTGAATCTTGCGAGGGGTGAGGTGGGTCTTCATGAGTCCCATCGCCGCTCCACTGCCTCCCCTCGGACCAGTGTGGCCCAGCAACATCTGTAGGGTATGGTGGCTCTCTTACTCAAACTGACACACTCTGAGGTTAACTCTTAATACTATCTTGACATGTCATTATCAATACAGGTTGCCTATCAATAATCCGGTTCCATCAGTTTTCCGGCATGAATTTCAGAGCGCCGTTTCAAATTTCCCGAGTTGGTGCATCACTGTTTTCGGGAGGCGCTGTTTATGTTTATGTTTTGATGGCGCTGTACCCAGAATTAGCTGTTTGTTCATGCCGGATTATTGATAGTCAACCTGTATAAGTAGAGTTAGGTTTACTTAAGTTTCTCAGATGATAACTGGTACTTAGGATTCACTCACCCAGTTTAGTTATGGTTATAAGTATTACATCCTTTGGTTAATGCTCATAATTAGGTGTTTGTTTTACTTTGTCAGTGTATGTTAGATGAGTAAGTTAGTTCTTGTTAGCCATTCAACCCATTGTATACAAATTGTTTACCTCGTGCCGGCGCTGAAGAAATGTGAATGAAAAATCTTTGTCGTTACGAAAGACCATCCTTTAATTAGTTTAAGAAATGGTAAATACAATAAGTTTTCTTTTCCGTTTCAAGCCAATGTATATTTCTTATTGAATCTACCATACACATCTTCCTTAGGAGTTTCTTAAAAATGCATAATTTGCCATGATAAGCAGAGGAAATTTTAATCAATAATTGGAATCATCATTACAGTTTATTTTGACAAATTAATGAATTAAAATAACATTCATACACAATGTTTTCCTTTAACACACATTTACAAAAGTTTGAATCTACAATATAAAAAAAAAAACTACATCTCCCACACATGACCTCACATCAAAGGTCACACCGTGTCATCAATCCAATAAATCTTTACACAATCCTACGAAAACATAACATTTGGACAAACTCGTGTAATTTTTCCAGCTGTCACTTCCACTAAATGTCCTTTTCATTGCAAGATTTATTTAATACATACACAGTACCATATACAAATTAGATTCAAACCTTTCATATGTACACTAATAAAGGTTAATCCAAGACACTTCCAATTGGTGTTCATATTTATTCAATACTTGCAGGAATCAAATCATGACAGCCGTGTTGGGTCCACATGTGGCTTTCAATCACACTTCTGCGGGAGGCTTTGAAGGAGCATCTATGGCAAGCAAACTGTTTCTCCCCGCGGTGAGTGTTCATATGACGCTTGAGGTGGTTGTTGGAGTTGGAACGGTAGGTACAATGGGGGCAGGAGAATGGCTTTTCACCCGTATGTGTGTACACGTGTCTCTTAAAGTTAGTGATAAAATGGGTGGTGTAGGTGCAGTAGGGACACTGATGCATCTTCCTGTTGCTCTGATACTTGCTTAGTCCTCCTCCTCCCCCGCCGCTCTTCACTATCTGTTGGGGATGTTGAGCTTACTGATAGATTGAGGTTGTTAAAGTCTCACACTAAACACACTAACCCAACACACTTCTAAAACCACACTCAGTCCTTAAGGAAGGTGCACCACTTTTCATGTACTTTGGTCAACAAGAATCCTATGTTGAAAGTGACACTGGATTGGGGTAAAATGTAGTCATTGAAATTCACTAACTCAGAATACAGAGATTTCTCTATACGACAATTCTTTTTTGTATTGCACCCTCTTTTGTAATTTACAGTTTACTTAAAAGGGAGTGAAATAAAAACCCATTTATTACTAAGTTAGGTTTAATTATACTGATGACACATGGTTGTCAATGTGCAACCAATTACTGGAGTACAGCTTTGAAATGACTTAAATCTAATATATATTTTGCCGCATCAATGTGCAGATCTCACCATATTTTCATGCCATGTACAGTGGACACGTGTATTTTCAGTTCCTCTCGTGTGCCTTCAAAGGAACACGTTGGACACTTGCTTCCCCGCACGTGAGTCACCATGTGTCTCTCCAGCCTCTGCTTGGTAATGGCGCTATAAGAACACTGCTGGCAAGAGTATGGCTTCTCTCCAGTGTGTCTCCTCATATGATTCCTCAAGTTAGTGGTAAAGTAAGTTGTGTAGTCACAGTAAGTACATTTGTGGCTCTTGAGGGTAGTGCCTCCCCTGCCTGGTGCCATGCCTCCCCTCCTGTGCCGGCACTGGTCGGCACTGTCCAACAACACCTGTTGAGTATGGCGAACTTATTCATCTGCTTCACACTTGTTTATTTACTACTGGCACACTCAATGCCAACACAAGTATACAGCTAACATGCCTCCTGTGGTTTCTTAGGTATATCAAATTACCAAGTAGAATGTATGTCATCTTAAATACCACATTGACACTGGCACTAACCTTTACTATTAACTTGTTTACCTTCTACGACCTAGATAATCCCATTTCTTTCGGATAATACTGTACATCCTTCCTTATTTTGATACAAGATGCCTAGTTTCCTGGGTACCATCTGGTGTTACATAATCAGTTCATCATCTGTATTCAAAGTACTGTAGATCGTAGCATATATAGTATGGTTTAGTTGGGCATCTGGAGTAATATCATCTTATAATTTTTGTATCACTGTATATTTATTTTCATGTTCATACATCTTGCAGTACTAGTCTAACATTTTGCAGTATATTATACATTGTCACATTTCAGGAGCTTAAAGTATATTAATACAATGCAAAGAATACTTTTATGTTTTGTTTTTTTTTGGCAAGAAAACACGTAAAAATAAAAATAAAAAAAAACCTACTTAATTGCCGATTCCCTTAAGAAAACAGAGTAATCAAATAAACTGATGCTAAATTAGTGTTGCAGGTGTGTTGATAATCCTCTCTTACATTGAGTTCAAGTCGTAGGAAGGTGGAAATACAGGTTCAGGTAAAGAGTTTCAGAGTTAACCAGTAGAAAGAAAGGAAGGAGTGAAGATACTGGTTAACCCAAAACACTTCTAGTTCAAATTAGTGGAATCCCAGATCTTGAGGTGATAGTACAAATAAAACATACCATAAGGACTAAGTTTACAAATAAATATAATGATTAGCGAAGGGAGATAATATAAAAAAATGCAATACACCTCACAAGTGAAATCAGCATTACACAATATCTATCCACACGTGCCTGTCTTGCTTGGAGTGTTGCCAAAGCATTTCCACTCGTTTGTGTCCAAAACCTCATTCATACACACTCAAGATCTCTATGTAATTCTTAAATGATCCAAAACTCATCCTCCCAATATGACTGATAATTCTCTTACTCCGACAGCATCTATCCTCCTCTTGTATACCTTTCTAAGTCACCTTATTCTCTCCAGGTGACCCAACCATCACTGAGGAGGAGAACTCAATGACACAAGTTCGAATCCCGCCGGAACTTGGCCATTTTTTCAAGCTATCGTCGAGTGGCTGCTACTCAACCCTGTCTTGGAGTGCATTGGAGACTTCAGGGGGCGGCATGGACCTCCTTAAAAAAAATACTGTCTGCATCACTAATGGGAGAGTCAACCATCAACATCACGGCTCTCAATAACTCCTACACTCCTACAGGGCATCAGAGCCGTGCAGAAGATAGCCTACAGGTGCTAGAGGCCGTGACATTTCAACCATTTCCATCACTTCATAATTCCTTCCTTCACCCATACTGGACATAATTATTGTTACTCTCATCTACTCTTCATACCTAAGCTCACTTCTACTGCTTGGATCTCACACCTTTCACATTGTATATTTGCTGTCCCTTTCTTTCCATGCTCACTATCCTTCCTTTCACCATAAGCCATCATGATACGACTATATTCCTTCCACATAACTCTTTTTCTCTCATTCCATATTTACACATGATGGAGCCATGCTATTTAATCTAAAAATCTATCTATCTAATATCTTCTTTTAAAGGGTAGCCAAGACAAGGCATTTAGGATTTGGTGAGACATTACTTTATTCCCATCTCCCTCTGTGCTGTCTTTTCATAGGAGAACAAACAGAGAGGAGGCTTTCAGTTCCCTCGCTCCGTCCCTTTTATCACACACAAGGAGTAGTATGGTAATAGTATTCTTGCTGCCCCACCACAGGGCAATGAAATATAAATTTATTTCATTAAAAGGACATTCAGTCTCATAACAATGCTTCTGCCACTCAGCTTAAAACAAGGTAAATTTTTTTTTATATATAAATAAAAAATAACTATTTTAAAAAGGAATTACTTCTACACTGATAAAAAGTTATATTTGAAATTAGTCTAATCTGACTTAGCAGTTGCAAGGGTGAAATTGAAGCAGTCATCACCCCAAATAATAATAATAATAAACTTAGTTGTTCAGTATTTGGAGAGCATCAAGAGTGAGTTAAAACTTAATATACTACCTACCATTTATTGCAGTAACAAGTTATAACTACCTAACTATATGTTAAACCACCACCTCTGATGCCTCATTGAAACTCACTATGCTAGGCACAACAAATAATGGTTATCTCATGAACGGTTTACACTCATACCAAACTTAAAGATAGCTTCTCATAATGATTAAAGGAATTGTTCCCTTTCACCTTCACTTTTTCCTCTCTAAAAATAGTGATGTTCATTTAAATAAATCTAAATGAAAGTAAGCAAGATTCTTTCCCAAGTAAGTACAATTACATAAGAAAATCAAACCCACTAATAAAGCAACAGTAAGATAATTAATTAGAAGCTGAGATTAAATGCATTATGACTAAATCCTAAATGATAACCTATAAAGGTTCTCCCTCAGTCTTGTGGTGAGATAATATATGATTCCTCAAGGTTCCTTTCTGCACAGTTCGGTAAGGACAGTGTGGGCAGGCGTACGGCCTCTCTCCTGTGTGTGTGCACATGTGCTTGGTGAGATGGTCTTTTGTAGTGGATCGATACGGACACTCAGGGCAAGCAAATGGCTTCTCTTTGGTGTGGGTGCGCATGTGGTTCCTGAGATTGGTAGTGACTTGGGTGGAGTAGGGACAGTAGGGACACAAGTGCTTCTTGGAGGTGGAGGTTTGGCCCACCTGCACCCGGGGTCTGCCCTTCTTGCCCATCTCCTGCTTCTCACTCTCCACCCCTTCCTGCAGAGGATGTCATCATCACTACCCATTCCAAGACAACAATGTGAAATACTCACTCACTTAATGAAGCATCTCATCACATGCACACTTGTCAATTATTTCATACAAGAACAATGCCATGCCAGGACTCATAGCTTGCAAAATACATATGGAAATAAATAAATTCTTTAAAATTTTTGTGTTGTATTTATAATTCCCTCATGTAATTTTCTTGACCATAAGAACGGTGGAATTAATTATTCATGGATTTACGTTTGTGCCGAGTCTCTGTTCCCTAATCCCAGCAAATGAGGTTGGACAAATGCACTTCTTAATCTAAATGGTTTTCAGCCTAACAGTTTTGCATTTGTTAAACATGTAATAACATCACAGGTATGTATGCTAATGACATGACATGCACAAACTAGCATGGAATGAATTGGAAGTAATTTGTGGTAGTTTGTTTTGCATACTATGTATAATGATATGGAAAGTTGTTCATAATTATAAGTAATGTCTACTAATTAATTAATCCAAATATTTAAGTAGTATGGCACCAAGAAGATTGAGTTTAATCCATGTTATGTTCAAGGATCAGCTGTCTGCCAAACATCCATCTACATCAGGTTTTAAGTTTGAACTTAAAGATTTGTAATCCTGTTCAGTTCTCCTACATGTAATTTACTAATAGTCGCATGAAGTGCAGCATATACTTTAGTTATAGTCCTACAGGTCTTCCAGTATCTATTAATTTTATGTTATGTAATAAACATGAAATGTAAAAATACAAATAATTAAATAAATAGAGAAAAAGTAACGTGTTCCTTATTGGTTACCTTTGTTTAGAATGCATTTTTCAAACAATACTATTATTGCATGACCACCAAAATTTACCAACAAAATCCTGTTCAACGTGAAACAATTCAACGTCCAATCCAAAAAACCTCCAAATCCACTGAGTTCACTCTGACTGCAATAACTTTTGAGAGCAACACAAGGCTGAGTGTGTTCAAAGGACAGGAAGTGGAAGGAAAAGTAAGCCAGACATCATTTATAACACTATTTGCAATATAAAGAACAGACAATTCCTGTCATATTCCCCAAAGGCTGTAATTATATAAACAGAGGGACTTCTTTCCACTACAGTCCAATGAAACACCAAATGGTTCTCAGTCTTGGTGATATACTTACACAAATGTGCTTCTATTATGGTTTGTACTTTCAACTCATCATTCCCTTCCTCTATAACTTCTTTTGGGAGATTCATTTATAACAATTAATGTATGTATGTGAAATTGCTGCCAAACTGTCGATGCCCAAACTACACAAACAACAGATACGTCTTCCTCCCAAAGTCTACCAAAACATAATGACGCTTCATTTTCAATAATGAATTTATGACAACCAGCATTTTAAATTGTTATTTGTTCCCTCCCCAGCCCAATATTTTTTCTTCAATCTGTTTACAATATGATGTAAAGCAAACTTCTAACTGACACAAAAGAACATAAGTGCTTCTTCCCACCAAAGCCAAAACAGAGTAATTGCCTTTCACTCTCAAAGGAAAGTATGTGTATGTGTGTGTGTGTTATTCACCGTGGTTTGGTTTGGTTTGGAGGATCACGTGCTGGACTTGTGATCATCAGCCATCACCCTTCCCGAGTGAATTCAGAGATGGATGTATGAGTAAGGCGAGACCTCTCACACATCACACACACACCCATCCCCTTCCTTAAGAAGGAGAGTAACTTCTCCATCAGTGAAAAATCTTTAGTGATCTGAGCAAGGTTCAAACCTACGCCTTGCCGGGTAATAGGCGAGGATGTTAACCCCTGAACCATGGGAGCGGAGCAATGTGTGTGTGTGATACAAATTTTTATATAATGAATACAAACAGTAGGGAGATAAAATGCAAAGTTCTTTTTTATAATGTACTTCTCTAAGTTATGGAACAATTATGGCAATACAATGTGACTTTTACATCTATAAATATGCATTAGGATCGAGTAGGAACATACAAAAGTAAATAAACACATCTTAACAACACTGGTGGAATCACATCAATCTTTACTAAACACTTAAAAGTCACACGCAACACTAGAGGTAAGATAAATACGTCTTCTATATAATATTATGAACATGTTAAGTTAGTCAAAGTTTGTGTAACATTTTAGCTAAAAACATGGTATTATAAAATTTCTCAGCATGAATCAAAGCTCTTAAGTTACCATTAAAAGTTTAAAAATCCTTTCATAAGTGTAATCACCTTTGTTTTCAGGTTAAGGAAACACTAAGTAAACATGAAAGTTACGTCAATTCATCATCATTAACAACCTTTGCCTCCACTGCAGACTAGACCAATTATCTTCCATTCATGGGTCCAATATTCATTTAGTTTCAATACATTTTTCTACACTACTGTACGCCATGGTTTTATTTTGTTTCGCATCTCTTGGTTGTCATTCTACCGGATTTACTATTCAACGGTAATCAGTTTTACATGATCAACCTCATTTAATGTCTCATCGCATTAGCTGCCAAATAATTTCACTCACACTAATTTGTTCTCAAGGCTTTGATGATTTTTTCTGGTCTCTCCATCATTTCACTTTGAGAGACACTTACTTCAAACTTTTTCAGAATCATTAGTTCTGATCCTTACTTGCATCACACTTACTTTTCATAAATAAAAAGTAATGCAAGAGGTACAGTAAAGGTGTACACTAGTATGGTGCTCAACTTGATCCGATTGGCTGGTAAGTGTTGGGATTAAGAATGATTTCCTTCACAGTAATAGACTTTGGCATCTAGATTATCACAGTTCACTTTCCCAATGTTTCTCAAAGTAGCTATTTAGTTTAATTCAAGCTGCCAGGTAGAACAAAAGGATTAACAACTTTATATTTTCTTTTCAATCCCAGATAAACTTGAAGAAGATGGGTTTGTGTTCTTATAACTACCCAGGTTGTCTAATAACTGTCTTGGTTACAACTTGGAGTCTCGTATCATATGCTGTCTCCAGGTCCATCAAGACTGCATACAGTTTTTTTATCCTTCTCTAAGCATTCTTTCATTATTATTTTATTCGCATATATTTGATCCTTAGAGCCTTTTTCTCTTTTTCATTTATAGGATTCTTTGGAATTGGCAAAATATGTATATAAATGATTCAGTGTCCTTGATAATTGTGCACTGTTTACAATGTTTTTCTTCTTGACTATTTTCATATCCCTTGCAAATTAATTCACATACATACAACAATTATTGCAACATCTGAAGCCACAGTTCTTTGGATTTGCAGCATTCAACACCACTGTCAACAATTTTGTTCATTACATTTATAAAACTCGACAAATAAAATAACATTCAGAACTTGGAAAATTTGGAAACAATTAAATATGAATTACATTAACTATATGACACTAAATATTCCATATTCTTTAATTAAAAGGTATAAAAACATGTAGAGTTGGATAAAGAATGAGAGAGAGAGAGAGAGAGAGAGAGAGAGAGAGAGAGAGAGAGAGAGAGAGAGAGAGAGAGAGAGAGAGAGAGAGAGAGAGAGAGAGAGAGAGAGAGAGAATACTAGTTAAATTCTAGGTCAAAAGGTATCTGGGCATGTTTGATGGCATGCCTTTTGAGTCTTTTTTTGGATATAGCCGTGTAGGGGCAATAAGGACACGAGAAAGGCCTCTCCCCCGTGTGTGTCTTGATGTGATCCTCAAGAGTTTGTTTAGTAATGGCGCGGTAAGGACAGTGGGTGCACGAGTACGGCTTTTCCTTAGTATGAGTGCACATGTGATTCTTTAGGTTAGTCGTGACAGAGGTGGAGTATGCACAGTAGGGGCAGCAGTGTACCTTAGCCGAGGCAGCCATACCCATACCCGTGCCCGTGCCACTCCTAGTCTCTGCATCACTACCCGCCTCTTGACAGCCTGTGTTGAGCCTCACCTGCAGAGGATACCTGGCTTATTCAACATTACAGGTATTAACACACACCACATAACTAACAATTTAGTCTAAACATGAAAAGTTTAAAATAATCGAAACCTTGTCACATAAAACTGATCCACACTCTGATGTTAGTAATGGAAGTGAGATCGTACTATATATATATAACTGTCATACGGAGCCATCACAAGAACACACATGATGAATATTTAAAAAACACTAAATGTGAATATACAAAATCTCTCTCATCTGTCCTCTCTTTACTGTTAAAAGGATGGGTAATATATGATGATATCTATAATAATCTTGTATTGTATTAAGCCAAACCAAACCACGCAAGACTGTGGAGTCGGCATTTTGAGAATCTGGATCAAAGTATGTACGTACGACATGCTTTCATAAAAAAAGTTATCCAGTGTAAAAGCAAACTGTACGAAGGTTCACTGAAATACTTCCCCTTCCATTACCCAGTGCAGACATCACAGGACTCATTCAATCTTTGACACATCTTTGGCTACTTCAGGAACCATTTCTGACTAACTTATTGAATTGGATTAAGAATAATCTTACACACAACATCTTGATAAAAGAATCATGTCACTGAAATGTCATGTTTTCTGCCTTTCCGAATTCTGCGTCTGTTTGTAAAGGAAATATTCTAACCTTATTGAGTTGAGTAGACATCAAAATGCCTTTCATCATTTACATAAGAACATAAGAAAATAAGGATTTGCCATAACTTACTTATGTGAGTCAGAATTTTCTACACTTTAATGAACATCAAGTAAAGAGAACATTTACAAATGTAAATCAACATGTATCTGGCTGGCACCACAAATATAAAGCCTCATCAACACACATTGTGCCAGGGTTGTGTTAGGGTTGTAAGCCCATCCATCCCACACTACAGGATAAACCTCATAGCTTAGTGTGTTGAGTTATGCACTTTGTGACACATGGGTTGCATTTTAATTTGTTTTCTGATGATGCAACTCTACCATGTTTGGGCACAATTGACATTGTTCCGAATATAAAAACAAAAATGGTATCCAGTTTAAAAGACTTAAAATATGAGCCGAGATTGAAATTAATACATTTGTTAATATTGAAACAGAAGAGAAAGAGTTGGTATGAAAGCAATATATAGTTTGATGATGGGTTAAAAGTACTGAAAGATGACCTACAATATTAGTATGAGATGAAAGAAGAGGAAAGGAATATAAAAGAAATTCGAACAACACCAAAACCTTGAAAGATGTCAAAGAAAAGTCAACAGTTATCCATTTAGAGCAATCAACACTGTACCTGGAATGTTTCAAGACAAAGGTAATGAGAGCTGAGAGCGTCCACAACTTAAAAGTGGAGTCATAGAAAACAACTATATAAACAGGACAGTACGAACATAGTAAGTTACAACGCGTAAACTACGTCAAAAACACACACACACACGCACACACGCACACACACACACACACACACAAACACACACACTGAAACTTTGCCAGTAGCTTTTAATATACTGAAAAAATTTCCATTATAAAAGTAAGACTGCAAATCATTACTAAGAGCATAAGCTTAAGTTTACCTAAAGCAAAACAGACGTGTGTGTGTGTGTGTGTGTGTGTGTGTGTGTGTGTGTGTGTGTGTGTGTGTGTGTGTGTGTGTGAGTGTGTGAGTGTGTGTGTGTGTGTGTGTGTGTGTGTGTGTGAAGCATGTCGGCTTTCCTTTGGGTGCATAACACATCACAGCACAAATAATAATAAACAAAGTCCAGCTCAATGTAACACTGACGAGCTTCTACTTTCAATGCAAGTAACTGCTTGTGACTCGGCAAAACACAACATTTACACTTCAAAAGGAGAGAACACACTTTCCAAAAAATAATTGAAATACCAACAATAATAGTAACATGTCGGTTCCTTCATATCTTTATCATTGTCAATTACATTAATATATAATTCAGGAACTTCACAAACTTCATACAATCAATAGTTTTTGTTTGAACATTTTTTTCCAACTACAGCAACAAAACCTTTTAAGAAAATTTCCAATCCGTATGTTCATTCATTGTACTGTGACCGCATGTAAAACAAATACATAATTCATTAAACTTAGTGGTTAAACATTTTTCTTCCTATGATTTCTTGGTCAAATAATATACAAAATAGTCCAACATAGTCAGTACCTCTCCTCTTGAAGACCAATACAACCTTACTGCTTCAGCATGTGGATAGCTAACATGTGGTTCCTCAAAGCACTTTTTTCTCTCGCTCGGTAAGGACAGAATCTACAAGCAAAAGGTTTTTCTCCGGTATGAATCAACATATGCCGGTTCAGACCTTGCTTTGTGGTGGCTCCGTAGGCACATAATAGGCAAGAATAAGGCTTTTCTCCTGTATGTGTTCTAATATGCTCAACCAATGTCTTTTTCGTGGTCGTTTTATAGACACAGTAGTTACAGGAAAATGGCTTCTCTCCAGTGTGTGTGCGGAGGTGATTCTTATAGTTAGTGATGTAAATAGTGGTATAAGAGCAATAGGGACACTTGTGCATTTTGTCGGAGGATGGGGCACGGCGTCGTCTTGCAGCACAGGCACCACCCTGATCATCAATCATCTCACAGGTGTTCTCCAGTCCTACCTGTGGAAAACCGTCTCTCGATAACGTGATTCCAGGTGCACAAATATTGGCATGCATTGTGTGTGTGTGTGTGTGTGTGTGTGTGTGTGTGTGTGTGTGTGTGTGTGTGTGTGTGTGTGTGTGTGTGTGTATGATAACATTGTATGGATGTGTATATCTACTTTTCATGCATG
Source organism: Metacarcinus magister (assembly GCA_029783475.1). NCBI lineage: Eukaryota > Metazoa > Arthropoda > Malacostraca > Decapoda > Cancridae > Metacarcinus > Metacarcinus magister. The sequence goes on from JAPQNM010000022.1 coordinate 452,657, forward strand.
TGAGAAGGGACGGATAATGGATGGCACATAAAAGACATTGCAATTGTAGAACAATGTCTGGAGGATACATTTTTATAAGACACTACGTAATGAACACATGAAATTAAGGTTGAAAATGATGCAGAAAGTAGTTAAGAATTCCTCCATAATGTAGAGAAGTAGAGGATCAAGGAGAGAAAGAATTATAAGCAGGAGCCTTACTTTGAAGGTCTGATGACTTGTGTATTAATAACTGGTCAAATTATAACTTCAATGCTTTACACACTTCAGTTAGACTTTGGTACTGCTCTCCCTCTCTTACAGGCATACATACACGCTCACACCCACCCACACACACACACCCATACCCATACCGACACACACACATACACACACTCAGACACACTCCAGACTGCTTGCCAAAAATAAACCCCATATAATTTTGTTCAATTTATGAAGATTCTTACAATCTAGGATGAAATTTTCCTTTTTTCTAATAAAATAAAGTGATTGAAAGAGTGAAAGTAGCAGAACAATGATTAAGATGAATAATGATGAAGGAAAATGACCAAATGAATATGGTTGTAGGCAGTAAGTAAAGAACAAGGAAGTAAGAATGAATAAAAATAAAACATTGATTAACTAGCAAGGAAATCAATGTTATAATCTTAAACAATCCAATGACAGTAAGGAACACTGGATCAATGGAACAGGAAACACAGGAATGAGACAAACGAAGGTGGTTGAGGTGGAACTCAACTAAACCCGACAGTGGATGATATTCAACGAGTGTCTTGCTGATGCATGAAGCAACACACTAACAAAAACACAACTCAAAATGGACAACATTACACTGCAGGATTAGGCCAAGAAAAGGTGATGATAATCGGAGTGATAAGTTTTATTTTGGGGAAGAGTACAACACACTTACACTCACACTTACTCTCACTCTGTCACTCTCGCTCTCACTCTCACTCACTCTCTCTCTCTCACTCTCTCTCTCACTCTCTCTCTCTCTCTCTCTCTCTCTCCACATGTACAATTTTCAGCCTTTATTTTTCAAGGAAATGCTCTCCCCTTGAAAGAAAGTCTCTCCCGTTTTGTACAATATATCATGTAATACAAAAAGCCTTTTGCTCCCATTATTCAAAATTTGGTTTCACTATAAGGTGTTTATAGTATTATTACACTCAACTTATAACATCATTCCTAATGAAGGAAGTGAAATGTCTCTTCTCTGCATAATTACAAAGTGTTCGGCTGATAACTAGATATTAAGTTAAAGTTTTGAAATAGTGAATTAATATAATTCAACCATCAAATAAAGTATGTTAAAAAAGATGACTGGTGTGTATATGTATTATACTTTATGTGACTTTATTTTCTAAAGAAGTCAATATGAATGTGTAACAAATATTAATATTCTTTACTGTTCAAACTTAAGTAATGATACCAATGGGATATTTCGTTTTGACAATGATAGAAAACATTACAATAATGTTTACAAAGAAGTAATAAAGAAAGGAAGATCATTCTTATAAAAATAACCAAATAATATCAAGTCAAAATAAGCTTCAACGATGCATAATAAGCATTTCTATATTTACTTTTGGTCCAAAGTGTATCTACACCCTTACAAGGAGGCAGAAACTTCAATTAAAAATACAGTGTTTTATGCCATGTAAGATGCTATGTCATGGAAGACAATTATAGGCAATTATAAAAAATAAATAATAAAGTAATATTTTGTCTCCGCAAGCAACACAACCAAAACAAGTACTTAATATTGGCTGTATTTTCACACAAATATGCTACAGGTACACTCTCACCTTCCATTATTTTTCATCAGTCATTACTGATAGCAACATTAATTCTTACTCAATATTTGTACAATAGAAACATTAATTTCTACCCAAAACATAAGTGTTAACTGATGTCTATATCCATGTGTTGCAACAAGGATAAAAAAAATTAATATACAAATAAATAAAAAGACAAATAAACATGATAGCCTAAATTACACCGAGACTGCATGAAAAGACACAGTAGTCTAATGTAAACATGTCTTAAGACTGCTTATTAAACTACAGTTGAGTTTGTTTTCCATTGTCACTTCACTGTTTCCTTCCATGGTTGGTCAAGACATGGTGTTTTAGTGTCACTTTCTGCACTGCTCGGTAAGGACAAAAATTGCAAGCAAACGGCTTTTCTCCCGTGTGCGTCCGTATGTGTGTGAGCAGGTTGGGCTTGGTGGTGGTGCGGTAGGAGCAGTGAGTGCAGGAAAACGGCTTCTCTCCCGTGTGCGTCCGAATGTGTCGGTTCAAATTGGCCTTAAAGTTAGTGGTGTAGGAGCAGTATGTGCATTGAAGCATTTTCCTTGTAGGGCTTAAACTCCTGTCCGTGCACAAGGTTGAGTCTTCATGAGCCTGGCAGCCACTTTTGTCCAGCTCCACCTGCAGGGATACTTGTCTTACTACTACAGATCAACTTTAACTAACTCACAACACTTAACCTGAACTCTCCTTACTCTATGTGTGTGCCCTGAGTATGTGGTTTCTAAAAATGCCATTCAGTATGTTGTACACTCAAACATCAGTTAGGTTCTATTAACTAAGAAACCATTATAATTTGATTTCTACATCAATTTCCTTTCATTTTGTAATTGAAACAGTTTTTTCCAAATGCTGAATATGTTTTTGCTTTCATTTAAAGAAACAACCAGATAACAGATAACTACTTTCCATTCTTTTGAAATTTCCAAGAAAACTTTATCATAATGGCAAACATCTGAAGAAGCACTTACTTCAATTTCAATCAAGTGATATTTTACTCCTACAAACCAACACTAAACAACCACTGAAAGAATAGGAGGAAGCCAGAAGGAAAAGATGTTTCATAACCAATACTATGAACCTTGAAAGGAAGGAAGGACAGCAGTGCAGTGCAAGACATGCATTCACAAGTTCAACGACTACTTGGAAGAGATCAAAAGTTTGGCTTCAAAGAAATATGTTCATGTGAAATACATGCAACAGTTTACAGTAAAAAACCTGAGTGTTAGAAATGATGATGTTGAAAGATTAGAATTTACTGAAGAGAGCAAAGCAAAGTAGGGTTGAGAGACGGATACATAACAGAAGAGAACTTGGAGCCAAATGCATCAATAGAAAGCGGACAACAAGTACATCACAGAAGTTAGATCACGAAGAGAAAATATGAAGATAACTAATCAACTGCGTCACTAATATTTAGAGTAAAGTACAGTACAGACAGGAAGAACAGAAGTAGACATGGACTGACTGAGAGCCTCGGAAGGGATCTAAACATAGCAGACAATTCAACAAACACATTGCAGATAAGTTTGCAGCCAGGCAAGCAAAATACCATCAAGGTTAACTCATGCATGTGTGGAACTTAATTTTCAAACCAACAATGATAATAATGGTGATGGTAATGATAGTTTTGAGGTGGGGGGGAAATTAGGTCTTCTATAGAGTTTTAAATAGTTTGATTATTTCATTATTTCTTTATCAATACATGAAAATATAGACAATTCCTAACCAATGAGTATTTCATCATTAGTTTCTCTCTGTTAGAATTCCCCCCAACAATGTTTAGTCACTTCCATGTCACATTAGTAATAAGTACGAACCCCGTCTTTGGACATCTACACTACCGTCAACCCTAATAAAAAAACAATAAATAAATAAATAAATAAAATATATAAATAAGTAAAAACCAAACTTCTCTGCCATGATCCGGTAATTTTTTGTTGTTGGACTTTCACTGATTTTGAGAATGTAATAATGTTTTGTGATAAGTTTAGAATCAATGAGTTATCCATTTCCCAAAACAAACCCTTCCGAGGTCTATTTTCAGTTTACAATGAATTATTTACCACTATCAGAAAACGATTCACTAATGAAAGTTAACATAGTATTGAAAAACATGATTATGAACAAAAAAATGTATATGTTACAAATTTGATAATGATAGATATGGAAACACGACGAGACCATTACTCATTACCTGTATGTTACAATTAGATAAACCACACACACACACCACACACACACACACATTCATACACTTTTAATACCATCACCTTTTAAATATAGTAACTGAAAGATCCTCAAATCACTACTTACACATCATCTATTACATCCAGGTAGGGAAGTTAGATTTGAGTGGTGGTTGAGTGTGTGGTTCTTGAGTGTGCTTGACTGTGTGCAGCGGTAGGAACACACTTTACAAGCATACGGCTTCTCCCCCGTGTGGATCAATATGTGGCGCTTTAACGTATCTTTAGTAGTCGCCCGGTACTGACAGTGAGCACACGCAAACGGCTTCTCTCCGGTGTGAATACGTATATGATTGTCAAAGTTGAATTTCTTGTTAGTGGAATACCCGCAATGTGAACAGTGGTGCAGCTTGTTAGCCGGTGCAGCTGTCCCTACAAGCCCTGTGGTCACTCCCGGCTCTGGCCTACCACCACCACCACTACCACCACCATCACCATCACCACTGTGACTGTCCAACCTCACCTGCAAGGGAGTCCGAGCTTACTAAGGGAAGGTAGTATAGGTAGATAGCGATTAATCTAATTTTACTTAACCACTTTATGATGCCACTCTACTGTGTTGTGACCATCACCTTCTTTTTCTAATTTAGGTAAGGTTAGGTTACTGTACTGTATTATGGCTATCACCTTTTTGTTCTAGTTTATGATAAAATGGGAAGATAGTCTCAATCCCATAGTGGTTACATATGCTCTTCACCCAAAAAAGTAACATAACAGGCAAAACTCAGTGACCAGTCAGTCTGTATGAAAAAAAAATATATATATATAAATAAATAAATAAATAAATAATAATAATAATAATAATAATAAATAAATAAAATAAATCATACCACAATGTTATACGTAAGCATGAAACCGTGTCCGCATATCATCCTCACAACAGTGGATAACAAACAGCTGTAAGTCAATTTGTCTCTGAACTAACAGCGAGCGAACTTAACACACATTACCCACACTCGTTCTTGTTATGGATAGAGTACACAATAGTAGGTTCAGCAGCTAAGTTGGATGACCTGAGGAGGAACTATTCTGATTTTCCATGGAATGATTACTAGTTCCGTGTCAGAGATCCATCCCTTTGTGCTGAATATATAACGGCATCCATCCTCCCTCTTTCTCTATCCTGTCTCGAGTCTTTACCAAACCATGAAGACAGACTGTACTTATTCTTGTTCATATACAGTATTGATAATGCACGGACACACCATTCATCTTCCTCCTCCCTTCGTTCCCTTCCTTCCCCGGTACACAAATGGAGATTCATTGTTACCATTATTACACAGTGTTCAAAATGCCACAACGAGCCATTAAAATAACAAAAAAACTTGAGAGAGAGAGAGAGAGAGAGAGAGAGAGAGAGAGAGAGAGAGAGAGAGAGAGAGAGAGAGAGAGAGAGAGAGAGAGAGAGAGAGAGAGAGAGAGATATACTGACGCAAGGTAATCCAAATCACTGTTATGAGCTTGTATATAACTCCAGAATTACATCGTTAACATCTATCTATCTATAAACCAGGTTGTTATCTGTCTAAAGTTTAAATGTGAGTAGCCAATACAAGGCATACATACACACACCCGTTCATACATACATACACACTCCCGTTCATACATACATACACACTCCTCTCACTCAGCTTTGTTTCAATGTTTACCAAGACGTAATTTGCATATAAAAACAAAAATAAATAAACTGGTCTCAACTGTAACTGTACTCAAGACTTACATTATATATTCTCCAACTTATTTATCTTTTTTTTTAATCTTTGTCTGAGGTAGGTGTGGATTTGCATTCCTGAACTAAGAACATAATGTAGATGCAAAGTATATGGAAGTAAAATGATGACCTTGTAAGTAAAAGAAAAAGCTTCATAATACTGTTGACAAGACTCTAGAAAATGTGACTGATGCATTTAATCTGTTTCCAGAATAAATGTCAACTTGCACAAATTACTTTTCTATTTCTAAGTCTGTCATTGTAAAAGGTATCATTCCACACACTTGGAAATGACAATAAATAACACGCTGGAATGTCATCTGCAGCGGATGTGTTAGTGTGTCGTAAAAACATTGTCATACGCACACATATACGTACAAAAAAATGACTGACACACACACACACACACACATGTATTTGTATGTATTCACTAAAATAATGTGAAAAAAGTCTGTCCGGTAGTTGTATTTCCTGAACCGACTCCATATAGTAATTGTTAATCATTAGTACGTCAGTTCATGAAGGAAATCAATGTTTCTTCTTTCAACTGCATAAAAAAAAAGGTCTAAAACAGGTAAATGCTGAGCAGCAAACTTTCTTGATGGTGATAAAAAATAGTTCATTTTGACATGGATTGCACCACGATATAATTTATTGTCATAGAAATGTGGCAGACAACTTTGGAAGAAAAGTATAAGTTGCACAAATGTACCTCATCACTAATATCACTGGGTTATTAAATTTAAAGGGAGTTCATATCACACAAATATCAGTACAATAGAATCTAATCACATTGGTGCAAGGATTCCAAAATAGTCTTTATAAAATCTGTCTCCTTTAATATGGCTTTAGGGTTTTGTCACTATCAGTCACACAATATAACCAAGTATATATACAGCAATGACGATTTACAAATTACTGTTGAATAAGTCTATTATATCTTAATACTTTACCCATATTGTGTCAAGGAAACTGACTTTCCCAAATCAACTTTTTAACAAAGGAATATATTAGGAATCCCTGCTTTGATATACTATATATGAGTATTAAAATCCACTCCAATATAAATAATCAAATTAATAAGTATTGATGAATAACATATCACACCATTCAAATATATCTAAGCACCTTTCATTCAGCTAATACTGACAAGTTAAAAATATGCAAATAAATCATTAAATAAATCTTACACATTGGTAACAACGGTCTGTCATGAGAGTCAGTGATTCTCTAAACACAATACTACTTCCTTCCTTCCCTGTTAACTGTGTAATGAGACTCTTCACCCTAACCTAACCTAACACTACTCCAAGGAACACAAACAAACACCTAACACACTCCAACACTGAGGTAACACCACTCGCACAACACACACACTCAATGGTTTCTAAAAGACCTTCTCCTTTTCACCACACGAAGGCATTGCACCGTGAAACCATTAAAAGCTCCGTCATTGGCCGTTTCTCAGAGTTGCATATTCAGCATGGTGTTTATTCATGTGTGTCTTGAGGTTGCCCTTCTGAGTGGAGCGGTAGGGACAGTAGGTACAAGCAAATGGTTTTTCTCCAGTATGGGTTCTGAGGTGGTTCATAAGATTGGTTGAGGTTATGGTGAAATAGCTGCAGTAGGTGCATTCAAATTTCTTGATGAGATTAGTCCAAGGTCTGACGTGACCCTCTGGCTTCTCCTCATCCCCAACAGTACTCTTGGAGCAACCACCCACCACAGCAAGCCGCCCTCGGCTGTACTTCTTCTCCAGGTTCATCACCAAGGCCTGTTGAAGGATGCCCAGCTCTCAAAATATGTATATAGAAATTGAAGCCAATTTACCAAGTGTACACCTAACACCTAGCACATCACTTGCAAAGTCTGCCCAACTATTCTCATTTGAAGACAGCTTATCAGTGGCAAAGACTACCTATTCATAATCAAGTGTGTCCATTGTTTTAATACTGGATCAAGTCTAGGCGACCCAAGGCAAACGAGAAAAAACACGGGTCAGTTTTAAGAATGAAACCGCAATGAAATGCAATTACCAGCTAACACATGAGTTGTTTTTACAGATAAGGAGTCACAAAGGTTACAAAATCAACACAACACAACACACCTCAACTCAACTCAACAATGAATCACCTACAAACACTACAAGCAATGAGGAGAGGAATCAAAAGGAAGGTGACAAATCTATCAGTTTTATTAACACAAAAGAAAACAACAAAATATATTTCATCTCTAACTGCCACACAAACGCATCATTTACGAAGTCACCTCCTGTCTGACAGAAGGTAAAGTAATCTCTAGTCTGTGGTGAAGGTAAACAAACAACCTTTAAAGTCTACACTGCACTATATAGTCAAGCTTTCCAACACAAACACTATCGTCTAATGTTTTTGTGAAATTGCACACGTTTATGCAGGCTATTGACAGTGAGACGCTGCTCTACTCAAGTGCATTTACACTGCTCAGCTATTTTGGATCCAAGACACCACACAACCTGTTTCCATTTCACCTTTTCAAAATATACACATAAGGCCTCACCAAAAGTAGCACTAGAATTTCAAAACCATTAATCCAATTTAAATACTCAGTGCAAGATGTTTTTTCTATATTCTATGTTGAAGCATTTGTGATAAATATAATTCTTTTACTGCTTCAATCATTTTATCTTATCTTTTCCAGTTTATCTTATTTTTATATTATTTATTACTCATGTAAATACATATAAATGTTATTTTTGGTATCATTGATCCAAGGTTGTATCATGAACTGAACTTGAAACAATTACTGCTTATAAAAATACCTCTAATTTATTTTCATTAAATAAAACTGAATTGAAAATATTTCCTTACAACTACAAGGCACATTATCTTTATTTTCTTTTATAATTTCAGCACAATGTAGTACTGTGTACTAGCAATGGCAAATGACACCTTGGTGTTAATCTAAAGAAAATTCATTAAACTATTAATACAAAATTAAATTTACATATAATATTTTTCTCTCTCTCAACAGTGGACAAAACACACTATAATCACAACTCGGTTCTCAAAATGTGTTTCACTTAATCTCAATAAGCTGATAAAGCATTCACAACTAAAGCTTAGCTTCTAGTACTAATAATTCCATATTTCAACTTTCATATAATCCATTCTAAAGGTGGTGTCTTATGATATCATGTTCCAGCAAATCCATTACTGTCATATTGATATAAGTTTCCATAAACAATATAAGAAACAGTATTTTTGTTCCAAGCAAACTGGAACACTGGAGAGAGTTAAGGAAGAACCCTGTACATCACGCACCGCCTCCACTCCAACCTTCATCAGTAATCACACCGAGAACAGTCTTACTAAACAAATCAATTTTGAAATACCACTTATTTCTATGGTGGTTCAACACTGATTACGTGAACTGGTGTGAGGAATGCTGGTACTAAGTGGTGAGGAAACTGTACTAATATTAAATAAAGTTAAAAATGAGGATGATGAAAATGAAAACAAGAATTTGCAGATCACGTAAATGATAATAAAATATTATAGTTTCTAAAAACATTAGAAACCAATGAATAAACTATTGGTTATTATCAATGTACATTTGTACATTTTATGAAGTAATAACAAAATCATCACTCACACAGCTGCACAATTCTATCAATTTGTAGCTTGAGTTATAGATGGATAAATATATCTAATAAAGTTTTGTAATGCATTTAACAACATATATTTACAACCAATTATTTGTTATATAACCACTGAGCTTATGTATCTGTGTGAGGTCCTGCAGCACTGAAACATTCAAACAAAATAATATCGTGTTTCATAATATTGACAACACTTACTCATGCATCTAACTAATGCCAATCCAACCATGACTTCATCACAACACTCATCACTAGGTCACTGCATCACTAACCTAACCAAGCACCGAGTCAGGCTAACTACCAAACCAACTTGCATTATGTTAATTAGGGGAAATAAATACAATAATACTGCTACAAGTGATTATTTTCAATATTTCAATAAATAAATAAAACCATTAGACACCACCTTAAGCTTTCATCATACTATATTAATGACCAAATAATTCTTCAAAATGTAACCTGTACAGTTATATTTACAAATGTTCAGTTTATGAAGTGACGTTAAGTAGTATATATATGGTACTTAGTGAACATGAAGTCAAGCTATTGCATGCAAGTTATGTGTCTATTGAAGGCAAAGGTTGTACAGCTGCCACTACATATTGCACAAGTATTATTGACTTAAGAGTCCTGAGGTTGAATGAAGTGATACCAATACTTCCACATGACCTATTCTTGTATAGCAGTGTGGGGATTTGAGTTCTAATAAAAATGAATAAATAATAAATAGATAAAAAGGGGGCAGAGGCCACATAATGCAAGCAAACAAAAATAATAATTTGGGTTACCTTAGAATTAGTTCAATGTTTCAGCATTCAGTACTTCCAATCATATATACACTTGAAGAGTTCTGACTGTCAGTCTCAGATATTTGAAGACATCCAATCTGTCTTTTATTCCCACTTAATTAAATGTTAATCCTATGTCTAGTCCGTTCATGGTTACGCAATACATCCTTGCGGTTGCTGCGAAAAGAACATTCTCTGCAGGCGAAAGGCCTTTCTCCCGTGTGTGTCCGCACGTGGCGAGTGAAGTCCCGGGAAGTCTTGAAGGTTGCCCGCCAGCAGTACGGGCAGGTAAAGCCTCGTGATCTACCATCTTTCCCACAGAGTGATGAGTGTGCCTCCACCTCCAACTCCTACGGACGGTAGGGATATCATATTGACCATAGCTACACTCAATACCAAACCTATAACAACCCACACCTACAACATGGCAAACAAACTTTCATTCATGACAAAGTAAAGCAGTGAAAAAAATGATAATATAGTGATTTTATAAATTTCATCCCACTTCCCACCACTCAACCAATTTTTTTTTTTAATTACAGCTAATTTAGTCCAAAACATCAGATAAAAATGCTAAACTCATATATTTTTTTCCCTTTATATAAAAACATACATAATTGCAATATTCTTCACTGTAAATTCCAACTTGAAAGCTTCCTTCCTCATCCTGTGTGTCTAAACTAAACAATACCATTCCTGCAAGGAACACAACACAACACAACACACCACATCAAGGCAATGATACAGAAAGTAACATTTGTATACTTGTCTATGAAACGTATCAAGTAAAAAAAAAATAAATAAATAAATAAATAAATAAAATAAAATAAATAAATAAATAAATAAATAAATAAAAATAATAATAATAATTTGTGTATGTTGATAATAGTGTAAAGACATTCTGGTAAATAATTCTTTCAGTGAAAATGGTTGAGTTTCCCCACACATGAAAGGCAGTTAGTAGTGTTTCATTATTCAGAGTTTTACGGTAACAAAACTAGGGATGGGACAGGCATTATGTTAACAAGAGTTTAGACCAGGTTGGAAATTGCATGGCCAGGATATGAGCAAAGTTACAATACATGAAGGACATGAAGACCCTACATGTGTGGAGGTGAGGATGAGATGTTGGACGAGAATCTCAACTCTTAACAGCCAAAGGAAAAGCCGGGTCTGGCGACAAGCAAGATTTTATTTAATGTATTTTTGTTGACCGTATAAAGAGGAAAAAAAAGAAGAAGAAGAAGAAGAAGATGATTTGACGGCTTACCCAACAACCCGAACACTGTACAGGAACCCCCTCAACCCACAACCCATAGTAATAGTTCCGGAATCTGATCAGCAGTTGTTTCTCCATTCCTCACTTCACTTCCTTCCCTTCGTCAATTTTCTAAGTAACGTGATGTTCTCAAGGGTTGGAAATGGGACTATGATCATGGTGGTGGTGGTGGTGGTATGATGTTGGTTATAAAGAAATAAAAACTATGAAGAAGTTAGTGAAGTATTGATGTTTTGATAGACAATACAACCCCACACCCCACAACCCTTCCCATGTGTAGTACATATGAATATTGGTAACAAAATAAATGTTAGTGTTGCCATCGTATGAGTAAGTTATCTCGAGGAAAGATCTGTACATTTCCTTTGTCATAATAATTCATCCCAGTTCAGTCATGTTCTTCCCCAAAATATTGTTTCCTTATATTGTTCCTCAAAGTACTGCAAAAAGTCCCTTCAGTTGGTTGATCAAATGAAAAGTCAGGTCATAAATAAAGTTCATTTTTCGTGCAATTCTCTACAAGTGTAACAAGTCACTCATAAATAGGATTGTAAAAGAAAAGCACTGAGCTGCAACAATAATTCTGAAATAAGATATGATATAAAAATAAATATTCTCAAATCAACACCAAAAATGTTTTTCACACTTTGCTGTACCTTACAGACTTTGGGAGAGCCAAAAATAAATACTTTTATTAAATAATTTCAAAATTATAAAAATAGTTACAAATCTAAAATTCAGACTATTTGATGAGAGATTCTTGCAATTTATATACATTGTTATGCTTATTTAATATGTGGACCTTGACGTTAGTGCTCTGAGCGGCTCGGTAGTCACAAAACGGACATCTGAAAGGCCTCTCCCCCGTGTGAGTCCGAATGTGCCGTTTGAGGTCACTGGTTTGCTTGAACGTTGCCCTACTACAGAAGGGACACTGGTACACCTGGGGCTTCCTGCTCCCTCTGCTGTAGAGCCTTGTAGTGACGCCCTCATCGCCTAACGCCTAGGGGGATAAAACCACCCATTACTGACAAATACTTAAGTGTCCCAGACCCATTATTGAATTACTTCCTCAACACCTATAGTTATAACCCTAACTACTGATACTCAAGTCACTCAGTTTGTAAAGCACACACTATTATTAAACACTTGAGTGGTATTTAATATCTTGGAACTTCCCTCCAATTAACAACCAATTAAATCCTAGCAAATAAAAGTGTTGCTGAATTACAATTTGTTTTTTAATGAAGATTTATTTGTAATTTGGAACCTTAATTACATGTGACTTAACTTCTTTCTCTTTTTTGCATCAAAGGTAGTATTTAGGAACACTATAAAGATGAGACTAAACATATTAACTATAAAAAAAAATAATAAATAAAAAATCAACATTAAAAATAGAATATTGTTTAGTCTCAATGGATTCAAATTGGGTTCAAATTGAGATGGACAACGATATGTTCTTCATCATAAATAAACTTGAGTACTTTGCTAACAACGCCAGCTTCTATGAGACTGAGGAATGTTTTCTAAGCAGTTCATTAAAAAGCTAACATACCATCTTTACTGTTTGGTTACCGAGGGAATGATTCTTTTATTCATATTATTATTTTCCTTCTCAACTTTAAAGGATGCAAGCTATTCTAGAACTTAAAGCAGCATTATGTGCACAAACGTAAACACAAACAAACACACACACACATAAACACACATCAATTCCACTCCCACAACATCCTGCAAAAATACGAACACCATTACCACCGAGTCAAGCTCACAACTCCCACCCGGACCCGTTGAAACAACACCAATACCAAGCTGAAGGTGAAGTTACAGCACAGTAAGTCAAGAAAATGAAAAATAAACTGTGAGAACCAGCAATCAGCATCTTCAATCCAGGATAATGAAGGAAGGAAGGAAGGAAGGAAGGAAGGAAGGAAGGAAGGAGGGAGGGAGGGAGGGAGGGAGGGAGGGAGGGAGGGAGGGAGGGAGGGAGGGAAGGAAGGAAGGAAGGGAGGAGGGAAGATATAAAATTTACAAACAAGAACAGAACAATATAGGTGTTCATTTTCATGGAATTGATGCCATGAAAATAAAAATATACATAATGCATCCAACTGTAAAAACACCAAGCCCTTTCTGGTATTTAAACTGATGGATAGCATCTGATTTTGCATCAATTAATTATATCATGGAAATATATTTCAGTAGATGAACAAACTACAATATTTTATGGAGTAATACTATATAATATTTACTGAAACGAGCCAAGACACTTCAGATGCTATACACTGGTGTCGTTACATGTGATGAATGCATAACAAAAATGAAACAAAGTGTTGACCCCGGCTGAGATAATATGCCATTGATTGCAGACAAACATTAAAGTTTTGTTGTGAAAACGATAGGTCTGTGATGACTGGAGAGAGTTAGCTCTTCTTCATGTACTTGTTAGGTTTTGCTTGTGGCAACAACTTTTTCCAAGTGTGGTTGATAGTTGGTTCAATAAAAATATTGCCTTGTCATTGGTTGGAAGCTCTGTTTGAGAGACTGAGTGTTAGGGGAAGACGGCATCAAGTCTTGAGTTACACAAATATGGCTCATGCTCTGACAAGAATATTGACGGCATCTTTTGGACAATAAACCTTTGCCAGTAAGTCTTGGCTGTCGTGTTTGACTTGCTGGCAGGAGTCTTGGACTGAGGATGGCTGCAGTACAAAATTACACATCCAAGTGGTGTCAATACAAATGTAACACTGCAATGTACGTGCATGGATGGATTGGTTTGGCAGGAAAGAGGTGCATCTCGTCCTACACAATACTGGTCGGATAACACTCAAGTAACTGTGAGTTTTGGATGAACGCAAGGAGAATTAAGTTTGTCGCATAACTGAATTGTCTAAAGATACATACAAAACTAATGTATCAGTAGACGTATTAGTAAACCGAATATTTTCCCATTTGATCATATGTAGGGAAGGGAAACAATTAGTAAACTTGACAGTCTGTTGAAATTGTGTTTAGTGATAACTGAGAATTTGTGGGACAGTGATTTATTCCTTGTACTGATATTACGATGGATGGTAAGGGAAAAGAACTCAACAATAACTTGGTAAATAAGACGAATGAAAAGGAAGTGTATTGGTAAGTTTAAGAGATGATGGGAATGGATGAGCTGGATTTTGGAATGAAATGTTGAGTTGTAGAATGAATAAGTAACCTGAGATGGTACGGACACAGTCGGACGATGGATGTTAATGTTAATACAACACATTCATTATTACACTACATTAATCAGCAGCCAAGGATTATATAACAAAAAAAAAGGTTTGGGTTTGCACGTATTCATTCCCAAAATATATATATTCTACCAGCTTCAAAACTTCACAAAAAAATATTATAAAAAGACTCAAGGAAATTATAATCTTCCGAGCCAAGTGACAAGTGACAAGTGGACAAGATATCCAGCAGACATTTCCACATTTCCCCGAGGGAGTCAAGGTGGCGTTCATGGCCAGGAACACTTCAACACATTACAAAACCTTCTCATTAAGGTGCTGAGTAAGGAATCATTGGTCAAGAAATCAGCACCAGGTTGTACTGTTAATAAAAGACACACACCCATCACCTGCCACCTATAATATACAACTCCAGTCTGAGCAAGTGTCCAGTAACAGTAATAATCAAAAGGAAGACGGCATGACAAGACTTTCACGTACGTTCAATTTCCTTCATGCAAACATTTTCACTAAATTTTCCTTTTCAACCTCATACAAAACACAAGCAAAACCTCATGAGATGGAAGATACTTAATGTCTCGCCTAAAAATCCCCGCCGAGGGTCAGTCAGGTAAAAAAAGACATCCTTACGAGTACAGATTATAGCGCTGCATTATGAAGGCCACAAGACACTCACATTGAGGTCAAAATACAAGTTGCTGCACCAGTAAACCAGTAAACATTCCACCCAGCACTACTTTCCACATACTAAGGAACCGTCTCAATAGATATGCTTCGTATGTTGATGTAACACAGTACAGGTTGACTATCAATAATCCAGCAATCAATATTCCAGTTCCATCAGTTTTCCAGCATCAAAACATAAACATAAACAGTGCCTCACGAAAACAGTGGCAAACCAACCCGGGAAATTTGAAACTGCGCTCTGAAATTCATGCCGGACAACTGATGGAACCGGAATATTGATAGTCAACCTGTACTTTGCTTTCTGACAAGATATTCAAGATACTCGAGTGTGAAGTGAGACACCCTACAGACCACCAGTACAGTACGAGGGTAAGATACAGTATACTTCTCTAACACTTAAGAGCACATGGATATATAGCAGTAACGCAACATGTAACACATGCACATTGTGGTCATAGTACGTATATATATTGTATTCTTTTATATAAGAAATAAAAACACTTCAATTTCAGGTCATAATAAAGATTTCAATATAAATTAAGGAAATCTTACATAAATAAACAAAATAACAGAAAAGGAGCCACTGAATATAGATTTTTGAGTGAGAATATTATAAATACAAATAATTTTCATCACCAAACAGATAAACTCAAACTTCAAGTGATCATTTTAGACAAATAATGAATGATAAGGAAATTAAACCAAGATTACAACAAGCTCAAATTGCTTTCCGAGGCAAGACAATACAACACAGCAAGGCAATAATTATACTGTACATGAGTTTTGAGTCCTAACGCTTACTTACCTTGTTCACGGCAGCACCTGGAAGCTGACCCTACCTAACTTAACCTAACCTAAGCAAACCTATCCTAACCAAACCAAATCAAACCAAACCTAACTAAGGGTGGGTGGTAGGCAGTGTCTCATCAAGGCCATGGTATTGAAAGCTAACGTGATAATTTTTGTTCACATTAAAAGGGTACTGGCTAAGGGACAACAAAAATATGTAAAAAAAATCTTTCTTGTCGCCAGAAGGTCAGTTTACTTTACTTAAATAACCTCATTTAAAAACAATAAATTAATTCACCGCAAAATGAAAAGAAAAATGAAGGCCTGATATTATTAAGACAAGTAAGGAAGGAAGGAAGGGAGAATGTAAAATGCTAAAGAACATCAACAACTGATGGGGTTTTGTCTAATTTAACACACAACAAAAACAAAAATTATAGCAGCAAGTACTAGCTAATGGTATTACACAACAAATAAACTATACAACCATTCTTTACACTCCACAATTTGCTAATGTCAAAAATTCCTCAACACGTATAAAAATTTTCATAACTTGAATAAAAAAACGAAATAATTTGACAAGACTTAAGGAAAAAAAGATTTATGTCAGTCAAAATAATACTCCTAAACATGGCTGACAGAGAGCTACCCTTTAAATAAATAAATAAATATATAACAGTACAATTTTCATACCTAGAATAAAAAAACTAAATAATCTAACTAGACTTAATTAAAGAAAAAGATATGTGGCAGTCAAAATAATACTCGTACACATAGCTGACTGAGCGCTTACCCTTTAAAATAAATATATAAATAACTAAATAAATAACAATACAACATAGATGCCTGGGAAAACAATATGAGTGGCTCCTTTTCTGTGGTGAACGCATAACAACACTCACCATTTGGTGCGCTTGAGGTTGCTGGGAAGGCAGTTGTTGTCTCAGGTCTTGGTGTCGACCTTCCCCGCTATAACTGTCCACACCCGAGAAGCTTCCCCCAAGGTCACCACCACCGCCTAGCCACTGACACCACACAGAAAGAAGAAAACTATATATAAACACTGTAAGTAATTATAAAAGTAAAGTTAATTAATTTACCACCACCTCCTAGCCACTGACACCATATGAGAAGAAAATAATATATAAACACCAATATATAATTATGAATGTATACAGTTTATTAATCGATCTATCTATAAAGAAACAATCTATAAACACCAATATGAAATTATGAAAGTAAACAGTTAATTAATCTATCTATGTACACACCTAGCTAACCTTTCCTAACATTCCTCCTTGAAGTGTGGGTAGCCGAGACAACGCGTCTTACTATATGATTATTAATTATATACAAACTAAACCATTGACTCGTATATCCACTACCACCAAAAAATAATACAATATAATTGATACAAATGTGACTATATGCAACATTAATATCACAGCATTGTCAAGGCAACTACTACTATTATTTGTGGTTATATTGCTTAATGATTTGTATTTCAACTGATCACTTCTCTCACACACACACACACACACAGGCTCCCCCCCTTCATCCTTGTACTGACTTACCCCTCATACACACACACACACACACAGCCTCCCTCCCTGCCCTGACTCGACTCACCCCTTGCATGCCGGAGGGCCCAGCCAGCGCCTCCACCACAGCTTCGGGCAGGTGGTGTGACTGTGAAGGTCCGAGTGACTGCTGCTCGTACTTAGCGGACAATAACTGGTGTTCTTGAGTGCTGCCGTCGCTGGTGGAGTTCTCTAACCTGCCGTCCGATGCCATAGAACCGTAGTCCATCCCAGAGTTCATAAAGTCGTCTTTGTCCTCAGGTAATGGGTCCATGATCTCCTCTTTGACTAGTGTGTCGTCTAACATTACCTGGAAGAAAGATTATAAAGTATATTCTATAATTTAAAATAATTCTGATGACTCTTCATATCCTGATAACTGATGTAATCTACTTTTCACCACATAATTAAGTTGTACCTGGTAACATTTCACTAAACTAACCTCATCAGTCTATCACATAATGACTTTTTTTATTTGATATTTTCTTTTAAATTTAGCAAGCTCCACCTCCTCTAACATCCTGAGCTTGACAACACATTGGCCTTTTGTAGCCTCCTTATTTTCTTAATTTCTTATTCCTTCACACAATTCTTACTTTAAACTCCTACAAATCTCTTATAATGAACTTTCCTCTTCAAACATTATTGGATATGGTGGTTCTTATACTCTTTAAATTTCAACATAACATTTCTAGCTATTATATTCCATTTCTTGTCTAACATTTAAGTATAGTAATTGCTTCTATAAGTTTTCACATTATCATCATCAATAACTTTCCTCAATAATTAATATGAAGAGCACAAGAAAATGGAATCCCCTTTGTATCTCCCTGTGTAATAATCCCATAGAATGACCTTACAGTGTGTGTGTGTATGTGTGTGTGTGAAGGTAAGGTTAGGTGCTCCGCCAGCCACCCACCTGTAGAGGAGAGCACGGCTTGCTAGGGTTGGTGGTGGTGGTGGTGGGGGTGTGGTGGTGCTGGTGCTGTTCTGTATTTAGGTCACTGCTACTACTTTTACCATCACTTCTAACATTTTGCTCTAATCTGTCTATGCTTTTCTCAGTTCTGTGTTCACTCGCGTGCCCTTCGTTAAGTGTCCGTGAGTTATCGTGGTGGTACTCGGAGCCAGTGTGGTACGGGGAGTTTCTGGGGGAGGCTGGGGGGCTTGCGGTATGCTGCTCCCCCTGTCCCCCTTCACTATCATCTCTTCTCCTCCTCTTAGGGTGCGGGCTTGTGCGGTCGTCCCGGGAGCTCCATGGCGGAGAGCTTTTTCTACTCTCTACTTCCTGCGGTGGTTCGTCTGGTACCGCTAACCCCTTGACCTTGAGTAATTCCGCAGCTTTGATCAGCCGGGAGAGGTCATTCTGTGCCACATTGACCACGCCAGCGTACATGTAACTGAGGAGACTTTCGACCTCATCACTTTTTATATCCTTGAGCACAATGATTGGGTGTTTGCAAGGCGTCTGTTCAAACATGCTCTCAAAGTATTCACTACATGTTGATAGCACCAGCTTGTGTACTGGGTAAAACTTGCCGTCACACGCTAATGTCACATCGGTGTATCTTTCCTGCAGACGAGAGAAGGGTAACTATGTATACAAGTTTGGAAATAGATCATGTTAGATTAATTTAAAACTCCAACAGGATTATTTCATTCATTTCACCAATTATTATCATCTATAGAGAAGGAAAACTATATATACAAGTTAGAAATATATCATGTTAGATTAATTTATAACTCAAACACGTCAATAATATCTTCTTCCATGTTTATTTCATTCATTTCACCAATTATTATCATGTACAATAATAATAAAAGACACGAGGTTGAAAGGTATATAAATAAGAGTAGACAATATCCTGTAGACAATTTGCACTCACCTTTTCCCGAAGAGTTGATAGAATGTGACAGAAGGTGGCTTTGTGGTTATTCCAAGAGAGTGAGAGCAGTCCTCCATCCCCCATGTTGGATCACTAATCTCATCTAAAACAATTATAAAAGAGATTAGTAACATGTCAATATAGTAATCTCATATGCAACAGATTAATAAATAAACTAATAAACTAATAATCATCTGCAATAATTAAAAGACAAATTAATTACATGTAAATAAAGAAAGTGAAAGGAATTTTTCTTTTTGCTTGCATATGAAAATCAATCCAAAGAATCATAGACCAAAGATAAATAAATAATAATAATAAAAAATAAAAAAATAAATAAAAATCCGATGTCACTCAATACACATTTCAAGAGTGAAGAAAGGCAACAAGATAATGCTATATATATAGATGTAAAATAAAATAAAAAATCAATATTAATGAGTTTACAGTATCTAGACAATTATATTAAAGACGCCACCACAGATAAATTATATAAGAAAGGATTAATTAAAGGTAGACTTGATAAGATACAATAAACAAAAAAATAAATTAAAATGCGATAAGATCATGCTAAATAAATGTAAAATAAAATCAAATATATAAGGAAATCAAGCTATCTAGACAGGCTGATAGATAGACATAGTGGAATATATAATAAAAAAAAAAAAGGCATTATTTTACATCTTCACCAGTATCAAATGTTCTCTATGACCATAAGTAGGGAGTTGGACGAGGTGCAGACACCATATTATTTTATAAACAGACGCCATTATAGTGAAGATGTAAAACTTTACCCCCAAAATCATATGTATTAAAAATAATCAGTTATAAATAAAGAAAAATATGACTAAACAATATATAAAAAGACTGAATCCTGTATCAATATAACTAGATGACAACAATTAAGAAAATATCACAAAATATAACTAACTTATCTACGGTAACTATAATAAATTTTTAGATTTAAAAAAAAATTACGCACCAAATTCAACCAAAAAAAACAAGAACACCCCCAAAAAAATACATCATACCTATACAAAAAAAAATAATAATAATAAAAAAAAATAATGCATTCTCTTGTAGAACAAAAATTTTATCCAAAAAATAATTTGACGTATACAAATCTAACATGACATTAATTAACAATTAAAACACCACACACACCACCACAAGGGAACAGAGGAACAGGAGACATAAAAATAACATTAATCCTCCTCCTTGTCATATAAATTAAACACAAAGCCACGCCATGGCAGCCCACCTCACCACACGCCATGTCACACCCCTCTACAAACAACCTTATATCTCCCTTAATACACGTGTAACTCTATTTGTTTCACACCAAAAAGAGGCTATGGTAGTTAGAGGTTAGGCAGGTGCTATGAGCTTACCTGTGACGGCCTTAGTTACGGTGTTATAAGGTTAAATGTTACGTTAGGTTCGCGTGGCTTCCCCTCGACACTGTCTCACTTCCATTGACTGGGTTCTGCTTAGCGCGTCTTGCTAGTTTTTGTGTATATATGTTTTATTTTATGTTTTTTATCGCTTTCTGGTGTTGTTTTTAATATCTTATCGTGTTTTTTGTGGAGTTTATCGGGTATGGTGAAAAGATATATACGTGTGTGTGTGTTACTGTTATCTTGCTAGATATGATAACGTCTTGATTGGTAGGTATCTAAGTGTATATGTTACCTTAAGGTTATCTTATAGTTAATTTATTACAAATAAAAAATATCTATAACAGTATTGATTAATTACCGTATGAAATTCTACCATATAAGAAAATTGTCAAGCATGAGATGAGGAGGAGAATTGTACGATTTTCACACGTATCTATGTAACTTCTAATATTGTTTCCATTTATATAGTCAGGTAAAACGCTTTTATAATTTAAATTTTGTATCATCATAACTAAAGCAAGCATCAGAGGCAAGCAGGGAGGATGAGCAGAGGCAGGAACAGCAGCAGCAGCAGCCCTAAACTGTTGCCATCTCACCAAGCCGCTGGATGCTTATAACGGAACACACTGCACTTATTACCATCTAAAACACATACTTACACTTAAACTACGCTGTATCAACTCATTTACTTATCATCACATCTACTATCATTATATAAGGGATGGTATAGTAATTTCGGTCAACTTTCGCTTAATTCATTTCTCTCCTACCCCCCCTGACCCCTGACCCCCCCAAAGCATCCTCTTCATCCCCCAAAAAGAAAGAAGAATCGCTCTCTTCTCTCCTCTTTGCATCCTCTGATTCATCTCCTTTATCATCTCACAGCATCAGTAGTACGCCGGTCTCTTTATATTATATCTTCAGTGGTGGCGTAGGATAAAAAAAAATAAGACCAGCTGTACCCAGATTTTACATTATAGCTATCAACTGCCTTCTAATTATTAATACGAAATAAAATTATGTGTGGTAAAACATCTCTCAGAATTAATAGATACAAAGCAAGCCACATATAACATGGTGCAAGATATCGGTTTGAGAGAGAGAGAGAGAGAGAGAGAGAGAGAGAGAGAGAGAGAGAGAGAGAGAGAGAGAGAGAGAGAGAGAGAGAGATGATAGGAAAGACAGGAAACAGCTACGCTTTTATCCACCTATCTGTTTCCTCTCTCCTGTCCAGCCTCACCCTCACGTCCATACTATCTCCCCTTTCTATCTTACTCAAGCGTCACCTGTTCTCTGATTTCACAACATATTCTTCACCTTCTACGTAATTATTTGTTATATTACCTACCTGATACTCTACACAGGTGTTAATGATGCTCAGCATTACATCACATCACCACACACTCGCCACTGTTATCACCACACACAGTCATCACCACACACAATAGTTCTGATGTAAAATACTAGCAGGTCCGCAAGATGAGGCCGTGGAGCTGTGCATTCTGGGATCTCTATCGTTATATATATGTAAACATCTCACTTTTATAAGTATAGCATTTATAAGTATATAGCTTTTATAGGAATAGCATTTATAAGTATAAGTATAGCATTTATAAGTATAAGTATAACATTAATAAATATAAGTATAGCATTTATAAGTATAGCATTTATAAGTGTAGCTGTTTAATTCACGGTGCATACTATCACAACCACGAATTAGGTCTAAGAAATGTTATCCTCCGATACATAAATAAATGAGGCGTTTCAACTTTTCTTACCGTAATAATTAAGTGGCAGGTATAGTGCAGATCCCACTCCATACTTGAACACAACGATCTGTCCTGGATAACGGTATTAAAACCCTTATTAATGTATTCAACACCTTTATTTGTACACATATATGCAGGATTCCGTTAGTTTTTGAGAGAGAGAGAGAGAGAGAGAGAGAGAGAGAGAGAGAGAGAGAGAGAGAGAGAGAGAGAGAGAGAGAGAGAGAGAGAGAGAGAGATATGCAGTGAGCACATCCACTCATAAGGATATAGAAAGGCCTCGCCAGAACGCTGAGTAGCAAGGAAACTCAGAAGCCGAAGATCCTTAGCCACCAGGGTGCGGATATAGCAGACGCAGAGTTCTTTTCGTGGGGTTCTTCAACATACTCAATGATGGTGATGTCAGGCCGAGCTAACACCTGTACGGAAGAGGATGAAAGAGTGATAGAAGAGTTAGAAGTTAAAGTGGTACTCGTGAAAACTGAAATTAAGATGATAGAGGAGTGCCGATGTAAAGGCAAAACTCTGAACTGAACTGAACTGAACTGAACTTGAACTGAACTTGAACTGAACTTGAACTGAACTGAACTGAACTGAACTGAACTGAACTTGAACATAACATAACATAACATAACTGAGCTGAACTAACTCAGAGTGCCAGCCAGCCAGCCCGGGAAATGGTGACTGTTAGTAAATGGCTTGTCCCTACTTTGCCTCCACTTCTGTAAATCTATATAAAAATAAAATGCAAACCACACAAATAGGAGGAGGAATTAAGCAAAACACTTAATGCTATCGTATCTTGTGGCCCGACCCCTCCTCCTCCTCCTGCTCCTCATCTTCCCATCCTCCAAAACCAGACTACTCACCTCAAATGGCTCTGTGGCGCCGTAATACTCATTGATGCCAAAGAACATACTCTTGAAGTGGCCCGTGTGTGTGATTCTGTAGGTGCCTTCAGGTGTGTTGAGCGGGATGTCCCACTTAACGGTAGCAAGACTCGTTCCCAGCATCAAAGACACTCGATCCCAGATGAACCTGCAGCAGAGGAAGGTACATGAAAGAGAGAGAGAGAGAGAGAGAGAGAGAGAGAGAGAGAGAGAGAGAGAGAGAGAGAGAGAGAGAGAGAGAGAGAGAGAGAGAGAGAGAGAGAGAGAGAGAGAGAGAGAGAGAGAGAATATTTACCTGGTCTCCCAATTAGAGTCAGTAGCCACAACCTCCCACACATCGGAGGAGTTCACCTGCACCTGCCTCTCCACCGTCAGGAAACTACCACCCAACTGCACGTCGTTCCTCGGATGTCCGGACACCTGCAACACACCAGACGAAGATGTAGTAATCGTTGTTGAAGTTGTTGAAGTATTGCCAGAGCTACAATGCCATCCATACCCGCTAGAGTGACTAACTGAGTTTCATATATGTAAGTACTCTGTGTAAAAAATCAATAAAGTGTGAGTGAGGAAGGTGGAAGCACTGAACACTCACAAACTTGGCAATGATAGTCTCTCCGATGTAGGCCATAGGGTAGGGCTGGGCCACCACGTCCCCGAAGTTAGACCCGATCGGCGTCCCGTCAAACAACACTCCAGGCAGAAGAGAGAGTACCGAGTCGCTGAGGTCAGGAGGCGACGGGCCTTCAGGAACCACTGTCTCCTGCACGTGGCAAGTTCCGGCGAGAAAACACGAAATCTTATACTTGAAATACATTGATCAATCCTTGATACATGTCATAGGTCTTGCACACAGGCACAAGCACAGCCGTCACTACACCAAGACTTATTTCAGTAACAAGGAATGACTTCAACATTGTATTTCAGCTAGTTGTCTCATCAGTTGAAAGGTAATAACAGGTAATACAATATCAAAACCTCATACACACCTCGGTCTCAACCTTAAGTGTGGAATCCGAAGTGTAATATTGTATTAATAAAGTGTTAGTTCATCATTCCACCACCACTAGAGTGAGGCAGCACCAAGCACGTACTATACCAACACTCAGTAACTATCCAACCACACCTCAAGGTACTCACATTAAGGATAGCTTCTACCAGGGAAGTGTACTGTTGTCTGTAGGCGGCGCAGGTGTGTGGACCGAAGATGGTTGATGCTGCCTCGTACCGCTGCACCTGGTACTCATCCCACGTGGTGATGTAATGGGAGTACACGTTGGAGAGACCCGCTAGTACTGGAACAACACCCTCCATGCCGCTACCCTCCAGTACTGACGCCACCTGCATTACCATCACCACCACCACCTTTCATTAGTGTCTTGCTCCTTCATCACCACCACCACCACCCTCTATCAGTGCCTCGGCTTGTCAACAGTCACGCCACAAGGCACCAACCAGCCAGCCAAGCGAGGCCAAACATAGCCACATGACCGTTTGTTTTGATATATATTTCATTAGTATTCATGTTTTTTTTACTTTTGTTATTTCAGTGTTATGTTTATATGAGAGCAATATGTCCTTAAAACAGATTAACTAGCACTGTGACTATTAACGTGAATGCTGAAATAACAACAATAACAACAATAACATCATCATCATCATTATCATTATCATCATCATTATCATCATCAGCTTCACCCATACCTGTTCCCTAAATCGCCTTCCACACATGGTCGTGAACTCTCCAGGCACAGGCAGGATGGCCAGCTGTCCCACGAGCCCCACCTGCGTGTCCATAATGCGAGGGTGCCACGCGTACGGCAGGTTGATCTGCGGCACAAACACGCTGCGTCATGACCCTGGGGCGTGGGCATGGAGGGGCGTGGGGCGTGATCCTACACACACCACACCCCACCACACTTTAAATATTGTGTGCTGCTGCGGAAACATGACCTCCTCCTCCTCCTCCTCGCATGATAACCCATTCACGTCTGTTTGAGTTCCGTGTTTACATACACCGGTTTAAATATCACAGTCATGGCTTCAAGTGTGTACATCAATGATAACAATTGTATAAAGGTTGAATTAAGTCATAACAAACATTTTTCTTTCTACATTACAAACCGTTGGCGCCAATGGAGGCTAAGATGGCTGCCTCTTGCCCGTTATTTGTCATAGGTTTATATATTTTTTTATAGTGACGCGTTGAATATACTCTATAAACATCCATCTCCCGTGTTTGCTCACCTCGCCTGTGTCTAAGAGGATGGGTTTAGGGGCGTGGCAGGCGATCTGTTCTTGTGAAGGCTTGTGCATGAGGCCGCTCACCATGTTCCAGAAAGGATTACTCTCCGTCGTACCTTGCGTGAAGTCAAAGGCTCCTGGACCGTCAATAGTCCCCGCCGCGAAGCTGTAGCCTAGCGCCGGCATGCACGTGGTACTCTGGGAGGCGGGGAGAGGCAACAGGTCATGAGGTGAGGTGAGGTGAACTATTACAGGTTGACTATCAATAATCCAGCATGAGAAAACACCTAATTCTGAGTACAGCTCCATCAAAACAAACATAAACAGTACCTCCCGAAATCAGTGATGCGCCAACCCAGGAAATTTGAAACTGCGCTCTGAAATTCATGCCGGAAAACAGTGTGTGCCTTAAGGGGACTCACCGTGCTGCCGTTGTCTAGATGCACCGTGTACTTGGACATGTCTATGAACTGGTGAGCAAACTTCACTGGTCCTGATACCTTGACTGCCTCCGCGTCGTTGTACAGCTCCTGAAAACACCTTTGTATAAGCCACGTCAAGAATTACATCCAAATGTCAACCATCACACCAAACACAATACAATACTCATAACTAATCTGATCCTATATAGTGGTAAGTGTTAATTGCACAGGAGCTGCCTTGTGTAGGTCAACTGGCCTTTTGCAGCCTCCTTATTTTCTTATGTTCTTATGTTCTTATATATTTACTTGTAGACTTGCCTCGCCTACCAGTACAATACATTAGAGTGCGTTAGTGTGTGTGTGTGTGTTACCCAAGCCTTGTTGAACTGTCTGGTGCCGATAATCTTGGTGCTCTCCATCATGTCCTTCCCGGGGCCGAACGCGATGCACTTTTGTACCCGGCCGTCGCAGGTGGAGGTGGCCAGATCACAAGGCAGCCCCGTGTCGATGCAGTGAGGACCCAGGATGTTCGGGGTCACGTCTCCACAGTTGGATTGGGCGAAGGCAGCTACGAAGGAACCCTGGAGAGAATATTCCATCAGTTAGAATGAAAGCTACGTGAATGCAAGCTGGAAGAGTGAACAATTGATGTAAAATAAATAAAATTAGTCGCCGCTCCTGTCTTTAATAGTAACGACTGTAATGATGATGACTGTATAATGATAATAACGAAGATGGCGCAGAAAAAAAAGAAAAAAATTATGGCGGAGTGGTTGATTGAGTGTTCTGACCTTGCCTGGCATGGAGCCGGGGTTCATGACTTCCTCGAACAGTTGGGACGCGTAGCCTTTGTTGTCCCCGGAGATAAGGGAGTTGGTGTTGTTCATAGAGGTGGGATGAACAGCAAACCAGTTCACCATCCCTGATGAACACCACAGATTGGATTACTGTATGTACACACACACGGCCCACACATACACACACAGGGCACCAACCTTATACACATATGCACGCACACACACAGGGCACCAACCTTATACACATATGCACGCACACACACACACACACACACACTGATAGGAAATAATATTGCATTGATATCAATTTTAAACATTCCAAAACGGAACTCAGGCTTGAAATGTGTGTGTGTGTGTGTGTGTGTGTGTGTGTGTGTGTGTGTGTGTACGTGGGAAGGTTGTGGGGGGGGGAGAAGGGAGTGTCTCGTCAAAGTGAACTGTACCTCGAGGCATCAATTCAACACTACCGGGTGAAGCATTGAACTTTACTATCATATGTGAATCTTATGACCCCTCCCAAGGCCCCTCCCCCTCCCTCCCTCACACTACCCCTGCCCCCCCCCCTTCCATGTATACGTCTGAAACCGGTTTGCTCAGGTGATGCTTTCCTGGGCACGTTTTTACATAAGTTTCATTAATTATAGTGAGGTTATCATGAGGCGTGGAGGGTCAAAGGCACCAAGTGAACCTAACTCCTCCTCTTCCTCTTCTCATTCTTCTTTAAAATGAGGCTTTGTTTTGCTTTCCATAAGTAATGTATAATAGTTGTGTTGATTGAGGTTTTGGGAATGAATACAAAGAGATTATAATACGTCTCATCTCATGTTGTAATTATATAAACGTCTTTTTTCTTCTTCATCTCACTGACGCCATCACGGAGGGAAAAATAACAAAAAATTATATATCTATTTATGTTTTGGATCCAGTCTCGTCACCACAAACCATAACAAAATAATAATAAACAAAAAATTAACTACTTCAGATCTACAACTTCGCTTTCAATAACTATAATATAATCTTACATAAGGTTTAATGGATGAAAGAAGGAAAGGATGAATAAAGAATTGATAAATACCTTGCTATCTCTAAAACCAAAATACCACCTTTTTTTTCGTGCCATAAACAAACACCTTTTACCAATACATTATTTCCTTATCTTGTCTCCTTACCTAGAGGCGTGCCGTCCTGCGCCTCCATCCTGAGTAGTGTCATGGTCTTGTCGGTGTCGTGGGTGTACCTGGCTCGCTCCTCCTCGGGGTTATTAAGGTAGCCTGTCGGGGATCGGTTAATAGAGGCTCCCAGCAGGTCTCCGCGGCTGAGGTAAAGGTAACCGGGCACAACGCGCTCGTGTGCCTGCCTGATGCTCTGTTATGGGACGGTAATGATGGTTAGTGTGTGCGTGATTGATGATGAAGAGAAGGAGGAGGAGGATTAGATTATTAGATGAAATGCATTAGTACTCTTATTATTATTATTATTATTATTATTATTATTATTATTATTTATTAACATTTTCTTTAGGGTGAAAGTGAGTAATTAAGAAAAACCTGTTCCTTGTTGAATGTATCTAAGATTTCCCACCCAATCTCTCGCTCTCTCTCTCTTTTTTTTTTTCTTTCTCTCTCTCTCTCTCTCTCTCTCTCTCTCTCTCTCTCTCTCTCTCTCTCTCTCTCTCTCTCTCTCTCTCTCTCTCTCTCTCTCTCTCTCCTCTCTCTCTCTCTCCACCCCCTCTCACCTGGAATATACCCTCCACCATCGCGTCCAGAGTCTCCTTAATGAACCCTAAGGAAGTGATGTCAAACAGGAGGTACTGCAGATACCCGCCGGGACCCGAGTGTGTGTGTGTACCGCTCAGCATCACATTAGCGTTACTGTACACATTCCCGTACTCAGCTTGCAGCCTCTCCACAACCTGCACCGGATAAGAAGAGAGAGAACAGGTCTTAGGGTGTGGTTAGTAAGGTATTTTACATCAGTATATTTTTTCTTGGATTGCTGTTATTATTTAGTTCGCTTGTTCAATGATTGGCTTGTATCATGCCTGTGTGTGTGTGTGTGTGTGTGTGTGTGTGTGTGTGTGTGTGTGTGTGTGTGTGTGTGTGTGTGTGTGTGTGTGTGTGTGTGTGTACAGGGGGGTGGGGGATGCAAGCAAACCTGAGATAGAGGGATGGGACCAGGTATATGAAATGAGGTATACTGTTTCCGTGGAGTTTATTTAATACACGTCAGTCATCCACATTCCAATCTCGTATCTTATGACACAGGCACTGGAGAGAATAAGAAAGTGCAGTGGCATATGTTTGTTAAGTCCAGATGTATTCAAGGAAGAGAAATGATAGTGAGAATAAGAGAGTAACGATAAAAATAGAAATAAGAATAAGTAAATACGTTTTCATTTGCCATATGTGTATTTCTTTCTCTTTCTTTCTCTTTTTTTTTCTCTCTCTCTCTCTCTCATGCCGGTTATTCACATGCACACACACACACACACTCTTTCCTCACCTTTCTTCAACTTTGCACTTTCGTAACTATAACACGACTCAAACATCACATCACATCGATCACCTAATGTTTTTACCTTCGTCTCTTGCCTTTCTATAAACTTTCTGTACTTACAATATCAGAACTTTCCCTTACTGCCCTTACCCTCCTCTTTTCCCTCCTCTCACCCACCCTTTCACCCTCCCTTCACCCACCCCTCACTCCGCCTTCATCTTGCCCTCCTCTCTCCCTCACCCTTCTCTTCACCTTCCCCCTCACGCTCCACATCATCCTTCCTTTCACCTTTCCCCTCGCCCCTCATCCTCCCCTCACCCTCCCTTCACCCGTAACACACCTAGGTCAATCTTCACACAAGGTTTTCATCCCCACACCCTTGATTCAACCCCGCCCACCACCCCAACCCCCCAACCAACCACCCCAACCACTATCACTACTACCACAACCACTACCTCTACCACTACCATTACTAACCACTATCACCACCTCTACAACCCCAACCAACCACTCTCAACAACCACCAACTACTACCAACCACAACCACTACCACCACAACCACCAATACCACCACCACACAAGCTTATTCCTCTATTTTATTTTACTTATATACTTTTCTCTCTCTCTTTCTTTTCATTCACGGGATCACTAAACGCTGGAAGTGAAGGTAATAATGATACTACTACTAATAATAATGATAATAATAATAATAATAATAATAATAATAATAATAATTATAATAATAACAACCAGGTAAGGTAGGGAGAGGACGTTAATTACAGGTAACACGCTTGGTAATTATACACTAAACATGAACAGGAGAGAGAGAGAGAGAGAGAGAGAGAGAGAGAGAGAGAGAGAGAGAGAGAGAGAGGGGAAGGTGCGTGTGGTGGACATGTGGGTGGAGGAGGTGAGGTGAGAAGACTTTACCTACGCCCTACACCTTGCATGTAAAAGGTCTGGGCGTATTGAACCAAGGGCGCCGCTGTGTGTGTGTGTGTGTGTGTGTGTTGGGATAGGCTTTAGTTCAGCGCGACACAAATAAATGATGGTTTTAAGTTGCCGGTTCAGGGCTGGATGCTCTCTCTCTCTCTCTCTCTCTCTCTCTCTCTCTCTCTCTCTCTCTCTCTCTCTCTCTCTCTCTCTCTCTCTCTCTCTTTGTTTATGGTATAATTGCATGCGTTTCCGTCTTCAAGTATATTTCCACAAAGGGACAGAATCGTACGTAGCATGTGTGTGGTGGAAGGAAGGAAGGAATGTGGGTGAAAACTTCACAGTCTTGCCTGTATCAAAATCAATGAAGCTTGGACAGTCCTCTCGAAAACCTACGTAGCTAAATAGAAAAAAGAAATAGTATATAAAAACATTACATATTAACATTTTCTAGGATAGGAGAGTCACACACACACACGTATCTTAACATAAAGACGTGTTCTGGGAGTAGAGTTACCGGGGGGAGAGGGAGAGTGGGAGAACAAGGAGTAGGAGGAGGAGGAGGAGGAGTGTTCTGGCAGCCTCCGACAACAACCTTCCAGCCCTGCCCCTCCTCTCCCTCCTCCTCCCTGACAGCGGTAGGCAGGCAGTCATACACACACACACAGGCTCCCTCGCTGCTGGCTCACCCCGAGTTACCAGTTTGTCAGTTGGTTGCTGGCTGTGCACGGTAGAGGGTGGGTGGACGGAGAGGACAGCCCGGAAATAGCTATGTTCGTGGCCTCTTCTGCTGTTTGACTGAAGACTGTCTTTGGTTCGTTCCGGCGTGCCTGTCCGGGATTGGCTCTAGACAAGGCGTTATTTAACCTCACTCTATATATCTGAGAGTGTTGTGTTGTGTGCTTCGCTTCTTCAGTGCAACGAGGTAAGAATTATGTTTTGTTTATACTAGCTAGCTGTTCGGTTTTCGGGATGTGTAGCACGGTTCGTATTATTTCGTGTCTTTTTTTTTATCGGTAAATGTTCGTGTGTTGTGTGTGTGTGTGTGAGGCTGACACACACACACACACACATACACATACGCAGACAGAGGACGCTTATAGGCTGGTGTCTGTGTGTGTGTGTGTGGTGGTCCCTTTCTCTCCGCTCTCCCCAACTTACAGGACAGGGTGAGTGTACTGAGTGACTTGCTGGGCCGCGGTCAGAGAGGAGGAGCATTTGGGGCGTGGTGGCCGCGTGAGGATGCTCTTGAGGGCGTCACTGTACGAGTAATCAACCCCCCCCCCTCTTCACCCCTACACACACACACACACACACACACACACACACACACACACACACACTTACATACATACGCATAAATATAAGTAATGTAACTCAACACTTTGCTAACGGTGGCCTGATTCTGATGTATCAAGGCATCTCCCACACGACACCACAGCATCTCTCTCTCTCTCTCTCTCTCTCTCTCTCTCTCTCTCTCTCTCTCTCTCTCTCTTTCTCTGGTGCGCTCATCAGATCATCATCATCACCATCAGGAGAAGGGTATGTCACGTCTACACTGGGAACAGATGCCTTGCCTGACCCCGCCACCCTCACTCCACCTCATGTTAACTCACTCACACTCACACGCCCCCGCCAAGGCAAGTCCGGAAGGGCAAGGCGGGGTTACATGCCCATACATTCCCCCTTAAGAATGATAGTAATGATAATAGTAATGGTGGTGATATGTAAAGCCTGTATTAAGAGGTTTATATTTTCGTATTCGCAAAGTATAGAGGAATGAAGTTTTTTGAGTTGAAATCTTGAATGATGTAAATAATGATAGCTAGAAATGTTTTTATTATTGTTGTTTCTTCTAAATCTTCCGTATTTTAGCCATGCCGAGGAAGCATTATTATTATTATTATTACTATTGTCTGCTATGTAAAGGAGGGAAAGATGTCCTTGTTTGAGAAAATAGAAACAGGTGTTATAATAATTATCTCTCTTTGTGTGTAGTGATTCATTGCTGCTAAACCTCAACAGCCGGTAAAACAATACTCATGGCGTACGTGTGTGTGTGTGTGTGTGTGTGTGTGTGTGTGTGTGTGTGTGTGTGTGTGTGTGTCCTTACATCATCTGTCATTATTCTGAGAACGTACTTTTTATCCATTAGTTCTCACGGAAGTATAAAGAGATTCACGCGATTATAACATTTCCATTCGCTGCGAAATCTCATGATAAATATATGCATGTATATATGTATGCGTGTGTATGTATGTATGTATGTATGTATGTATGTATGTGCACCTCTGGAAAAAAAATGGTGTCAGTATTATTTCTGGGTGTAGATAAGTATATCAGACGTCACGGAAACTGGAGGTTGGCGTGTGTGTGTGTGTGTGTGTGTGTGCGTGACGCCTTAATATAGGTGAGTCTGCATCTGTTCTCTGATATGTGAAGGAATTATAAGACGATACAAAAATACATATATATATATATATATATATATATATATATATATAAAAAACGAAAATAATGTATTGTTTTATCTACTATTTACTATAACTAAACAACTTAACATTAATAACCCATACATAATTATATAACTCACGTATTAAACCAGTCAGTATCTTTCATTAACACTTATATATAATTACATTGAAGTGAGCGCAGTGCTGGAGTTAGTTAAGCAGTCATTAGGTAAAGTACAGATTATAGCTGTCTTGAGGGTGAACGGGTGAATGATGATGACGGGTGACGGGTGACAGGGTGAGACGTAGGGTGAACGGGTAGCCCGGGGTGAGGGTGGAGCTTGCTAGGTGTGTTACGTCACCCTACAGCCCACAGGTACTCGCTAACCCTCCACCCAGACCTCAACCTGATATCACACTGACTGACTGACACCTGCTGTCCTCCCTTACTACTTACTAACTTACTACACACACACACACACACACACACACACACACACACACACACACACACACACACACACACACACACACACACGCACGCAGAATAACACGTCAAGGTACTAATGATCCTACTCTCAGATAGCCAGTTAGTCAGCCCCGAGGGAGTAGAGGTGGTCAGGCCTGTACTAAACTATCCCTTCTAGAGATACTTGATTGAAATTAAGATAAGTGAAAAACAGGGCGAAAAAAATAGGACTAACACCCGTTGAAGTAGGTTAAGAAGGAAAGTTATAGAGTGTAACGCCTTGCACTGTGTTCTTGTCGGGTTTGGAGTAGCTTGTGGCACTGTGGCACTAACATTGGCACGCACACCCACGCTATGAATTCCTACTGAGAGGCCCCAACTGTGACGTAGATATTTTTTTTGTATTCAGTTGAGGAGCATGTGTGTGTGTGTGTGTGTGTGTGTGTGTCTGTGTCTGTGTCTGTGTCTGTGTGTGTGTGTGTGCGTTCTGGATCCACGTTTAGACACACATTTTTTTCTTGTATGTAAATAATCAGAGGTAAAGTTGCTTCCTCATCTATCGTAGGGTAAGGTTTGCTAAGTAGGTGGAGCTGTTGTCCTCGCCCCGTTGAAATGACTGACTCCACGCCCCTTCCCCTTCCCAGGAGATAATAGGGCGGCAGGCTAACTCATGAGGCATAGGACTATAAGATTTTTCAAGGCTTATTTATTTTCAAGGTTTATCTGTGTCCCTGGAGGCGCGCACAAAAAAATTTCCAGCACGTGGCGATGGTGGTGGTGGTGGGAAAAAAACCCATTAATTTAAGATATTTCATGCTACGTATTAGTTGTTATAGTTGTTATTGTCGCTTGTATTATTATTATTATGACATGTTTGCGTTGATTGAGTGAGGGTAAAAGTCCCTAGGGGAAGGGATAGGATAGGAAAGTTTTTGGGGCCAATCATAAAGTTTAAATCACAATGCATAATCGCGGTACAAAAAGCACAATAACATGCATACATCTCTCTCTCTCTCTCTCTCTCTCTCTCTCTCTCTCTCTCTCTCTCTCTCTCTCTCTCTCTCTCTCTCTCTCTCTTTTTCAACCCTTCTCCCCTCACTGCTCTAAAAAAGAAAGAAAAAAACACAGAAATGACCTTGGCTAGAATCAACAGTTCACTCAGACCACCACCACCACCACCGCCTCCACCACCACCACCACCACCACCACCACTACCACCACCACCACCACCACCTCCTAATGTATCTATTGCATTTCTCTCCTGTATGTTGTCTCTAATAAGTGAATGGTGGCCGTCCTCTCTTCTCCCATGCTCGCCTTTGCAGTTAATATAGTTCCTCTTCCCTCGTGTTCTTTCCCAAAGGACAACGCTACACTGTGAACCTTCTCTCTCTCTCTCTCTCTCTCTCTCTCTCTCTCTCTCTCTCTCTCTCTCTCTCTCTCTCTCTCTCTCTCT
Source organism: Metacarcinus magister (assembly GCA_029783475.1). Classification (NCBI taxonomy): domain Eukaryota; kingdom Metazoa; phylum Arthropoda; class Malacostraca; order Decapoda; family Cancridae; genus Metacarcinus; species Metacarcinus magister. Next base: position 487,645 of record JAPQNM010000022.1, read on the forward strand.
CTCCGTCTCTCTCTCCATCTGGTGGGCGGAGACGGCATTCGCTCCCTTGAGGCAAATGTTGAAGAAGGAGGAGGAGGAGGAGGAGGTGGAAAGGGAGGAAGGAAGGGGGGCAGTGGGGTAGGCTGGCACTGTGACCTTCAATAGTCTGCTTGTAGGGTAGTAGTAGTACTTAGTTGTAGTAGTAGTAATAATAGTAGTAGTAGTAGTAGCAATAGTAGTAGTAGTAATAGTTGTTGTTTTGTGTGTGTTTCTACTGTTGATATCTTGTTTTTTTTTCTGAAATTGTCGTCACTGTTATCATTATTAGTATTGTCATTGTTACTGTTACTGTCATTGTTATTATTATTGTCGTTACTGGTCTTGTTATTGCCGTCGTTGCTATCATTATCACCATCATTATTATCCCGTCGGTCACATAATTACAGACGAGCGAATGAGTGAGTGAGTGATTGAGTAAGTAAGTACAGTTCCACGCTTCGTTCCCCTAAAAGACCCACCCACTCACCCACTTATCCTCCCTCCCTCCCTCTACCAGTGTTCCATAAAGGGCCACGCTGAGAGTTCCGCCAGAGGGCCTTTATGTAGCTACCTTCTGCTTGTCAGGTTCTGCTACCACCACCATCACCACCACCACCACCTAACCTATCAGTCACATAGTGCGCATCGGTTACATTCCAGTTCAAGCGCCGTGAGAGGACATTGTCAGAGAGGACATTACAGCTCTCCCAGTAGTCAATATTGGCCAGCTTCTTAACGACCCCATGTCACGTTAGCAGATTAATTAGTTTTCTGTCTGTCTGTATCTGTCTGTCTGGTTGTCAGTTTATCTGTCTAGAAATAGTAATGGTAATAATGGTTTGTGTGTGTTTGTATTCCAGCTTGTTATTGTATTTAAATGGGTTAGGTGAGACTAGGTATGTATACACGCGCTCATACATTCATACATATACACTAATCTCACTAAGCCTTTTGGTCAGGTCAGTCACGCATATTGGGTCAAGGGCGGAGGTCGTATCCACATAATAATAATAATGATGATAATAGTAATAATAATAATGATAATGAGACAGTGAGCAGCTGCTGAACTTCGCTGTGATTTCAGTTCGAATAAAATTAAATAGAAGGGAAAAAAAATTGAACGATTAAACAATTCTTTTGTTTGGCTAAGTTTGTCAGGAAGTGTGAGAATTTTTTTTTCTTTTCTTTAGATTTCGTTTTCAAACCATTAAGTCATTTATGTGGTTCCGAGTCTACACACACACACACACACACACACACACACACACACACACACACACACAAGGCAGGTAGGCAGGCAGGCGGTCAGTGATTCACATTAAATTTCACTTCTGCACAAAACACGCGGAGAGATCGACGCTAATATAAGAAAGCCTCGCTGGCCCGATCGTCATCTGTTTGTGTGTGTGTGTGTGTGTGTGTGTGTGTGTGTGTGTGTGTGTGTGTGTGTGTGTGTGTGTGTGTGTGTGTGTGTGTGTGTGTGTGTGTGTGTGTACGTGTGAAAACAACAATGTATAGATTGAAAAATCATAAATTATTAGATCACAGACGATACAAGAAACTTTTTGCATTATCACAGTGAATAGTTAAGTCAAGGTTACTGTGTTTCCTGCTTTCTGATTTCACAATGTTAATTCTTCTCTCGTTGTCTCGTTGCAGGCCGTGAACTGCATTATAACACTAACCTAACATTAACCTAACATTGTATTCCTTGACACTTTGATGGTTTCATTCGTATTCAAGGAGATGACGACAAGAAATAGTGATTAAAGATTGATAAATACTTAATGACCGTTTAGTATTTGTAGCTAACATGTTTTTCCTCTATATTTTCGTATCAGGGATTAAGATTATGCACTTAAATATAATTATTGTACTTTTGTTTTCTGTGAAGTGTTATCATCTTGGCTTCTGTTTATCATTATTATTGTTTTTTTCTTTTGTTTAACACTCTTTAGCCACTCATACTATATTTGATGCAGAACAATATATACTACCCCATTTCTGTCATCAAATTCTTGCTTATATGGAAACGAGTTACCTTCAAAACTTTACATTTGAGCAGATCACCAAAATGAAGTCTACCAAGCATAAAAGTTCCCACGTGTATATATAAGAGTTATGAACACCATCACCTCATATCACCACTATTACCATTATTATCTTTGCATTCTGATTATAAGCAACACGAATCAGTTTTTCTAAGTCACTGTCTTAATTGGCTTGCGTTCTCCCGCTTGTTTTTCCCATTGTGTGTTCCCTGTCACCCTTTCCTTCACCCCTTCACCTTCGTTTTCTTCCTCTCTTCTTTTCCAAACACAACCTTTACTAGTTTAAATAATTTCCTTTCCCTCCTGTGAACCCTGACGATATTTTGGACACATTTCGTCATTTCCAATAACCTTTCGATGTCATGCGGTTTCTGGAGGATGCAGATCAATGGTTAAAAACAAGAGAGTATAAAAAAAGAAGTGGAATAAAAAAATAATGCATTGATTCAGTGGCGTTTCTGCGACAAGGACACGATTAAAAATACTGTTTATTATTATTATCATTATTATTCTCTCTATTCTCTCTCTCTCTCTCTCTCTCTCTCTCTCTCTCTCTCTCTCTCTCTCTCTCTCTCTCTCTCTCTCTCTCTCTCTCTCTCTCGTCTTGACTTGGGGCGTTAACTGTTCGCTATCGGTAAGGCAAGGCAAGGCAAGTTCAATAAACATTAAGAAGCCACGTTAGTTTATGCGTCGTGAAAACAGGAATATGAATGTAGGATGTAGAGGGAAGGTTGAACGGAGTGAGGGAAGGACCAATGGAACAGAACGAAAGAAGGGAATGAAGAAAGGGGCGATGAGAAGGGAGGAACGCAAGGTGAAGGACTACAAATGGAAGGGAAGAGGTTGCATGCAGAGCAGAGTAAGGAGACGGAAGGGGGAAGGAAGATCAAACAGAGGGCGTGAGGGATGGAAGTGGGAGGTGGGCGAGAGGAAATGTCTGAGGGTGGGCGTGAGGAGGAGGGAGCCGCCGTCGCTGCCATGCTGACGTGCCCAGCGTGTATTTGATCATGGAGGACGCCGTGACGCTCTAGCCTGCCTGACTGCCGCTCATTCTGCCGTCCTGCCGTCCTACCGTCCTACCCTACACTTAGAAACAGCCATCCACGTGAAAATCCCTTACCACCAACCTTATCCTCAACATTATACATACTAATCATATTCCACATTCATCCACAACCATTAGTTTGATATGCAATGGTTCTTATACACAAGTTAGGTGACATTCCATTCAGTGTATAGGCAAAACACGTACATTTTTCCCCTTCGATGTCGTTGCTCCTTGGCTGGGGAAGAGAACGGGTTTGGAGTCACCTGAGGTCTGAGGTCCTTCACTTCTCTTCCCTCCCAAGCCCCTCCACCTTACCCTCACCTCATCTCTGCTTTCCCAGCTCCTCCCCTTAATCCTTATTTTACCGTGCCCCTTACCCCTTGCCATATCAGGTCACTTCCCAGGTAAGAACGAGCCCTGACATTACCTGGTGCGGATTGTTGAGTTCCTTATTTAGTCTTCTTAAGCAAGGTGCGGCCTGTAATCGAAGTCAAGTCACCGCCTGTCTAAGTGAGTGCAACGCAATGATATGCAATGATATTATACTGTTAACTCATGGGAAGACAATACATGGTCTGGTTAAGCCTGAGTATGCGGGGTGAATGTTTACCTTCATATGGATAATACATAATCAAAGCGTTAGTTAGAGCCATGGGGGTTAGATTTTTTTTTTCCCCGCTGAAGGAAGCAGCGGGAGGGCGGGTGGATGCACCAGCCTTCCCGCTTATCCTTTCTACACAATTCCTTTTCCTCTTGAATACTTTCTAACATCCTTTCATGCACAAGAAGAAAAACAACTAGACACGTTCAACGATCTTACCATATTTACCAACAAGAAGAATGCATACAAGTTCTTGCGTGCATACATGCATGACCAGTTTTTTCTCTTCGCTCGCTAGTGAACTGAGATAAGGATAACTTATGACTTCCTTCCTGAAGTGATGAAGTAAAAGCAATTGAATTAATGAAGATGCTCACCTGTGGCAGACAAGGTGACACCTCAAACCTTTATTAAGAGTGATCAAGGCCATATTTTAGCACCAACAATCTGGGAGGAGCCGTCATCATCAACAGCTATGCTCATAGTTAACCCGTGCTGCCTGACGTACGATATATGCACTCTAACTAGATTAATGCTCCACACACACACACATTATAGACAATATAACCTATCTAGAGTTTCAGTGCTAATAATATAACTTAAGTGAAGATTATAATGCGTTGGAGTGTGTATATGCGTGCGTGGGTCAAATTATGGTGGGTGTGGGACTGTAGGTAGGTCGTGGGAGCTGTGTGTGTGTGTGTGTGGGTAGGAGCGTGACGGGGCATCTGTGTGTGTGTGTGGGGGGGGGGGGAAGGAGGGAAGGACCGTAGGAGGGAGGGGGAAGGATGGTTAAGGGCGGGTATAGATGGTGACAATATCGTTCTTTTTAAACATTTCAATTCTACTTAAACGCAAGGAGAATAAAGGTTAATCTATACTTATTTCATAGACGGGGTGACATTAAAAGATGAATTATAACAGTGCGAGGCTTGTAGGGATGTGGGCGGTGGATTACGTGGTGTGTTTGGGGAGGCAGAGGCGTGGGTGGGTGTGGCTCCCTTGACGATAGATAACCAACACATTGTAACCAGTGATTGCAATGTGTTATGATGGATTTGAAGAGAATATTTGCATAGTGACCGTAGGGAAGTGTAGCAATGAGGATGGAGGTGTTCATGTGTGTGTATACGTATATGATTGTTATTCTTTATTAATTCTTCAAGTTGTATCGGTATGTTTTCTTAATGTAAGTGTTCGTTTGTATAATTCAGCCGTCCCTAATTATTTTTTTTTTAGTAATTGGCTCAGTATGTACGTGATGGTGTATAATTAGATAAGTTCTAATTAATTTTTAAAGTCATTTCGGTACGTGCTACATTTTCTCTGCATCCTATCACTACAGACAGAGAAAGAAGACAATATATTTTCTACGGTGGTCTGTCTCTACATAAACCTTTCTAATGTATAGTAAACTGTATACAGACGGTCTCACTGTATACAAAGACGTTCTCTGAGGTAAACTTAAGATACCAGGACAAGTAAATTACAAGGGTTGTGTTTATAGTGTGTGGTCCCAGCCTAACCTCGTCACCAGCTGCTGGGTTAAACAAGGGTCCCGAGGCAGTGTGGTAGTGTGTTTGTAGAAATATAAGAGTGTTTGAAGACTGGATCTCTCTCTCTCTCTCTCTCTCTCTCTCTCTCTCTCTCTCTCTCTCTCTCTCTCTCTCTCTCTCTCTCTCTCTCTCTCTCTCTCTCTCAGACTTGAGCCTGTACCGCTAGCAGCCAGACAGGATCTCTAAAGCTACGGTCACACCAGCTATTGCTAACGCTAGACTGGCTTCCGTTTTCCCTGGCTTGACAGCGATGCGACGAGCAGTCTGGTCACACACTCACAGGTAGAAACACTCGCCAATTCCGCTAGCGGAATCAGTTTTTCAGATTCAGATTCATTTGTTTATTGCCTCTCTTAAAGTCATTGGTTCTGACCGCTAGCTCAGTGCAGCGAGAATCAGTAGCCAATGCAGCGCAAATGGCTGGCCAATCCAGTCATATCGCTAGATCAAGCGATATCAGAAGCTAGTGTAACCCTGCCTTAACCCGGTGATAATATATCTTCGTTTTAAACCTTCCCTGTTCCTCTGCATGTCATTTTGAGGGATGGAGGAGCAGTAACATATTATTTCTCACCATTAATAGTGGTTGGATATAAAGAAAACAGTGCCTATTAAGTGTAATAACTTGATAGAATATAACAGAACAGGTTTTGTTGTTGTGACCGCTAGCAGCCGACAGTACCTCCAACCTGGTGATAATATTTCGTCGTTTTAAACCTTCCCTGTTCCTCTACATGTCATTTTAAGGGATGGAGGAACAGTAACACGTTATTCTTCACCATTAATAGTGGAGGGATATGAAGAAAACATTACCTATTAAGCGTAAATAGCCTTAATAAATAACATCAACAAGTGGCGGTGTAGCAGTGAGAAGTGTCTACCCAGCTAGTGATCTCGCGCACGCGCACCTCCGCCGGGGCCACTCACGGCTACAGCGGCCGTGCCTTGACTGCTGGGTCACGTATATATTAAACCAAAATTGAGATTTTTATTATACACAGGAAAGCAATTATATATACTTTAAAAAATCGTTTGAAACACCTATCTATTCCCTACATAAACATTCATTATATTTGATTCGTATTTATTTCATGAAAAATGTTTATTTCTAAGGTCAATCATAAGATCGAATAATAGATTAAAGCAATAACAATGAAATTAAACCATTATAAACCATAGAATAAAATATATAAAAACTATTCAAACCGAAAGTAAAGCCTAAGTAAACCATAACACAAAGAAAAACGGAAAATACAACGAACAAATGAGGAAAAAACACCGTAATTATTTGTTTACATCCAAGAGTGTTAATTATAGCGTGTTAGGTACAGTAAAAGAAGTGTTAGGACATGGTGACCTACAAGGATAGAGATGAAGGTGAGTGTGTTGTGATGTGAGTGTGTTATGGTGGGCTGAAGGGCTGACAGGCTGGCGAATTGGCAAAAATCGATAAAAATACCGGTATACCGAAGGGCTTCTAATGCCTGTAATACCGCCCCGAAAATACCGGTATATCGGTATATCGGATAGGTGCACATCCCTAGACACACACACACTCAACTGACGCCAGGCAATGTAATCTGATTGTGTTTCATATATATATATATATATATATATATATATATATATATATATATATATATATATATATATATGTACTACGCTCATAGTGCTGCATTTGTTGATATTAAGCTGCATCTGGCTGATGCAGTTTAATGTTAGCAAGTGTAGCATTATGAGCGTAGATAAAGGTAATAGGCCTGTAGACACTACCTTAGGAAGGTCATATAGTGTGAGGGCCTTAGGAGTTCAAGTAAACAGTGACTTGCGTCCCAGGGAACAGTGTATTATAGCTGGAAATAGAGCCAACAAGATACTGGGATTTTTTGGTAGGTGTGTGACAAACAGGAGTTCTGAGGTCATTCTGAGGTTGTATTTAGCGCTAGTTATACGACCAAGATGATTCAGGGGCTGAAAAATCTACCCTACAAAGATAGATTAAAACGTCTTACTAATCTCCACTCCCTAGAGAAGAGGAGGGCAAGAGGGGATATGATTGAGGTTTTCAAATGGGTAAAAGGAATTAATAAGGGAATTATTGATCAGGTTTTAGAAATTAGTAGTCAGGATAGGACACGTGGAAATGGGTACAAGCTAGAAAAACTTAGATTCAGGACAGACCTAGGTAGATATTGGTTCACTAACAGAGTGGTGAACGATTGGAATAGACTGGGTAGACACGTAGTAAGTGGTGAGTCAATAGGTAGCTTTAAAAGACGGTTGGATCAGAGTATGGATAGGGATGACAGGTGGGATGGATAAATATTGAATTATTCCAAGGGTGGGGAACAAGGAACTGCCTCGTGTAGGTCATCAACTATTTCAGTCTCCTCAATTCTTATGTTTCTCTCTCTCTCTCTCTCTCTCTCTCTCTCTCTCTCTCTCTCTCTCTCTCTCTCTCTCTTTCTTTACTATCTATCTACCTTGTTGCTGACGCGCTGTGGTGGTGATGGTGGTTGTGGTGGGGGGGGGGTAAGGGGGGATAGCATAGTGTAGGTCCTAAAGAGATTTTTCAGGACAGGTTTATTCTTTTTTTTCGGTATTGGTTAACATTGAGGTATAATAAGCAGGTTTTTTTTATATTTTTGAGACGGATGGGTACGTAAATAATTCCTGTACGTGAATGAATGATAATAATAATAATAATAATAATAATAATAATAATAATAATAATAATGATAGAACTGGTAGTATTTGTAGAGTTGAATTCTCTTTTTGTCTTGGTTCATTCCGTGTTCCTTAATTATAACAAGACATGCTACGGTCACCTTGTCATAATTTTTTTTTTTTTTACTTTTCTTGTGTGTGTGTGTATGTATATATGTGTGTGTTACCTACATACACACACACACACACCTGGTACCTCTCTAATTATACTGTCACCTGTCCTAATTTGCACCACCTCTTTCTCACAACTTTAAAAAATAAAATAAAATAACCTTCCCACATTTTACATTCTGTTTAAATCAACTTCAACAAACTTCTCTTATATTTTCCATTTTCTCTCTTTCCGGTGCACGCTATTGGCCAGTTTAATGACTAATTCGGACGTGATTGGTTGGTGATCGTTGTGGGGGAGAATGAATGCTTGTGATTGACTGTGGCTTAATGGAAGGGGGCGTGGCTTGTCCGTCAAGTTAATGTGAACGGGCAATTTAAGGGAAAAAGGGAACGGTAGTTATATGATTTGTTGGTGGTTAAGTGTAATATTTCATTCGTAATTATATATTTGACATTACGAATTATCAATCTCTCTCTCTCTCTCTCTCTCTCTCTCTCTCTCTCTCTCTCTCTCTCTCTCTCTCTCTCTCTCTCTCTCTCTCTCTCTCTCTCTCTCATTCCCACAGGTCGTTCCAAATAAAGTAAATTCTTGTACACGCTTCAATACATGGCCTTGGAGAACTAATGCTTATCCTCCATTCCTTTCCACTAAGAGCCACCTTCACACACCAGGATTCTCAAGGCTTAGAAGTTTACGAGTAATAATAATTTCATGCCCCAAAAAAACCGGTTCAGAAGAAAAAATATCACACTCTTCCAGCCTTTTGACTTTTTTTTAATTTATATTTTTGGAACTAAGAGTAACGCAAATTATTTACTGACTTTTTTTGAGGATGCTAATAATTATTTATATACGTAACTCTTTCTCTTAGTATTTTATTCAATATCTTTCCTATACATCTTGTTTACTTTTACTCTTACTGTTTACTCTCACAAATCAAATCAACACCCACATTTAGCTATACATCCTTCCCACATCCTCCTCCCTCCTCTCTATCCTTCTACGGCACCATACCATACCAGCCTCCCACACACACCATCCTTCCCTCCCACACCATAAGACATCCTACCACTTTATAGTTCCTCCAGCACTGACCAGCACCAGCATCACCTTCTAGCACGTAGGACCTCTCTACACTTCCTCCTTCGCCTCACCTTGAACGAGGGTGTTGCTCACTGCTCACCTCAAAGCCACCTTGAACTTGGTTTTGTGTTCATTCACTCCAACAGGTCTCGAGAAGACTTGTAAGGAAGGGAAGCTAGGGAAGGAGAGGAGGAGGGAGGGAGAGAGAGAGGGAGAAGGAGGGAGGTAGGGGAATAGAGGGAGGTGAGGGATGGAGGGTAAGTAAAGAGGACAGTGGTCAGGTAATATATCCTTTTAGAGAGGTGAAAGTATGTGCAAAGTTGAATGTGTTTTATTTTACTATCTCTCTCCTCTTGTCTTTCGTTCAGGTTATGTTAATTTTTTTCCCTCGTATTTTTTGAGTCTAAGGAAGGAGTGGAGTCAATTTTTTTCTTTCTCTTTCTTTCGTTCTGGTTATGTTAATTATTGTTTTTCTTTCCTTTTTTTTTGAGTCGAAGGGAGGAGAAGAGTAGATTTTTATGTCACATATTTTTTTAGCAAGGATGGAAGAAAGGAAGAAAGGAAGGAAGGCAGTGAGAAATGTTAATTTTTTTTTCAGTAGAAGGGAGGAGTAGAGGAAATTTTTTTATTAGCATGTTTTTAGCAAGGAAGGAAAGAAGGAAGGAAGGAAAGAAGGCAGTAAGGAAGGTCGAGGTTATACGTAGAATGCAAATGAAGTGGTAACATCTTAGCGTCCTTTTTACTTTTATTATTATTACCTGAGGGTTGTATAATTTTTTGTTCTAAAGAGGAACAGGATAGACCAGTTGCCCAAGAAAAAAAAAGAGAAAAAAAAAGAAAGAAAACAGGAGCTGCTTGAAGTAAAAAAAAAAATTTAAAAAAAATAGAGAGAAAGAAGATTTTTACTTAGTTTTATTCTATATATATATATATATATATATATATATATATATATATATATATATATATATTAAAGAAAAATCGAGGTCAGAGTAGTAAGAAGGAGGAGGAGGCAGAAGAGGAGGACGAGGAGGAAGAAGAAGGAGGGAAGGCTCATTTTAATACTTGTAGAGAATCTTTATAAGGAGAGAACGTAGCTACACCTGGCTGTGTGTGTGTGTGTGTGTGTGTGTGTGTGTGTGTGTGTGTGTGTGTGTGTGTGTGTGTGTGTGTGTGTGTGTGTTTGGAAGATGTTATGGTTGGTTATCCAGTTTATTATTCTCTCTCTCTCTCTCTCTCTCTCTCTCTCTCTCTCTCTCTCTCTCTCTCTCTCTCTCTCTCTCTCTCTCTCTCTCTCTCTCTCTC
>JAPQNM010000022.1:500648-503148 GCA_029783475.1 Metacarcinus magister
GTCCCCTTATTTATTTATGTCCCCCCTTGCACTGGTCCCCTTTGTTTTATTCATTGTTCTATTAATGTTCTTCTTGTCTATCTATCTATCTATCTATCTATCTATTTCTCCGTCAGTGTTCTTTCTCTCTCCCTTTTTTTTTTCCCTTCTATCTCCCTTCAGTGTCTCCTCAATGTCCTTCTCTCTCTATCTATCTATCTCCTCTTCAGTATTCTCTTTGTCTCCCTTCCCTCTATCTCCTCTCTTCTGTGTAACTCTCTTTCACATCCTTTACTACTGTCCTCTCTGGCTCCCCTTTATCCCTTTACCTCTCCCCTTAAAGTCAAGAGAACAGAAAAGTAAACTATCCATGATCAAGCTCGTCCCCCCACCCACTTACTTCACCCACCCTCCCAATCCCACGCCCACCCATACACACACGCCCATCCGCCCACAGAGGAAGCACTGCTATCATTATCTCCATCAATGTAAACCACTGAGTGCATGTGCATCTTCCTCCTTTCTCTCTCTCTCTCTCTCTCTCTCTCTCTCTCTCTCTCTCTCTCTCTCTCTCTCTCTCTCTCTCTCTCTCTCTCTCTCTCTCTCCTTCATATTGACTTTCCTCCACTAATATAGACAGATAAATCGATAAATAGATATAGTAAATAAACATATAAATAAACCAATAAATACAAATGTTAAAGATATTTATTATGTTATTAGGTTGTGTACGGATTCCTCTCCTAAAAGAAAGAAAGAAAGAAAGAAAGAAAGAAAGAAAGAGATATGTACGACACTGACAGGATGCAGCTGAGAATATAATATCAGAAAAAAACAAAAATAAATAGATAACGCAACTACACACACACAAACACTTTATCATATCATTTATATTATTATTATTCATCTTCATTTTATTGATTCATATCTTACACTACCATATTAATAATACTAAACACTCAACATTACTTTTTTTTTCTTTTCAATCCTGTTTTTTTTAACGTAACGCATTTTCATTCTTTTAACTTCACCTTCTTCTGTGAGTGCATTCCAGGAACACATTCTTTTTAAACTGGAACAACAATATTTAACACTCCTTTCCTTTCCTTTCCTTTCCTTTCCTTTTTTTTCAACTCACTACACTTAATTCAATACACATTTCTTACTTTTCTCTTTCTATTCTACACATTTTATTTCTCTTAAGTTGACCTCCTTCTCTAATACATTCTGGGTGGATATGTGGGTGGGTGACAAGGTTGATCATGGACAGATGGGTGATGGGCGTGGGTGAAAGCAGGTTGTGTCTGACAGCCATGTAGTAAATTTGTCATACCGTCATGCACTCTACACTTTCTCTCTCTCTCTCTCTCTCTCTCTCTCTCTCTCTCTCTCTCTCTCTCTCTCTCTCTCTCTCTCTCTCTCTCTCTCTCTCTCTCTCTCTCTTCTTTTTTATCACTTTGCCTCATTACCTCAACTACACCAGGTTCAATTTAACAAGGAGAGGCTTCCGTCACGCTCTCTTGTGTGTGTGTGTGTGTGTGTGTGTGTGTGTGTGTGTGTGTGTGTGTGTGTGTGTGTGTGTGTGTGTGTGTGTGTGTGTGTGTGTGTGTGTGTGTGCTAACCTAACCTAACCTAATTTAACCTAATCTAACCTAGTTTATATGTATTCGAGACAGAGAGTAATACAGGACACACGGTATAGCAAGGCAACTGACTGACTGTGTGACCCGAACTGTGTGATGGAAAGTGTTGTTTGTGCAAGCAGAAACGAGCCCCAGTCAGGCAGGTCATCAGGCAGGTGGGTCCGGCCTCGTGCACGCTGTTAGGTCATCGATCAGCGCTCCCAGCCACTCGCATTGCAATATAACCGTAAAAACTGCACTCATTCACCATTCCAGGATTCCAGGGTTATCCGGTTGACATTCCAGTAAGTAAATAATGACACCGATTAACTGGTAGACGTATGTATGGCTAGACAGCAGACAGGAGCGTCATGGGAACACGCGACGCAGACAGACAGACATACAGACAGGGTGCTTAGGGTTGAGTTATAGCCTCCAGGGTCGATATACGAGGCTATTAAACCTTCCCCGTCCAGTGATTAAGTCGTTACGCTTCACTAATAGTCATCACGAGGTGTCAATTTAATCACGATCCACTGTACTGATTGTGTGTCTTCCTCTCTGTAATCTCGTTTAATCTAACCTAACCTAACCTACTGACCTGTGTGGCGAGGCTTGACGTAGGGCAGCGGTCTGAGCGGTGGCATGGAACTAATGCAGCTGATCAGCGTGACCCCAGCACACCACACCGCTCAGTCACACCCACACGCCCACCACACCGCTCAGTCACGCTCACATGCCCACCACGCGCCCTTCATCACCGGCTGTGTACGTTTAAGAACCTCAACAGATGCTTCGTGTGTTGCTTTAGAATATCAATGTTATTTAGAACGCTGGATTTCACTTTTGTTTGGGAAAGCTGTTTGCTGTGTGTTGCCACGACCCACTAAGGACTTGTG
>JAPQNM010000022.1:510648-578148 GCA_029783475.1 Metacarcinus magister
TCCATGATGGGAAATGGAAAAAAAAAATGTAACTTAAAACGTCTGGGAAAATAAATAAATAAATAAAAATAAAGATTCCATTAACAGAAAAAGAAAAAAAACTGTAACTTAAATCGCCAGGGAAAAAAAAATAATAATAAAAATAAAGATTCCATGACAGCAAATGGAAAAAATTGTAACTGAAATCGCTCAGGGACATTTCGTAATTATTATTTTTTTTGTTTTTCAAATGTTGTAAAAAGTTTGGTTCCAGGAAGATTTTACAGTTATTACGTAAGATCAGGTTTATGTAACGCTTTTTTTTTTTTTCAACCTATCGCGTCATGTACACTGAGGTTACGTAATAGCTGCAGATACAAGGACTTATTGGTAATAGTAATATACACATTGAAGTCACTGAAAGAACGTGTGCTGTAATGTTATAGAAGGCTTAAATTTTTTTTTTTTTTCATTTAAGTTTTCCCTCAAAAAATAATGTGCAATCTGGAACTAGATGGTTAAAGAAAATATATAAAAAAAAAACTCGACTAATTATTGAAGTTTGCACGCGAGAAAAAAAAAAGTTAGGTTACGAGATATATTGATTCTCTTCTTTTATTAACGTATATACAAAAATGTACATGTCATATGTATTAATAAAAGTATACCAAAGAAAAATAATTAAATACATATAATATATTAGACAAAAAGAAAACTGTATACGACAATACTTACTATCATTGTGTTGTATATTTTGTCGAGTAATGCCTCAGTTTTAAAGTAAATTCAGTGCCTTTTAAGTGCTATTAACATCTTAAGTACGACTCTACGCTCGGTCTGTAGCTCGCTACCATAACTACCATCAACGCTACAGGGTGAGAAGGGAGTGACTTTACAAATAGGTAGCCAGCGGTTAAGATTGGTCCTTACCGTAACATTTAAAAAATTTTCGTGTGGCCAGATACAGAGTTAATGGGAGGAGGTGGACTTTCCTGTTCTGTAGAGCTCGACCCCTGAGCCGCGAATAATTCAAACAAGTAGCTAGTTTTATTTTCATTTTTTTTGTCTTCACAAAGCGGCTTACCACCATGGTTTCAAATAACCCATTTATAAACAGACAAGGGAGACCAACTTCCTGGAATGGATTATTTTGAGCCAGTGATTAGTAAATATGATTAGTGTGTTTACCGGTGACAAGTACTAGTTACTATAGATTAATATTATTGTATGGATATAGATTTGTTAAGTTTTATATCATTATAGTAGATATGTCAAGTTTTACCCATTAAGGACAAAAGGCACCGATGAGGTTTGCGAGGCGTTCGGTTATGTGGGCGATTTCGGCACTCCAACCTCCCTGATGTGACAACGGCGGCGAGTTCACCTCTATAGCTTTCAAGGACTTGTGCAAAAGACATGGAATACGGACGGGCTACATCACACCGTACCACCCTCAAGGAAACGGCCTGACGGAGAGGATGCACAGGACCGTCAAGAGCATTCTCAGATAATGTGTTAGTGTTAGGGTGTGTTAGTGTTAGGAAGTGTTCGTAGTATTGTGGTGTTGGCATTGTTACCTTAGGGAGGGTGGATTAGTGAAGTGTTGAGGCAGAAGAGGCTGACTTTAGCCCGTGCCTGGAAGGAGTAAGGAGTGTTTCCCTCCCTTATCGGATTTATGCCCGGTGTTTATATTACCATGCTTGTCTTGAAAGTTAAATATACTTGTTGTCGAGTGATGCCTGAGTTTTGTTACTCCCTAAAGTAAATTCAGTGCCTTCTGAGTGCTATTAACATCTTAAGTACTACTCGACGCTTGGTCTGTAGCTCGCTACCATAACTACCATCAACGCTACAGGGTGAGAAGGGAGTGACCTTACACATGTACTTGTTCTTGGAGTTTAAAATGTTACTTACAATAATAAACTAAGAAATCGGGGAAATTAATAATCATCTTCGCCAGCAGTCGACACCGGACTGACTTTTAAAGAGGTGATATTATTTCTTAGTGTTACACATTTTCTGTTCCTCTCCATGTCTATTTGAGGCATGGAGGAGCAGTAACACATTATTCCTCACCATTAATAGTGGTTGGATATAAAGAAAACATTATCTATTAAGCGTAAATAACCTAATAAGTTCCAACAGCTGGCGGCCGTATGTTGACTGGTGGATCACGTATATATTAAACCAAAATTGAGATTTTTATTATGCGGAGAAAAGCAATTATATGTACTTTAAAAAATCGACTGAAATGCCCAATTGTTTTCTACATAAACACTTGTTATATTTGATTCGTATCTATTTCATGAAAAATGTTTATTTCTAAGGTCAATCATAAAATCGAATAATAGAATAAAGCAATAATAATGAAATTAAACCAATATAAACCATAGAATAGAATATATAAAAAATATTCAAACCGAAAGTAAAGCCTAAATAAACCGTAACACAAAGAAAAAAAGGCAAAAGCAACGAAAAAATGGGAAAAAAATCCTTTAATTATTAGTTTACATTCAAGAGTGTTAAATATAGAGTATGTTAGGTACAGTAAAAGAAGTGTAAGGCCATAGTGACCTACAAGGATATAGATGAAGATGAGTGTGTTGTGTTGTGAGTGTTGTGAGTGTTTTGGTCATTAGGTGGGCTGACGGGCTAGGGATGGGCGGAATCTTTTTTCTATTTGAGGGATGGAAGAGCAGTAACACCTTATTCCTCACCATTAATGGTGGAAAAATATAAAGAAAACATTACCTATTAAGCATAAGTAACCTAATATAAAAACAAGGTTTCAACAGGTACAGTTGGGTGACTTCCGTGCTGGCGTCAGTGCTGGCATTGTTGATCACTTGTATATAAAACCAAAATTGAGATTTTTATTATACACAGGTTGGTGTTATGTGTTGTAGGGTGTGTGTGTGTTTAAAATACGTGTATGGTGTGTGGGAAGCAGGGTTGGGTCCAAGTACTACATGTACTTGGAGGGAAGGGGCTGACCGCCCCACCCCCTCTTACTACGCCACTGATGGTGAGTCCTGAGAGAGAGGGAAGGGGGTTGAGGGGTAATATCTGATATCCCATCCCTATCCTTTTAAATTAATGAGTGCTAAGTCAAAGGCCATTACAAGGGGCACTAAACCCAAGACCGAGACCAAGACCATGTCAACAAAAACCTTACCACCTTCACACAGACAGACAGACAGACATACAGGAGGGACGCGGGGCGACACACGGCTCTGTCACGATGGTTTGGGCTGTCACACTACCTCCTAGGGCACCCAGCTGACTTTGCATTGCAGCTGCCATCACGTATGCTTGCACTGCTTGTTATCCCTTGCTTGTACTGTGTTTGTGTAGCTGTGGCGGGGCTTTCCTTGCTGTGGAGGCGGGTCTAGTGGGCAGGGCTGCACCTATACGAGAATGAATGTGGTGGTGGTGATGGTCCTTAGAACTCTAAATGAATGTGTTCCTTGTGACACCTAGAGGCTCTTGTTAACGTTATTCAATTGATAAGGAAGGTTTCGTTAACGTTATTCAATTGATAAAGGTTTCGTGTCATTGTGTATTGAAGCTCTGTGTTATGGCAAACTCAAAGCAAACTGGTGTTACGTGTGTTGTCACGCGGTCATGTCACCTATACGTCACGCCACACAGTAAAGGAAGAAATCAAGGACACACCACCAACACCACTACTAACACCACCACCGCTAAAATGCTATCCTAATGACACCTTGTTTAATGTCTGTGTTGATGGTGACGCTTGTGACAACATCATGAGTCTTACACATACACTATTCTACCCTTTTCCTAGCTGTTACTTGATATGACAGTGGTGTCCTATACTCTATCTTCCTCTCACATGGCTTGAAATACATTATGTAGCATTGATGGTTTGGCAATAACATCATTACTATTACTATTATTGTTATTATTGTTTTTTTCATTATTACCAGCATTATTATTATTACTATTATTATTGTTATCATTATTACTCCATAGTCCTACAATGTATAAACTTGTCATGTTAATTTAGTGCATTATTTATGTTATTAATAGTTACTGTTATTGCAGGTGAATCAGCATGTGGTGGTTGGCCGTGGCAGCAGCGGTGGCGGTGGTGCCCAGCCCTTGCCGCGGGGAAGTGTTCACAGCCATGACGGACATGAGCCGCCTCCTCACCACGGAAGGAGAGATGATCAGAGCTATAGAAAACTTCATCATTGCACAGGAAGAAAAACTGACCAAGCTGAAAAGGTTCATATGTTGTTGAATAGATTATTATGAAAATTATCATAAATCACTAACACTATTGAAGAGATGATACTGAATTATCAGTTTAATTAAGTTGTTCATTCTTTATAGTGTCTGGCGATAAATAAGATTTTTTATTATTTATTTTATTCTACCTGTTTTTGTTTGCCCTTGTCCAGTACCCTTTTAATGTAAAAAAAAAAAAAATATATATATATATATATATATATATATATATATATATATATATATATATATATATATATATATATATATATATATGTTGTAATAATGCCCAAGGTTACAGAGACTGAAAAAAATAAATGAATAAATAGAAATAAATCTATATATTATAATAATGTCCAAGGTTACAGAGACTAACATTTACACCTTCAACAGAGATTTGAATGAGATGGAGCGGATCCATGACATGGCAGCACACTCCCCTGACGACTTCCTGGCCAACCCTATCAACGCTTACTTACTAGTCAAGAAACTCACCGTGGACTGGGCGGACCTGCAGGACGTTATGACTGATAACAGCATGGGCAAAGGTAATCACAGTTAACAGTCATGGGTTGCACACTACTAATAGATTCTTAGCTTTATACAATATTTTTTATGGTCTTTTTCCATATGGAGGAGAGAAGATTTTCTATATAATGTATTTGAAACTAATAAAAGTGATTATTTAGTGTTACAAATGACATTTTTGCACCCAGTTTAGTTAATGATGGAGTGAAGTGTAAGACTGGGATATTTTTCAGCCATGTTAAGTAATTTGACAAGCATGGCTGACTTACTACGATGGCCTGATGAGGAGGACTTGAACGGTGCAGCAACAGCCCTTATGCGCCTCCAGGACACCTATAACCTAGACACCGCCCAGCTAGCACGAGGACAGATACTAGGCAAGAAACATGCCTACAGGGAATTGACAGGTAAGTTAGGTTACAATATAGTCTTGTCCTCCTCTGTTTTTTGCATCCTTATCACCTTCAATTATAGGAAAGTGATCAATTGACGGGTTAGGTTACGTTACAATACAGTCATGTTATCTTTCTTCTACATCATTATCACCTTCAATTATAACAAACTGACTCATTAATATTTAACTGAGTTATGATGAGTCTCAAAATGAAACACTGAATTTCATATCATAGTGTTTCATTACCTTTAGCTTGTTCCATTACCTATTTACTTATTCCATTACCTTTACCTTGACCCTGAATTGTTCTCTGTGTTGTGTAGCGGCAGACTGCTTTGAACTTGGGCGTCAAAGCTACAACTCTGGAGACCATTACCACACCACACTATGGATGACAGAAGCATTAAGCCGCCAAGAAGCAGAGAATAACAAGACAGTAGAGCAGACAGATATCTTAGAGTACCTTGCCTTCTCTACATACATGCAAGGGAACATCCGCCAGGCTTTGAAGCTGACTGATGAACTGCTGCATGAGAAGCCTAACCACCAGCGAGCCCTCGGGAATAAGGTGTATTATGAACAGGCTCTCAACACTCAGGAGACAGCTAAGAGAGGAGAGGATGATGATGCACTGCAGGAGGAAGCTGTTGTTAAAGTAAGTTATGTCTAGAGTTTGATGTCTTGACTTTGTTCTTGTTTCTTTGGCTTGGTTTGGACACTTTTTTTGAGTTTGATGTCTCAACAAGGCAGCCCCTGTAAATATATATGTATTTTTTTTATTTATTTATTTTTTTTCTATATCACAAACCATATGAAATAGTTTTTTTTAAATGTGTCTTCTTTACAGGGTTACACGGTGGCTGAGAATGCGTTGGTGAATGATGCGTACCACAGGGAGCGTAGGTCTTATGAACGCTTGTGTCGAGGCGAGGGTGGCTTGTCCCCTAAGGTGTCCAGTACACTAAATTGTTACTACCAGGTACTGTATTGTAGTCTCTCTGTCTCTCTCTCTCTCTCTTTATTTTATTTTCTCTCAGTAAATTTTGGTTATAAGTAATTTTTAATAATATTTTCAGCTATAGTATTAGAACAACTCCTTGACTGTTTTGTACTTTAGTGTTGTTTTCTTTGTGATTACGTTGACCTAATAATGTTTGGTTTTCCTTTCAGTACGGCCCGTCAGACTACCTCAAGATTGGTCCGGTCAAGACTGAGCTGGTACACATCAACCCAACCATTCACATTTACTACGATGTTCTAACAGATAAAGAAATTTCAGTCATTAAAGAACTTGCAACACCAATGGTAAGCTATATATATATTTATTATTATTATTATTATTATTTATTTATTTATCTTTTTTTTCTATGTTCCCTCACGATGATTTATGTCATTTTTCATGTTTATGTATTGAGAAATATGTTTTTTTATTTAGCATTAAAGTTAACATATATAGTGATGTTATTTAATACTGTAATAATTGGTAATCACTATAATTATATACAATTGTTGAGGGAAAAGCAGAGACGTGGAAATTAAGAAATATACGTAAAACTATAGAACAGGCATTTATATTTCTACTACTACTACTACTACTATTGTTATTTCTTGATCAATCACCACAGTTCCGAAGAGCCACTGTGCAGAACTACAAGACCGGAGAGCTTGAAACAGCATCCTATCGCATCAGCAAATCATCTTGGCTGAGATCAGATGACTCAGAAGTTGTACAGACTGTCAATGATCGCATAGCTTCCATAACAGGTAAATAATTGGTTTGTAATGTATTAATATCCTAATACTTTATAGTCTTCCATCTATGTTATATCTGGACAAAATATCTCATGCGTGTTTTGTATATATATGAAGAGTTGTAAGAAATTTAAAAGGGGACACGTATAAGACTAATGTATGTATATGTTTTACTAAAGAATTATTCACTGTAGGAATGTTTCAGTTTTGTGTGTTAATTGTCCATAGTGTTGATGTGTTTGTGTTGTTTTAACAGGACTCAATATGAACACGGCTGAAGAACTACAGGTGGCAAACTATGGCCTGGGCGGTCACTACGAACCTCACTTTGACTATGCAAGGGTAAGGAACAGCAGAGAAACTTATTTATTTATTTATATTATTCATTTATATTATTCATTTATATAATTCAGAGTCATTTTAAAGGTGTACTATTTCCTGCTATTATTATGGAGGTTGATATATGTTTTCTCACTTCAGAATTATTACTTTCAGAAGATTTATTGATTTTCTTTCCTTACCACAGCTATAAATATTTACACGTTACCAATTATAGTAAGTAATGTTATTTTCAAAACTTATTTCACAGCGAGAAGAAAAAGACGCCTTTAAATCTTTAGGAACTGGTAACAGAATTGCAACTTTCTTATTCTATGTAAGTAAATGTGAATGGTGAGGTTGAGGTTTGGTGATTGTGTGTTCCCGCTGACTTGGTGATCTTGTGCACCATTAACGGGGGAATTGTACAGGAAACTACACTTAAAATTTATATATAGAACAGTATCTTCCTACGTTATTTATTTTTGATACCAATGAAAAGTAGAATGGACTGTCTTTAATATTATAACATTCATAAGATCATCATCAAATTCATTAAGCTATAGATTTTGCTTACAATTCCCCCTTTGGTTACAAGACTTGAGAGTGCCAATAACCAGTTTTGTAGGCACCACCAGCATGTTGACACAGTGCCACAGTGCCACGTGAAGGCCGGCAAGACATATTGGAGCCAGTGTTGTAATAGCAAGTCAATCATCAATGAATGCAACCTTCCATGCAATGATTTATGATTTTGTACCATAAAAACATTGACTATTATGCATTAACTTTATATTTTGTACCATAAGAACACTGGCTAATATGACTTGATGGCTGCTGTTAGGGTTGTGCTGCTGTGTTGTGTTATGCTTAGCTGTGTTCTGTTTTGTGTGCTGAAGGTGTTTTCTATACGTGAGACAATACCAGGAGTGTGTTGTAGGTGTGACATGAGACAGACAGACAGACGGACACAACCAAACCAAAGACTCGCTATAATAACTAACCCAAGACTGTGACCTTGTGACCTTGCATGTTACAGGACCATCACAAGGAGGATGACTTGGGGCCTTGGGGCAATCGCATGTCTACTTTATTATTTTATGTAAGTAATTGGATAACTAACTAATCCCACTTTAGAATAATACAACATGTGTCTGTAAATACGACTCAATACTCATCTTAAGGTATTAAACTATGTGTCCTGAGTTCATGGACACTGTCTGTATATACAACTCAATACTAACTTGTGTCTGCCTAACTCCTTGCTTCATGCTTTTGTTATTAACTGCATCATGCTTCTCACAGCTTATTTATAGATTTTGTGAACATTAATTAGGATCAAATTTTTCTTATAAGTTATTTTAAATTCTTTAGGACTGTTTTTTAGAATTTGTTAGCCTTGTTCTGTGATAAGTTGTTCACTTATAAAGATTCAAATCACTATTATGCCTTAAAAAGGGTTTCATAGTTAAAAATAGTATACTTAGCACTCAACTTAACCTATCTTGTGACCATGTACTGACTGCCTTGCCTCCCCCTCCCCTCTCTCTCTCTCTCTCTCTCTTTCTTCCTTCCCCCTCTACACCCTTCAGATGAGTGATGTTGATGCAGGAGGCGCCACAGTGTTCCCTCAGATCAACGTGGCTCTGTGGCCCAAGAAGGGTGCGGCCGCCTTCTGGCACAACTTGTACCCTAGTGGCGAGGGAGACGAACTGACACGCCACGCTGCATGCCCTGTACTGGTCGGCACCAAGTGGGGTAAGGACGTGCCCATGCCCAACACTGTACCCAATACCCTTACACCTCAATACCTTAGCACCTTAACAAGCACCTTAAATACAATCTTCATGTACATTATTTACTGAATTTATGAACATATTGTTCAGAAAAATGTAAATTATTGAATTTTGATTATTATTCTTGGGAAGTATTACATTAAACGATGCCATGATACGTACAATAATTCCATGGTTTGTTTGTATATTTTATTTGATTTATTCAAGAGAAAACTCCCATTGTACTGTCTACCATTACTGAGGATGTTGAAATGCATCCTAGGAATCAAAGTTTGTGCAGCATTGATAAAGTTAACCCATCGTCTATTTGTGTTCCTGGGTTGCAGAGGATATTAAAATGTATCCTAGGAATCAAAGTTTGTGCAGCATTGAAAAAGTTAACCTAATGTCTGTTTGTGTTCCTTTGTTGCAGTGTCTAACAAGTGGATTCATGAACGAGGACAAGAGTTTAGGAGACCGTGTGGCCTGAGTCCCGAGGAGTTGTAGTGATGCTGAACTATATTCTCGACGGGGACTGTGTGTGATATAGGGAGTGGGGAAGGGCGTGCGGGGTTTTCTTAACCTTGAAAATGCTTCATTGTTAATATGTATAAAGCTTTGAATGAGTGCCGGCTGCTCAGTCAATCTATGGATAGGTATTGAATATTCCTTCTTAGATCTCATAGCAGTTATTGCAGCCGAATGTACTGACTTAGAATAACCCCAAACCAGACATTGATTTGTATTATTGCTTATGAGATGTTACTCTTTGTCACAGATTAATTTGTCTGTATTGATATTGATATTGTATTGATATTGTACTGACTACATAAAAAACACAACCACAGATATTGATTTGTATTATTGCTTGTATGAGATGTTACACTTTGTCACAGATTAATTTGTCTGTATTGATATTGATATTGTATTGATCTGACTACATAAAAAACACAACAGACATTGATTTGTATTATTGCTTGTACGAGATATCACACTTTGTCCCGATATGATTTGTCAGTATTGATATTGACTTGAATAGGCGGCTCCAACCTTCTGCCGCCAACCCAAATGGCCAACTCGAGATCCCTAATTTCTCTCACAATTCAACGAACATGTGAACAGCTCTGTTGCTGATACTATATGAAATCTGAGTGATTGAATAGATGAACAATAATTCAAAGATATATTTTACCTTACTAGAACGTTAATATAGTTTCTGTTTATCTAATATTTACATGAATGAAAGCAATCATCTCCAAATAGGGATTTCGTGTACACAGACAGGAATTTTTATTTGCATAATTTTACCGAATAAATGCATGTCATCCGCTACTATAGCTGCAGTGCCGTTCAAGGTCGATATCACTCTGACAACGTAAACAAAGGTTATTTTCGTGGGAATAGCCCAAAATTAGCCTCTACTATCATCTATGCGGCCTATAAGACATCAACAATGGACATGAGCAATGTTTACAGCTTGCAGCACCCCCATGGCGTCCAAGGACTGTGGAAGAATTATTGTAACCTACCCATAAATATTATTGGAACCATAATTCATACTACATTAAAATAAATTAAACCTAATACAGTATATACAATTACATTCTATAATATATAAGTATGTTCTATAGGTATAATAAACTACGTATACCTATTATAAACTACAATTTCATATACACATACTATTACAATACTCCTTCCTTAAGAATGGAGTTCACCTAATAATATAAATAATCAGGTCGCTTTCTGAAACGCACCGTCCTCCCAGAACGAGTTGCCTTAGGGTGGTCAGGCACAGAATCATCTTGATTTTATTGTTTCATTGCAATCTCTTCCTCCTCCTCTTCCTCCTCCTCCTCCACACAGACAATACCAGTGTGAGTTCTGCGGCAAGGACTTTAAATGCAAGTACTGCCTAGTGGTGCATCGCCGCATACACACGGGGGAGAGGAACTACAAGTGTGAGTACTGCGGCAAGGCATTCAGGGCTGTCTCTTACCTGCAGAACCACAAATGAATACACACAGCTTCTTGGTGAGAGGGGCAGCGCTCTCTCGTTAACCCTAGCAGAACTATATGGTCTATAGATACCTAGTTCGGAAATATTAGTTTATGTTAGGTTAGATTAAATTAGATTTAATTTGATTAACCTAATTAAACCTAACAATTTATTGATATTTTGTTAGGTTAAGTTAGGCTAGATTTGATTTGATGAACTTAACCTAATCTAACAACCGAACAACTCAATAATATTTTGTTAGGTTAGGTTGAATTCAATTAGATTTGATTAACCTAACCTAATCTAACCTAACAATTCAATGATATTTTGTTAGGTTAGGTTATATTTTACAGGTTAGGTTGAATTTAATTAGATTAGAATTGACTTAACCTAAACTAAATTAATTTAATCAAACCAAAACAAACCCTATCTAACCTAACCATACCTAACCCAACCCAAACCTTACCTAAACCTAATCTAACTATATATAATTGTGTTGTTAATATGAATAAGGATTTAATTCAGTGTTTAATGCAAGGTGTGTTTCTTTTGTTCATTCTTATGCTTTTGTTTCTATTATATTGTATTAATTTTCTTGTTTTCCCAGAGGTGAGAGTGTGTTGTTTGTTATATAAGGAATGGTCAGTACAGGTGCATCTTATAACTATCACCCAAGTATATTTTGTATCAAAAGAGCAAATTAAATAAAGTTTTTGAAATGTTTTTTTATCTGAATTTCATTACGACAAAATTGCTATTATTATTTGATTTAAGGTTTTAATATCAGAATACCATATATTTTCTTGATCTATAATTCACGTAGAATAGTGTAAAATTAGCTACAAGTCATTATATAAAGAATTAAGAAAGAAAAACGATAATACTTTTTGGAACAATTTCAGTACTCCTTAAATTGTTATTATTTTATTTAAAGTCTTAATATCAGAGTACTATATATTTTCTTGATCTATAGTTTACGTAGAATATTGTGAGATTAATTGCAAGTCATTATATAAAGAATTAAGAAAGAAAAATGATAATACTTTTTGGAACAATTTCAATAATCCTTGAATTGTCATTATTTTATTCAAAGTCTTAATATCAGAGTACTATATATTTTCTTGATCTATAATTCACGTAGAATATTGTGAGATTAATTGCAAGTAATTATAAAGACGATTAAGAAAGAAAAAAGTTATATTACATTTTGGAACTTTAAAATGTAAACAAAAACTTAAAAATCATTATTGTATTAATTTTCTTAACAAAACAGACGTCAAAAAAAGCTAATAATAATATAGATACCATAACAAATCAACAAAACTGGATAGATAATAAAACAAGTCTATAAATCACAAAATAAGAGGTAATGATGCCTTTAAAAAATTTGAATCTGGGCATGACCCTAGAAATTTTAACGCGCAAATCAGTCATCGTCCGACTTTCAGTGAGGGAGGGTGCGCTGCGGGGGGTCTGCGGGGGGGAGCTGGACATAACATTCTAGAAGGGAAATAAGGAGATACACTTATACAAGACTACAGGTGGGTTAATTATTTATGTTTTTAAGGTTTGTTGGTAGTTCATTATATGCTATACATCCATAATATGAAACGAATCTCTTCTAGGGGAAAAGGAGGTCTGAGATTGTGTCTGTTTCTGGCGTTTAGCGTGTGTGTGTGGTGACCTGTAGTTAGCTGTCCTCCTCCTCCTCTTCTTCTTCTTCTTCTTCTTCTTCTTCTTCCTCCTCCTCTTCCTAAGTTCATCCTGATGTACCTAACTTACGAAATGTCGATTCAAAAGACGTCGCTAGTGGCCTGACATCGCTTGCCAGGAAGCAGCAGTGGTAGTAACAGTAGTGATAGTCTGTTCTTGGTTGGCCTTCCTTTCCTGCCAGCCATGGTCTTCATCCTTACTATCCTGTATCCTTCACTCCAGATTAGATAGTGTAGTCTCACAAACAGCCTCGTAAGGGCTAGCAGGCCTGTTGCTGTTTGTTCTTCCTATGTGTTCCTCCTCCTCCTCCTCTTCCTTTTCCTCTTACTCCTCCTTTTCCTCTTCCTCCTTTTCTTCTTCCTTCTCCTCCTCCTCTTCTTCCTCCTCCTCCTCCTCCTCCTCCTCTTCCTCCTCCTCCTCCTCCTCCTCCTCCTCCTCCTCCACCTCCACCTCTTCCTCCTCCTCCTACTCCTCCTCCTCCTTCTCCTCCTCCTCCTCTTCCTCTTCCTCCTTCACCTCCTCCTTCTCTTCCTCCTCCTCCTCCCCCTCCACCTCCTCCTCCTCCTCCTCCTCCTCCTCCTCCTCCTCCTCCTCCTCCTCCTCCTCCCCCTCCTCCTTCTCCTCTTCCTCTTCCTCTTACTCCTCCTCCTCCTTCTTCTCCTCCTCCTCCTCCTCCTCCTCCTCCTCCTCCTCCTCCTCCTCCTCCTCCTCCTCCTCCTCCCCCTCCACCTTCTCCTCCTCCTCCTCCACCTCCTCCTCCTCCTCCTCCTCCTCCTCCTTTTCCTCCTCCTCCTTTTCCTCCTCCTCCTTTTCCTCCTCCTCCTCCTCCTCCTCTTCCTCCTTCACCTCCTCCTCCTCCTCTTCCTCCTCCTCCTCTTCCTCCTTCCTCCTTTCCTAAAGGAAAAGTGACTGATGCTAAACAAAATTGCCTTTACAATAACAGTTATCTGGCCATTGGCTTTACATGGACTGGAGAAGCAAACTGTCCACTTCCTTTGTGCATTGTTTGTGGAAAAAGCTCGCTAACACTTGTTGTATTGGGTATGGGCCTATCTGATTTTGTATGCCTACATGATTACCAACTTTGACGGGGGGGTAGGCGTTTGGTGTGCTCGGTCCATCTCAGCCATTTTCATGTGTCGATTTCTGAGTGCCTCTTCCCTTTGTTCCATTGTCTCTCGCCAAGTGGGGTGAGGTCTGTATCGGCCAGGCAATGTGGTCTGCAAACCAATAAAATCAATAAAATTCCATGCAATCACTTGAGTGATGAGGCAATGTGCACTTAATGCCATTACACAAATCTAACCCAGTCACCCGGAGACGGTGGACACAAGGCCACCAAACACAGGTGCTGTACCTAATTTTTACTTATTGTGTATTGTCTGTTAGTACATTTAAACCACTTGGTAGCCTACACTTAAAATAGTTTAATGAGCAAACCTTCAATATTAACCTAGTTTGTCTGTATCTAATTTTTACTTATTGTTTATTGTCTGTTAGTACATTTAAACCACTTGGTAGCCTACACCTAAAATAGTTTAATGAGCAAACCTTCAATATTAACTTAGTTTGTCTGCTCTAACCTCAACCCAAACAAAAATGACCAAATCCTCTATCTAAACCTAACTTGTTACATGCATCTATAACATAAGTAAATATTAGCTTTATTGTTGCTTCCTATTTTTGTTAGTTTATTTTCAGCTTCCATTTCATATATATTTATTTTTAGTTCCGGAATGTTTTGAGGCGTAATTTGTTGTGCAAATGAATAATAACTCCAATATGACGATAATAAGAACCAGTGGCGTAGTAAGGAAGGGGGGAGCGGTCCGCCCCGGGTGACAGCTTGAGGGGGGAGGGTTTCTTTATATCCTTCCACTAATAATGGTGAGGAATAAGGTGTTACTGCTCCTCCATCCCTCAAATAGACACAGAGAGGAACAGGGAAGGTGTGAAATGAAGAAATATTATCGGCTGGTAGCGGTCACAAGAAGAAGATTCCGCCCATCCCTAGCCCGTCAGCCCACCAAATGACCAAAACACACTCACAACACAACACACTCACCTTCATCTATATCCTTGTAGGTCACTATGTCCTAACACTTCTTTTACTGTACCTAACACGCTATAATTAACACTCTTGAATGTAAACTAATAATTACAGTGTTTTTTCCCCATTTTTTCGTTGCTTTTTCCTTTTTTCTTTGTGTTATGGTTTATTCAGGCTTTACTTTCTGTTTGAATAATTTTTATATATTCTATTCTATGGTTTATATTGGTTTAATGTCATTATTATTGCTTTATTCTCTTTTTTGATTTTATGATTGACCTTAGATATAAACATTTTTCATGAAATAGATACGAATCAAATATAATAAATGTTTATGTAGGGAATAATTAGGTATTTCAATCGATTTTTTAAAGTATATATAATTGCTTTTCTGTGTATAGTAAAAATTTCAATTTTGGTTTAATATATACGTGATCAACAATGCCAACACGGATGTTTTTATATTAGGTTATTTACGCTTAATAGGTAATGTTTTCTTTATATCCAACCACTATTAATGGTGAGGAATAAGGTGTTACAGCTCCTCCATGCCTCAAATAGACATGGAGAGAAACAGAGAAGGTGTAAAACGAAGACATGCCGGTATTTTTGGGGCGGTATTACAGGTACTACATGTATTTTTGTCTATACCGCACATCCCTAGTGCTACTTTCAGCTCGTCAGCCCATCAAAACACACTCACAACACACTCATAACACAACACACTCACCTTCATTTTTATCCTTGTAGGTCATCATGTCCTAACATTTCTTAAACTGTGCCTAATATTAATCAACACTCTTGGATGTAAACATCATCACCACCTGTACAAAAAACAACGAAACATGTAAAAATATTTTTTTCCTCTCTCTCAGATGAATGGTATAATATCTGCAATCAACATGAAAATTAATATCGGGCACCAATACGCTCATTGGATGTAAACGAATAATTTGAGAAAAACAAAACAACTGTAATTAAACAGAAAAAACATAATTTTCAATCAAAATAATATTTACAACCTTAGAAAATATATAAAAAGCCTATATACTAAACTTAAATAACATTTCACAAAATTTCAGGTAGATACGAATTGTTGTTTACAAACTTTTGGCTGCCAAACTAAACCTGAGAAGGGAAGGAGTCACGTCTATTTACCTTCAATAATGTCTGCAATGGGCGTGAGGGTCAAGCTGGAGCGGGAAGAGCCAGGTGAGAAGATTGTGTAATGATATAATGTTAAATTAAGTGGAAGGTGAAGGTGAAATAAATGTTATGGGAGGGTAGAATAACGGAAGGAAGGAAGGAAGGAGGGGAGGTGAGGACGGTCTTATGTTAAAATATATTATAGAAAAGCAAGGAAGAGTTATTATTAAGTTATAACTCTTAGTAGTACAGGAGGATAAGTGAAAATAATACTGTGTTGATATAAGTGTTAATTGAGTGTGTAATAAGGGAAGGAAGAAAGGAGAGAAGGTGAGAACCGTCTCATTATGTTAAGTCGCAAATATACTATAGAAAAGCTAGGAAGAGTTTTTATTAAGTTATAATTCTTAGTATCACAAGAGGATAAGTAAAGATCAGTGTTATGTGAGTGTGTATTTAGGGAAGGAAGGAGAGAGATAAGGTGAGGACAATCTCGTTATGTCAAGGCAGCTTAAGACACAAAGCAAATGTATCAAAGAGCGCCATATCATCTTATGGGGAGAGAGAGAGAGAGAGGTATGTAATACATGCAAGTTAGAACCATTTCAGTATTAATAGTTGAATCTGCATATGTTAATGAGCGTATTGGTGCCCGATATTAATTTTCATGTTGATTGCAGATATTATAACATTCATCTGAGAGAGAGAAAAGAAATATTTATACATATGTTTCATTGTTTTTTGTACAGGTGGTGATGTTGACGCAGCTCGTGGCAGGTTTGATGCGGCTATCCAGGGTTTGATGCAGAAAGATGAAGAGTCTGATTCTGAGAACGAATCTGACTCAGAGAGAAAAGTGAAAGTATTGTAAATACCAAACCATAACTTGTAATACTTTACAGATATATTTGTTATGATTGAATTACATTATTTTATTATTAGATTACATATTTAATTACATATATTATTTTGCATGTGAAATATATCTTAAAATTGACTTGGAGAAATTGTATTTATTTTATTCATATATGCTTAAGAAATTTTTAAAATAATCTTTGAATATTATATTTTATATGTTTGATTTTGTATGTAAGTTTTAAAGTTGTTACTAATTTTATAATATATGATAAAAAAAAATACAATATCATGTATGTTTATGGGTACAGCTTGCATACTTACATTATATTTTTCTACATCACTTTATATTCAATTCAATTTCCTACCACTTGTGTATTGCACTTTATCACTATTTAATCTAATATCTTTCCCCCACACACAGCACCAAGGTCAGGTCAGGTTAGGTTAGGTTAGGTTTATAATCAATTTAATTTCCTTACCACTTGTATTGCTCTCCATCACTTTATATTTAATTTAACATCCTTCCCCCCCACCCCCCCACCCACAGCACCAAGGTTGGGTTAGCCAGCACCCGAGGGACCCGTCCACCACGCAAACGCAGGAGGAAGGAGATAGACCTGAGGGACTCCGGCTTCCACCACACATTTGTGATGCGCATGTTTGACCGCAGCGTTGACCTGGCACAGTTTGATGAAACCTCACCTCTCTACCCAATCTGCCGAGCCTGGATGATCAACCAACCACACAACTCTAGCCTCAACGTGAAGTAAGGATAAGGAACTAACGACAGGGAGGCAATGTCAAGATTTACTTTAGGTTAGGTTAGATTGGTTAACTATATTTATAACAAACTAATACAATAATCTATCTATCTATCTATAAGAACAGGCGTGGAACAAAGGTTAAAACTTCAGACAGTGTGAAAGTGAATTATTTCATTTTAATGTCATGTCCTTCCTTCCTCCTTCCCTCCTACCTTCCTTCCTTCCTTCCTTCCGTCCTTCCTTCCTTCCTTCCTTCCTGAGACATAAGAATATAATAAAATAAGGAGGCTGCAAAAGGCCAGTTGACCTACACAAGGCAGCTCCTGTGCACCTAACACTTACATCTATCTATATACTTGTCTTATATCCCATTAAAACAGAGCGAAAACAAGGCATTTAGGGTTCAGAGAGACTTTACTGTACCCTTCCTTTCCCCACCTCTTTATGTAGGAGAGAATACAGAGGAAGGGCTTCACAAACCCTTCGCTCAATCATTTTTACGACCCGCTGGAAATACGATAGTAGTAGTAATTCTTTTAGCAACCACTAGAGGGCCAAACCAAACTGACTGACTTGCTTGCTTATGTTTACTATCTTACTTATTTACTTACTTATTTGCTCAGTCACTTTATGTCAACTTGTATGACCCGCAGGAAATATAATCATAGTAGTATTTCTTTAAACAAGCACTAGAGGGCCAAACCAGACTGAATTACTTGCTTGCTTTCTTATTATCTTACTTCATTACTTACTTATTTCTTCCTTATTCCCAGACAAGAGCCAGGGAGTCCAACAGCAGAGACTTTCAACAGCACAGAAGGAAGTCAAGACGGTGATTACGTGAGTGAGATCCTGCCTGATGGTCCGTCCACAGGCAGCCGGGTGGTGGCTAAGCTGCCTATGCCTGTACCTTGGCCCTCGGATTCCACCTCTAACAGGGACCTCAGGATTCCCAAGCCTCTCCCCCACCCTGTTAATAGACTCAATGAAATTAATGTAAGGATGTATTTACTCGATGGTCTTGAAATTTATGATGTTTTTGTTGAATTAGTAGTGTAAGGAAATATTCTTGTGTTTTCTTTTCTTATGTTTTATTAATGTAAGGAAATGTTTACTCTGTTCTGAAAATTATGGTGTTCTTATTGAATTAATGTTGTGTTATTATTGAAATGTTCATGATTAGAAGAATACTTTTATAATACCTTTTATATCATCATTATCACCAACACCACCAAAGGACAGTGTTTTCTCCTCCCCTTCTCCATCACCATTATTATCACCATCACCAAAAGACAGTGTTTTCTCCCCCATTCCTTCATAGTGAAACATTTCATCCCCAGGAGTGTGAGAATACGCTGCCAGGCTTACTGATGACAGAACACCTCAAACGTTGGCGCCAAATTAGAAACCTTTGGAGAAACGCATCAAAGATTAATGACCAACGCTACAGTTGCTCCTACTCTATCCTGAAGGCAATGTTTGACAGGTAAGACTACACAGCATATTTGTATTAAGTGACACAGCGAAGAAGGAAGGAGAAAAAGGAGGAGGAGGAGGAGAGGAAAGGAGAGAGAGGAGGTGCTGTACTCGAGTGGGATGTGTGGGAAGGTTGTGTGGATGTTATTTACTCTCTGTCTGTCATGATGCTTGCTACTTAGGACTCCTTTACTACAAGTCAACTATACGTTCTTTTATGAAAGGTCTTGTGTCTGGATTTGCTAAAATTTATTACCATTTCCATACTGTGTGATGTTTAGCATTTTGTAGTGTTAGTGATGATATGAATTTACTACATCTTTGTTATGCATCTATATCTATCTATATGTATATTGTGTAATGTTTTTTGTTTATTGTTTCAGAGCACATGAAGGTTGATGCTGAACTAATACTTTGAGGTTGTAAATACACAATGTAGATTAGATGACAGTTATTATTTTTGATGTGACTGTTTGTATGTATGTACTCCATTCATATGATTTGGAAGAGGAACGTTGAGAATGTGAATCCCTCCTTTTCTTTGCCCTCCCCTCTTCCTTCCCTCCCTCAGTTTGTTTTCATCCCCCTTTCCTCCTCCTCCTCCTCCTCCTCCAACCTGATTCATGTTTCCAGACCCTTGAAACATGTGATAGTTTCAGGTCCAACAAATACTAGACAAGTGCTGAAGGTAGTGTGGCACGAGACTTTACACGGCTTTAATGTTATGGAAATGAACAGATTGTCTATGGGATGGTATAGTAACATTGCATTGGATCCTGTTTGTAAGGGACTCGAGGTTATGTTGATTATAAAGATGAGTTTTAATTTCAGATTTGGAACTTGTTAACTCTTGTATTCTTTGTAATTTTTTATTTATTTATTTTTGTTGTTGTTTTTTATTTACATTAAAAGGGTATTGGTTTAGGGACAACAAAAATCCCGCTTGTTGCCAGACCCTGTAAAGAGGACAGTAGGAGAAATGCTTCAGTTAGTAATATAAAACCTTGGTATAGAGGCTGTGTCCAGTGGTGCATAGTGAGGCTACTCCTGTGTATACCAGTGGCTTGGAACCTGTGACAAGACAAGGTGTTTCTCCTCTCTCAACACTGTCTTGGTATCACAGTTTGTTTAAATTTTCAGCGTTACTTTGAATGTGATGGAAGTAAGGATCTCAGAGACAGCATCTTCCTCCTCATCTATTTCCATGTAGTGTTCATTATCTAGCTCTCCCTCCTCCTCCTCCTCCTCTTCCTCCTCCTCCTCTTCCTCCTCCTCCTCCTCCTCCTCCTCCTCCTCCTCCTCCTCCTCCTCCTCCTGCCCTTGAGGACGGAATGGCAGTGTTATGTAAGGTTTCAAGGGATGTTCTTTGACTAAGTATCTAGGCACCCTTGTGAGGTCTGTTGTAAGTGGATTGTGGCACCTTTGGAATAAATAACTTTGGATTTGAAATATTATTTTGATATGTCTTGGCTTTGCAATGAGGAGTGTGCTAATAATTTATAGTTACACCAAGCTGACGTCACCTAGTTCTTGCTTTTTCAACCACTAAGAAAACGCAATGGATATAAAGAAAAAGTGTAAGGTAATCTCGTACAAAGTATATAATTGTCTTTACTTTACCCGTTACTTGTCAACACATTTCCTGAGTCAAACCTTGGGCTGAGTTGTTGTGTTTATTAAGCAAGCAAGGGTGAAATGTTATATTTTTTCGGATAAGTTAAAAAATCATTGAAATTTTCCTCGAGTTACATAAAAGATATTCACTATATTCCTTGCTTTAGAAAAATAGGCAGATAAAAAGAGTAAAAATATAATAAATGGCTACTATATGTTATAAAAGTAATGTTATTTAAAGGTGATGTAAATAATAAACAGACTTAGTTACCCATTAAACATTTAATCATCAGATCAAAACACTTTACATGGAAGGAACAACAAGTTAATTTCCATTTCAAGTTTCCTCATATATATACACTTACTTTTGTAGCTCATAGGATTCAGTACTTGTCATCTACTGATCCATTACACACACGCACACACACATAAATAACATTACATTCATATGTGTACCATGGTATTGCAATAATGTACAAGTGAGGGATCAAGAGAAATTGTAAATCATCTGACAGCAAATCATGTTTCAATATATTCTGTTCAAGTTATTAATTCAGGTACAAAAGCCTAAACATTGTACTTCAGTGAACTATATTGACGTGGAACAAAAATTCACTTAGTAATCAAGATATATGAACAATGTATCTGGCGACATCAAAGTAAGTGCATACACTATATAGATACATTTTATCATTAACGAAATAGAGACTGCCATAGTTACATCAAATAAAAGTGTCAGTTTGTCATACCTCACAAACTAATCACAAACTGTTGATAGATTTGCATCTACCTCGGATATGACTTGCACTAATTTAAGAAATCACGTTAAAATAATAAATAAATTAAATAATGAAAATGAATAAGTTGCACATTATCGCTTAGCAGTGTATAGCATATGATAAGATATGGACTGTAGGAATACATCAACCCAAACAATACTCTGAGAAATGCATTAAAGTGTCTACAAATGTTAGTATCATTCCTCGTGACTAACAATGATGATTTTCTATGTCTTGTCTTGCACCTGTGGCGGTGGTAGGCTTGATGGAGGTTCTATAGATGGTTAGCCTCCGCCCGTTAGTAGCGCAGGTTTTAGATTTTTTTTATAGTGACACCTTGTTTTACATCTCGGTTTGTGATACTTGGGTGTGGAACCTTGAAATGCATTTGGTCAGAATATCTGTTTAGATGATATACTCAGACATCTCACACCTGCACAATCCTACATATAATTAATGATACGTATTATTAGAATGCTTACACTAAGTACACTGCTTCTAGTGATGAGGTAATGGCTTGGGCACATAACCATCTGTAACACCAGTCCTTATCCTGCTGCCGCAGTAAAACCAACACTGTTATCAACACAGGAGCAGTGACGGGCTACAACTATTTATTATTATTGCCACTTTTTCAACGCACAACAACGCCTTTATTTTCAAGAGGTGGCCCATCCAATTATTAACATAGTATGTGGACATCAAGGCACATTGATATAACACAGAGAAAGGTGAATACAATGACACTGGTACAACTCTGTGGGTGTCTGGAAGTACAACTCTGCCTACCCAGTGTTAGGAAGGCCTCAGTAAAGGGAGGGAACAAAGGGATGTTATACGACTTAGATTTGTTATTTACAAAGTTAGTTTGGTTCATATCTCCAGATTCTTCTTTAACAATACAGTCGATAATGATGTACAGTATCTTGAAATTGTGCAAAGAAGATACGAAAGTTGTTGAAAAGAAAATTTGGTTATGCTGCATCTTGCACCAACCCTAACATTGATAAAATATTGCAGATGTGAATGCAAATAATTTTCATTTTCATCCTAGTCTTTTTTCTGCTCAGAAGCATCACTTGTCGGTTTTCCAATGCTCACTAGATACAAAAATATAGAATCTAGAGACAAAACCATCAACCCAACACCCTCTTAGGTCCTTCATAAATGCGATCCATACATTTGAAGCCTTGAAGCTGTTCATCACCTTACAGATTACAGAACACTAACTGAAACTGATGCTCTACCACAACCTTTGATAGAATGGCAATCAAATATTACTTAATCACAGTATAATTATCAGCATTGCAGTAACAGCATTTTACCTGAAATATATAAATCAATCTGCCGGAGTAAGGATATGAGAAGTAATTTAAGGCCAGAAGGTTGCCTGTCTTTCTCTTACAGTGAGGATTGTTCTGAGCTTCAGGAACAATGCTTTTCCTATCACACTTAAGATTGTCTCGGTCTTATGAACGTAATAATTGTCTATATTGTATTTGAATCCTCCCGACACTCATCTTTTCAAGCAAACCTTCACCATCAATGTTATTTTGACATATTCTGTTATTGTTTTGATGTAGTGAAATGTAATTGGAAGCATAACACTTGGAAGTGATGTTGTTCTTACATGATAACTCCGTGAATGTTGAGAAGTGTAATGGTGGTGTGGTTAGTGTGCTCGCCTCACAATTAAGGTGACCCGGGTTTGAATCCCAGGCCGGGGGGAGGCAAAATGGGTATGTCTTCTTAAAGTTTTGTTCACCTAGTAAATAATAGGTACAGGACGTAAGCTAAAGAGTTGTGACCTTGCAATCACTACAGTAGCGGAAGGCTAGGAATCCTGCCCTCCTGTGTGTGCCAGTGTGTGTGTATATGCATGTCAGGTGCTTCCTCTAAGAGACCAAAAATGGACTATGCCACATCCTAAAAGGTAAACAGATGAAGGTATATAAAATAAGATATATATGTACATATGATCATATTAATTTTTCTTCAGATTGCATGATCATAATGTGTTTGAATGTGCAACAAGTAGGAGGAGAGATGCACAAGAACAGAATGACCTTAATAGTGAGTCTTTTGAATGTGTTAAGGAATTGTATTATTTGTGAGATGTGATTTGTGTTGGAAGAAGTATAAGAATCAGAAGTGAAGAGAGGAAGTCTAGGGAACTGTTGCCTTTATTGACACTTAAAGGGGACTCTCTTAGATCGATGGGGGACTTATATATGTGTGTGGTGGTGTATGGTAGTGAAAGATTGACAGCGATAGAGGACGGTGTTGACAGGCTGAAGCGGACGGAAATGATGTTTATATTGGTGTGAAATGCATCACTGAACACCAGACTCAGAATCACGGATGTTGGCCTGAGGGAGAGGATGGGAGTATCAGTGTGTGTATGAGTGTGGTAGTGATGAAGGAGGGGGGAACTAATGTAATCTGGTAATGTTGAGACAGTGTTGCAGAGGAATTAGGTGAAAAATGTTAGATCTCTCAGCATAGTTGGTAGAATTTTTAAAGGAAGACCTAAGAAAGCTAGTAATAAAGTGGTCTAGAAGGAAGTGAGAGATCTAGTTAGGCGTGTGTAGTACAGTGAGGATGCTACAAGTGATCAGGGCAGACACGTGTAACCTTGTACAGAGTCTTGCTAAATGATGGTGATAATGATGACAGTGTTATTTATAATGATATCATATTATTATTTTGTGGATAATGATGATGTGGAATCATTACATAATAATCAACTCTTGTTATCATTAGAATCGCCACAACTTTCCTTTCTAGCACATCAACTCAACCTACTATCACCTTACCATTTCAAATATCTTTTCTCTAAAAAACTTTCTTTCAAAACTTTAAGAATAAACAGTGTGAATAAATAGGGAAGAATATGATATTGAATACTGAGGAACACTAAACAGTAACACTGCCACCACCAACACCAACACCACCACCACCACCACCACTTGCTGTAACATTCTGGACACACTCTTGGAACAACTGAGTGAGTGACACACGACACCCTTGGCAGCACACCACTGCTGGGATACAAGGATTTATATGCTGTCACAATGATTAAAATTCTTTTTGCCAAACAAAGTAATGACATTGAATTTATCGGAGGATAAACTTACGATTGGCAATTTGAAAATGGTTTCATATAACATATTGAGGTGACCATTTAGTTTGACAATTTCATGTTTACACATAAAGAAAAAAGTGTGGATTATGGCACATATGTTGACATAAAACATTAGAAAGCAACTTTTCAACCACTGTTTGAAATGTATGGAAATTTGAATGTAATCTATTTATGAATAATGAATTAATACGTCAAAGTAAGTTGACCTATTTTTTGGTTGAGTGAAACATTGTGAATAATGATGTAACTCAAGTTTGAAACACAAACTATTTAGCTAAATGTTCAAAACAAGATGCAACACTTTGTATAGTGTTGTGGTGACTAGATGCCTTATATGTATATGTATATATATTCAGTTACATTGTTAGTGTGACAGTTTTCCAACAAGACAGTCATAACATTAAGTATAACATCAAATAACATGAACATGCTGCAACATAGATAATTAATTAACTTGCTGGGCGTGGATGACACACTCCAAAGTACTCAAGGTTTCACTAAACTTTTATACTGAAAAGACACTTGAAAATAAGATACAACCTCCGTTTTGGAACCAAGTCAGCAATGCATTACAAAACAATTACACTAGATACACTGTTGTCATTTGATGTGTAGTAGAAATGGACGACTTAGCAATAAATCAAGTGGAAAGGAAACTGAAAGAATAGATATAAGAAGGAAAACAGTGATTAGATATGAAGACTGATATTAAAAAAAGTCAAAATATGGATACAAGGACAATTGTACATAAAGTCTGTATACTTGTAAAGGAATGGATGGAGATGTATTGTGACCAACCCTTAAGAAAGAGTTATAAAAGTATATCCATTACAGAAACATTCTATGATATACATTCATATCAAATTACATATCCTGTATCTCTCTGGATGAAAAGGAAAGAACTGATTTGTTAGAAGCTGTCAGATATACACAGTTATATTTAGTAATTATTCTTATGGGTTTAAAAACTTTAAAAATATGTATGTTTAAGCTGGAAAGACATTAGATGGAAGGAAGGCGTATCACCACTGAACTGACCTTGGCTGTGGATGATTTTAATGCCGAGTTATATTGACTTTCATAACAACCAAATAACTTCCAAATCACATTCCATGAAGGGACAAAACTTTCATTCAAAACCCATTGTTACACGTTCACAATACTGATCCAGGACAGACTTAATTCAGACCTCGTTGTAAGCTTTAAGTTACTCCCGTAGAGCAATTTATTGCAAGCCACTTACATACATGTGCACACACACACACACACACACACACATACACACACACACACACACACACACACACACACACACACACACACACACACACACACACACACACACACACACACACACACACACACACTACAACTAGGTAAATATTGTATGGTGGTTGATAATGGAAGAACAAGAGGACATGAATATAAATTACTGAAGAATAGATGTTTGAAGAATGTAAAGAAATTCAGGTTTTCAAATTGAATCATTGACATTTTAAATGGTCTGGAGATGAAGGTGGTAAGACAAAGAACATTAATGAGTTATAAACAAAATATGGATACAAAACAATGTAAGAATGTAACCTTCGGCCAAATTCTGTTAGCAACAATTAGGTTAATACTATTAGGTAAACACACAGACACACACACAACCACGCACGCACACACTTACAACTTTGTATTTTGGATAAATTGGGCCATATTTTTTAAGAATATTTTTACAGCTTAAGATTATATTAGAAAAGGTATCAAAACAGTCCAAGCTTCTGCAGGGTGTTCCCAAAACATTGTGACACCAGAGTTATAAAGCGTGACTGCATTCCACGTTGTGAAGACAGAAGGTTGAGTCTAGACAATGGAAGGTTGATCATGCATACTTGTACACATTGCCTTGGGTGTCTGTATGACTGTATCCTTGGCTTCTTTACTCATACAGAGGAATAATTAGTTGATGTACTGAATGAAGACGTAGATGAGGAGGAATTGAGCCAAGTGAAAGATGAAGATGAGGAGGAGGAGGAAGAGGAATGGTGCCATGCATGGTTTTTACGTTGGTGTCTCATTGATGTATTCGGTGAACTGAACCTCAACAGCTCAGCAAAGAACCGGCGTGGACTCGACACTCTCTCTTGCGGCTGTTTTTCTTGCTCCTCAGACTCCTGTTTCTGATCACAAGGATTCTTCAGCATTCTTTTATTCAACCCTTGGAAGAGAGAGTTATGGAGAGGAACAAGCGATGGATCAAAATCATGACTGTCACTCCTATCCCGTGACTTGATCAGCCAGTCATCCTCAAGGTATTTGAAGACTTCTTTTGCTGGGTAACGAGACCAACCCCGAGGCTCCAGCAACCTACGAGCAAGACGCAGAAGACGAACCGTGAACCTCTTGAAAGGTCTGGGTACTCGGATAGACTTAGCCCTCTGCCAACTCCTGAAGGCAGAATATTCAGGATCAGACACATCACTAGTACTCCAGGGTTTGTTGCCAGTTAGACAGTGAATGATAAGGATTCCAAGCGCCCAGGAGTCCAATGAGGTGCCAGTGTAGTAACCTTCAACACCCTCAGTGCGACTCAGCTCAGGGGGAGTGTAAGGGCCAGTGAAGTGATGACGACGGACAAAGGTTCCGCTGCGGCAAGTTGAGCCAAAGTCAGCGAGCTTGACCAAGGAGAGGTTAGGTCTGAAGATGAGGATGTTTGATGGTGTTATATTCCCATGAACTAACTGGAAGCTGTGTAAATATGTGAGTGCACTGGCTACTTGCTCTGCTACCCATCGTGTTGGTACCTGAAAATGCATGAAATAAGTTAAAATGCATCAATTAATAAATCATAATAATAATAATAATGATAATGAATAGAAGTAGGTATGATCCGCTACTGCTTGTTTTTTCACTCATAATTTTTGGATCATGGTCAGTATGAATATTGTAAAAGGCGAATTATGTGATACATAAAGTTTTTGTAATGAAAAAATTGAAATCCTTGATACATTTAAATTATTGCACTATTACTTATTATTATGGTAAGTTAGGCAAACAAGTCATCACCTCTTCAATAGTTCTCGAGCTGAGGTATGATGCCAGATCACCATAATGAGCATATTCCATTGGGTACACAAAGTAGAGGTCTGTCTGGAAGAGCCTCCCTGTGGCTGCTTCCAGGTTAGGGTGATCAAGGTGGGAAGTGTAGTGAAACTCTCTCTGGATGTCCCTCCGGCGACACATGTCTCGGCACACAGCCTTCAGCGCCACCTCCACTCCCGTCACTCTCTCAGCAGCTAAGTAGATCTACAGAATATAGATAGATAGATAAAAATCACCAAGGATATTCAATACTAAATACATTAATTTGATGATATATTAATGTTTGGGATTGATTCATTAGTAAAAGTTATTCTTATACGTTATTTATGATGACATTTGCATATGTTCATCAATCAGATTGTCATGTGCTTCTTTAAAATCCCACAATATGTTGGCTATGACGGAAATGTCTGTGTTTAATCCTGACCTTACACTTTATCCTTGTAGTCTTTTACCTCTCACTTAAGAATATTAGCAATCTATCTTCGTGTTAATCTTTGCTAGATAGAAAGAGGTGTGGAAAGAGGCAAAGCTTGATAGAGAGGCTTGTTCAGGAAATATTAAAGTGGTTTGATCATATGAAAATAATGGAAGTGGAGAGTATGATTAAAATAACATATAAATCCATAGTATGAAGGGAAATATTGAGAGGATGACCAAGGAAGGAGTGAAGGGATTGTGTTAAGGAAACTGAGTCACAAAACAAAGACATAAGCATCGAGGAGGTTGAAAAGCATGTAATGAGACAGAGTGAGGTGGAGTGATTTCATATATATATATATATATATATATATATATATATATATATATATATATATATATATATATATATGTATATATATATATATATATATATATATATATATATATATATATATATATATATAATGAGTAACACGCTATTCAGATTTGTGACCTTAAACATAAAGAAAAACTAAGCAATAATGTAATCAACAGAAACTTAATCTGATTTCACAATTGTTTTAACATCAAATGAATCATAGGAAGTGTATTTCATTAATATAGATACACGGAATAAGATAATATATGTAATGACAATATAAAGAGTTGTGTATCTTAAATATCTAAGATGAAGAGTGAGTGAGTGAGAGTAATAGAAGCATCAGAGCCAACAAGCATAGGAGGAGGAGGAGGAGGTGTAGGAGATCCCCACCTTGCCCATCCTTCCATAGCTGAGGATGTTTAGGATGTCATAGTGGTCACTGAGGGACTCTTCGGGCAGGTCGCAGCTCCCTCCCGTCCCCGAATCGGTGCTCGTCAGCATGTCTGGGGAAAAATTACCTCATTACTGAAAACTCTCATATCGTAACATACATTTAACCACCTTCCAGGTTAACTGTTTATAGAGGTTATAAGCTATTTTGTTTTTATTATATTATATATTATTTATTTTATTATAGTATTAGTAGAGATGCAACAATCTAACGTGTGTACGAAGTCGAGGAATTAGTAAGTGAAACGCGGCTGGCTGGCTCCGTAGAGTTTTTTTCCCTCAATGTGTACCAAAGCGAACATTCAAACCGTGATTTGTGATACTGTACTCACTGTACCTTATCATTGTTAGTGGGATGAAAAGAAACTTGTAGAAAATAATAAAAACTCATTAATGTTTTCTATTACTCTGTAACCTACTAAGAGAGAGACTCGACTGCATACTAATATTTCATATACTACTTTACTGATCAAATTATACTTTTAGATCATACACTATGTGTCTATTAGGAGGTTCATAAGTTAATGTGTGTGTGTGTGTGTGTGTGTGTGTGTGTGTGTGTGTGTGTGTGTGTGTGTGTGTGTGTGTGCGTGTGTGTGTGGTCAAGAGGTCTAGGGGGCGTGGTTAGAGTCGCTGGTATGACGTCAGCTGAGTGAGTCGAGACGAGACGAGAGTGAGGAGGCGGATGGATGCATGGCGTCAATAATTTGTTGTTGTTGCCGTTGTTGCCGTAGTTGTTTTTGTTGTTGTTATATGTTTTCCTAAGGCCTTGAAATTTAAAATACAGATTGTTCCGTATGTTTTGCGTGCCGTGAAAGGCGATTAAAATGGACTTTGGAGTAGGGTTGTGAATCCCTCTCTTGGGATCGAAACCTTCCATGAAACAAGAAAAAAAGGGGAGACTTATTTATTTATTATTTATTTCTACTTTTTATTCCTCTATTAATTATATTTTTTATTTTTTATTTTTTATTTTTCTTTGTTCAGTATATCATCTCATTTGTTTTAAGTAGTAGTAGAAGTACTAGTAGTACTAGTAGTAGTAACACACACATACATACATACACATAGGTCTTATTCACCTGGCTAGGGTTCACCTGCACTCAGCTGAAGGTAAAGTTCTCGCTGTGACAGCCGTGTGGCTTTAGATGTTGCCATAGTGATTCAGCACAGCCACGCAACAGGTGCTCTCTCTCTCTCTCTCTCTCTCTCTCTCTCTCTCTCTCTCTCTCTCTCTCTCTCTCTCTCTCTCTCTCTCTCTCTCTCTCTCTCTCTCTCTGCTGTAGGCGATGTAACCTTACAAGATGTACAATAAATAGATATATAATTATACAGATATATATATATATATATATATATATATATATATATATATATATATATATATATATATATATATTGATAGATAGTAGATAGACAGATCAAGGTTACATCGATTATTAAGATCAATTACTCGAATCAATTATAAAGAATTAGTCAGGGTATTTTTTTTTTGTATTTAAATAAGCTCTTGTATACATACCATAAAGGAACCACGGCTCTTGTATATATCATTATTGTATCATTATCATCATTATCATTATCATCATCATCATCATCATCATCATTGTTAAAATCAATTAAAACTGTTTTCATATCAAGATGTGACGAATTATGGCTTTTGAAACACGGAAAGAAGAAATTACAATTAAATAATGGCATACAAAGCTATATATTGCACACAATAGCATACAATAGGTTCTCAAATAGCATAACAAAATATACTGTGAATGAATGTGATTATAAATTGTGTTATATTCCACAACACTCTCTTTAGAAGAATGTGTTGCCGTTTGTACTGACGAAGGAAAAACATTAAATATTTCCACGTTAGCAAACAACCACATCTTTATCTACATCATTCTCGTACAAGACGGTAATTGTTATGAATATTACTGGCAGGACTGAGGGCGATGCAGGAGGAATGGTGAGCTGGGAAGGAGTGGTTGTTAGTGTTAGGGTGTGATCATCATTCATGTACAAGACGGTAATTGTTATAAATATTACTGGTGCCACCCTGACCACACACCTCTAAGAATACTGGGCAAGGCAAGGCGCAGGGTTAAGAAGTGTTCAGCCCAGTCACGACAACATACTCAATTTAATTATTCATATATAAGTGTGTGTGTGTGTGTGTGTGTGTGTGTGTGTGTGTGTGTGTGTGTGCGGCGCCAGCACCGTGACAGCGTCGTCCTACCTGGCAGGTGCGCCGCCTCGCACGGCACATCGCTGGCCACACATGCGTCGCATCGGCGGTCGGCAACAGCGGCCTGACTCCACCTCCACCGCTGCCGCCTGCTCTCCAAGCTCAACAGGTGGGCGGCAGGGCGGCACGTGGGCGGCGACGGGGGTAGCACGGTGACGGGAGAGGGGAGCCGGGGGGGAGGACTAGGGGCTGTTCGGTGGGGGTATGAGAGCAACAGAGTGAGTGGGAGGGGGAGCAGAATGGTTGGAAAGGAGGGGGGAGGAGCCACAGAAATCAGCTGTTAGGGTCGTTGGGTGGAGGACTGGAGGCGGGGTATTTTTACCTGTAGTTATTAGCTTAGGAAAGGATATGAGGACAATCAGGTATTCCTGAAGGTTTATTAAAGTGTGTGGTGAGTTCTGGGAAGGGTGGAAGGAGACGGCGGGAGAGCGTGGAGTGAGGCTG
This sequence comes from Metacarcinus magister, assembly GCA_029783475.1. Lineage (NCBI taxonomy): Eukaryota > Metazoa > Arthropoda > Malacostraca > Decapoda > Cancridae > Metacarcinus > Metacarcinus magister. The sequence continues at coordinate 542,203 of JAPQNM010000022.1, forward strand.
GTAAGTGGGTGCGAGGTGAGGGGGAAGGGAGAGCTACAGGATCGCGGGGCAAACGCTTGGGGCCACTTCAAGAATACACCGCCGTTTGACACGCCACCGCGGGCACGAACCACTACTGTAACGTTCGCGGAGGGTCCTGATGCACGGCACAACCTGATTAATACTCATAAGAAAGCGAGGAACTGCAGTGATCAGGTGAAAGTGATGTTTGACGCGCGATCGGCGAGGCGTGTATCTACAGGGCGGGTGCTGCTCTCTGACTGACGCAGCTTGACTCTCTCTCTCTCTCTCTCTCTCTCTCTCTCTCTCTCTCTCTCTCTCTCTCTCTCTCTCTCTCTCTCTCTCTCTCTCTCTCTTCACCAGTTAGGCATTTGTTTCCCACTTTCTATCTCCCTATCTCCTAAAGAGTAGCTAGGTGACTTTTTGCCGGGGACAGAATGACGTCACGCACCACAGACGCTTATTACCGCTAACTGTGGGCTCTGTCTGTGTGTGTGTGTGTGTGTGTGTGTGTGTGTGTGTGTGTGTGTGTGTGTGTGTGTGTGTGTGTGTGTGTGTGTTTAAATGTTGGTGGAGGATTAGTATAGGAAAAACAAAGCATATAGGACACTTTACCAATATTAACGTACCTTTCAGTCAGTTAGTAGGGTCTGTATCTACGTAGTTTTAAGTTCATAATATGCATAGATAAATCAACAGTCTGGAGATCGTGTTGAGTTAGGTCGTACTTTACTTGCCCTTCATGACCTCTTGTGTCAGTGTGACCTTCCACCTGTGGATCAGACTGCAACATTCTCCTCTTCCTCCTCCTTTTTCACTTCCTCCTCCTCCTCCTCCTCCTCCTCCTCTACCTTCTCCTCCCTCTCTTCATCTTTCTTTTCCATATCTAAGATCTTCCCCAGAATATCTCCTTTTTTTTCTCCTTTTCCTCCTCCTCCCAAGATTTATACCAAAAATTCTAAGGATGTCACCTTGGGAATTTCGTGAATATTTTGACACCATTAAATCTCATGAAAATTAGTATTGTAGGGTTTTCGAATATCCTGAACATGAATCTGAACTTCTATTTCAGATTACTGTAATATTAACCCTTAAACCGCGGGTGTCCAGTATTGTGGACACCCGGTACGTGGGCTCCAAGTTTGGTTGTCCACAATAGTGGACAGGGCATTTTTTGAATTAACGCGCCGTCAAATTTGATTAGTTTGTCCTCAAGTCCTGTAAACATGTTGTTTTCTTTCAAACAATACCAACCCACGCTCCCTAGGCCTACCAGTTGCTGCATTCTAGCGTGGATGCTGGTCCATTGCTAAGTTTAGCAAGTAATGCTAACCATTGATTTTTACAATAAAACGGAAATTGAGCTTTTTACGGGTGTGTTTCACATAAACGGTATAAAAGTGATGCTTTTTATTACTAACTAATAGGAAAGAAATCCAATAGGGGTGGATATGTCTATTATAATGTGTTTTCACAGTTCCTAATTCAGAATTCCGTACTCGTCCTAATAATGTTCATATAGCGTTCAAATTAACGTCAAAAGACAGCTAAGGGTATGGACTTTACAATGATACTTCTTTCAGTAACGTGAGTTTAATAGGAGAGAAGCTACAGGAAGTTGAAGTGAGGTATGTTTTTGCGTGAATATGCCCGCGGTGGTGGCCAGGCACGCCAAAACATCCCCGCGGTTTAAGGGTTAAAACCAATTTCACCATTGCATGCATCATAAAACTAATGGAAATAAACTTTATCTAACTTCATTAGGTGATGGTGATGACCCTCCTACTCAACTTACACTGATAGCGCAGGATAGCAATTAATACCTTCTGCTAATATTAATTTCTACTTTTAGGAGTAATATTTCAGGAGTAAGTGCTGGATACGGGAGGTGTGGAAGCAAAAATAATCCAAATCAGACCATTAACTACAACGAAGGTGATTTGCAGAGTACTTCTTAACATGACCCAACCTGTAGCACCAGTACCATTGCAAAGGACGGGCACTAAAGGCCTTCTATTTTAAGGTAAGGGAGTGCAAGCTGTCTGGAGCTGGAGAGGAAATTTTATAGAGATGAATATAAGCTACCCAGGGCTCAGGCACGGCGAGTTAATTAAGTGTTCTAGGAAGCGCAACACAAGTTATTTCCATCTTACGCGCCGCTATTAACGCCCATTCACTCAAGTCACTGTACCCTAAATCGGTGGTTCCCAAACTTTTTCAGCTTGTTACCCAATGTAACAAGCCACATTAGGCGTGCTACCCCTTTCACAAATGTTGTCAATATTGATGTAGCTATATGGCTATATTGAAACACTAGATATGTTTTCTTTTCTGTCACCCCTCCATTACACCGAAAAACTGTTATATTACCCCCAGAAGGTAAATCACCCCCAGTGTGGAAACCACTGCCCTAAATCGATAAAATTGTCAATAGAAGTCTCAGTCTTTTAGTATGAAAGCGCGTTGGTAATACATGGGAAATACACTTTTACTCCCCAACCTGTCCTGTGCATGGATGGGAGACTGAACAAATTAGGAATACCGCTACAGACAGTATTGCTAAAAACATTTCTAAGCGAATGAATACCCCTAAATAGAGTACTGTGGTCTGGTTGCAGTACTATAATGACGTCATGAATCCAAACCATGACGTAATAGCCTTGAATGGCCGCCTGTCCGTGCTTCTACACATCCGTTTGTGCAAACCTAACTCTACTCTGGGCTTCCGGTACTAGAAATTGAAACGCAATGCAGCCACACAACGATTCATTGTCCTAAAATAATCGTTTCAGAATGAAAAAAGATTTCTAATCCAGTAGTAGTAGTAGTAGTAGTAGTAGTAGTCGTAGTAGTAGTAGTAGTAGTGGTGTTGCGGGAAATTCTTCGTAACGGTACTACTTTACAGTAAATTTTCTTATACTGTATGTAATGGTCTTTCATTCTCACCTGTACTTCCATAAAACATATAACATTATTTCTTCTCTCTACACATGACCTTTACATCCCTTTACACGCACGTAGTCACACAATTGATAACAAAAAAACATCACTAGAGCGAGATGGTATTCAGTCAGTCAGTCAGTCAGTGGTTGAAGGAGGCGAAGCACAGCTGGGTGGTCATTACTACACTCTATTTTAACCCTTTCCTGGGGCAATACTGACGCCTCTGAGTACTAAATAACACACAGCAATGGCAGAGTTCCAAGTACATGCAATGGCAGATGGCAACACCCCCGATGACCTGCCACAGAGAGGACGAGTAACAGAGGGTGAGAGAGAGCCTTGTTTCTTGAGTAGATATCTAGAACACTTTTGTTTTCATTGGTGTGAGAGCAGCTGCAGGTGACCATTCTACACCATTGCTTCCCACTCATGGATTATTATTATCACCTCTTCTATCTCCCTTTTTACTCACTATCATCATTATCCTCCTCCTCCATTCACACACTGTAACTGCACGAGTATATTAATAATAATGTTCTGTCCTGGGGTTAGCTAGCCTTTGTATACTTTGTAGATAGAAATATTAAGTGATCAGTGTATCATGACCAGTGTAAGTATATCGTGACCAGACAATATTCTGCTTGCTAACGTAACATTTAACACATCCAATAATTGTAGTAAGTTACTCTCTACCTTCAAGAACATCATTCAAGATCAACATTTTGGGTCAAAGGGCATAATATATGTTTTGTTTATAATATTGAGGAGGAAATGCAGAAAATAAAATGCAAGAGCAACTTAAATAGAATAAGATAGAGTCGCAATTTAATTCTGAATCATTTGTACTTAAATGTAATGTGTTGTTATGGTTGAGGTTGATATTAGTTGAGTTATGGATGAATGAGTTGAACAATGTGGTGTAGAGAGTGACTGTTACCATACCGGACATCCTGTGTAACTTTGGTATTTAAGTTTTGCTTGTATTTCCTGCACCATGTTTAGCCTTCTAAGAACTTTGTTAATCACTATGCATTAGGGTTATTTTTAGAACATACTAAGCTGTAATGAATGGAATTTTTCTTCTTTTTCCCTTTACATTAAAAAGGTACCAGCCAAAGGCAAACAAAAAATAGGTTAATCCTGCTTGTCGCCGGATCCTGTAAAGAGGACATTAGGAGAAATAGAGGCAGGGGGTCTATATAATATTATAATAATTAGTAATAGATTAAATTAACCTAATCATATGCATAGATTCATCATTAATAACAAACCTGTATTGCAGTGTGTCGAGAGTGGCTGATGCACGAGGACCAAGCACTGGCACACAGGCTGCAGAATGAAGAATGTGAGTCTCTACGTGTTTGTTGTCACTGAGGGTGCTAGGGTGTTTTTGAATGATTTTTTTATATATAAATAAATAATATCATGAAGAAGCATTTCATAACTATTTATCTGACTTATATTCCATACAATTTATTTTCCCATTCATGACATTATCTTCTCTGACCATAATGAGAAAACAAATAAGATCAGACTCCATTTTTTATCTATACATATCAACCTCAGATCAGAGTCACCTGGTCACCAACCGAGAGAGGAACCAGTTGCTGCGGCAGGACACACCAAAGGCCCGAGAGGAGCAGATCAGAGAGGACCATGAAGCTGCCATTGCACAGACAGCCTTGGAACTTGCCGTCGCTCAACAGTGAGTGTCCAGCACCAGCGTCTGTTCTTGAGGTTATAGTGTTGCAAGTTTATTACTTCTGCAGTGCTTTAGGGCTTAACACATGCTTGGGTTTTTTTGACACACTAATTTCCCTCCCTCCCTCCCTCCCTCCTCCTTCCTTCCTTCCCTTCCCTTCCCTTCCCTTCCCTTCCCTTCCCTTCCTTCCCTTCCTTCCTTCCTTCCTTCCTTCCTTCCTTCCTTCCTTCCTTCCATGTCCGTTTTTCCAGTCCTGTTCTTGCTTTAAATATTATAGTTAAGCCACTTTATTTTTCTTCTTCTTTTGTCCAGTGTGTACGTGTGTGTGTATGTGTGTGTGGTGAATTTCTGTGGGAATTTGTCCAATTGTCCTGTGATTGCATATTTTCCCTTTGTGTATGTGTGTGTGTGTGTTTTTAATATATATGTGGTTGGTTCCTGCTATCATCATGTAAGGTACTCGCTGTTTGCTTAGACAGAATCCAACCTACATTTGTGGTGCTTTTTCCCATGGTAAGTAATAATGTTGGTTGTGATTTCCTTGTGGGTTGAGTGAGACTTGTGTACTGTTACTCAGGGAAGCTCGGGATGCAGACTTGGCAGCCAATCTGTCAATGCAGCTCAATGTTAAGGAATTGGAGAAGAAACACCAACAAGAGGAGGAAGACATGATGTATGCACGCAATTTAATGGTCAGTTGGTTTGTGAGTTGATTTGGATTTTATTTTATTTTATTATTATTTTTCTTGCATTAAAAGGGTACTGGCTAAGGGACAACAAAAATACGTAAAAAAAATCCCGCTTGTCGCCAGTCCCTGTAAATTGCTTTTTAATTGTTACATCTGCTTGCTAAGTTATGGGATTATTTTTTCATAGTAATTTTGGTGATTATTATGATTCTTATTGTTAATTTTGAAAGGTTACTCATATTTCCTTTACTTTTTCATTGATATATTATTCCTTTATTTTACTCTATCTACATTACCCACACATTCATAAAGTATTTGACACTGTACTATAAAGGATTACCACTTCTTTTAATAATTTCCCAAACACTTATTACAGGAGCGAGAGAAGGATACAGTGCGACAGGTCCGGGAGCTAAGACAGGTGGAGAGAGAGGCAGCATACCTTGGGATCAACACAGGCAATGATAACGTGGCTCTACTATCAAGGAAAGAAAGGAGGTAAAGTGACGAGTGTTAATATATTTGTTGCATTAAGCTATCAGATAATTACCATCAACTTTTCTTGTTTCGGGTTTATTCTCTTGTTTTGTAGAAATAGCTATACAATCCCAGAGAAAGAGTTCCCAGCCTTCCTCTAGAAGACTTCAACCTTTCCTGTATCTGCAGGGAGCGGAGTGCTAGTCAAGCCGGGGCGAGTGAAGGGTCAGCTCCCGCCAGCAGCAGTGGTGTGTCTTCAGACCTATCAGACCTTAGCGACTTCTGCCTTCAGCCCACAACTGACATGGATGAGGAGGAACAGAGAGTCTTACAGGAAGATCAAGATGCTGTAAGTTTTAACGTTATATTTGCAGTGAGTGAGTGTGTATTTGTCCATAAGTTGTTGTTGATAATGGGATCATCAAAGCTGCAGATGGTTAGTATGCGTTGATCCCATGTTATTGAGGTACATCCTGAACCCTCGCTCTGGACACCTTATGGCATGGTGTTAAAAGCATGTGTTTATAGACCTGTACAGAGTGATGCAGTTCAATGATAGTTACGAGGCAGCAGGTAAAGCTATAGTGTTAGTAGGTTAGTAGGTGGAGTTAAAGAATGTTTTGTTCCACTTAACTTGGCACATAGCTAACCATAAAGCACAAGATGATGCAAGATTGACAGAGTTTTGCTTATGCACTGTTTATGTTCAATGCTTATTTACATATGTTTTGCTTTCCTTAGAGGCGGTAGGGCAGTGAAGTGTATAGTGTGTGTATGATGTCACCATTGTAGTTGCATTCATTTAGTACTGACATTCCTCACCCTGGAAATGAATCTGGAGCAATGATCTTTTTATTTTATTTATTATTTTATTTTTTTTAGGTTGTATAAATCACGGATTATTGTTTACTTACTAAATCTACAGCATGTGTACTACACTTATCACATTACTACAGTACAAAGAGAGAAAAAAAAGAGTTTTACTGATACTGTCTGTGACCCGTAGCGATTGCATTGTATATATTGCATGTCAGATACTCATTACTAATCACATTGATGATATTGGCATGCAACATGTCCAGTTTTGGTGCTTGTGAGCACAACTGATTTACAGGAGTTAGCTCGGCTACTTCAGGAACAGGACGGGAAGAGGCGCGGGGACCTGCTGCACCAGGACCAGCTGCTGGCCATCGAGGCGCAGGACCGGGAACTGGCCAAGGTGCTGCAGGAACAGGTCAGTCACACACATTTGAAGAAAAACACTGAGAAGAGGCTCCCCAATCCCCTCACTCTGTTCACTATGATTGTTTACTATGGGGCTACCAGACCACTCACTCTAGTCAGGTTAAGGTCTCCATGATATGATGTTAATGTCTCCGTAACAAATGGCTTTTTAATCTACCATACCATTCACTCTAGTTAGGTTAAGTTCTCCATGATATGATATTAATGTCTCCGTAACAAATGTCTTCATTATCCAGGAGAGGGCAAAGGCCAAGAAAGCCCGTGAAAAAGCCAGGCAAAAGGCTCTTCAGAAAAAGCAGACTGACGGGAAATCAGATCCATCTTTGAGAGGCGTTGGATCCACTCCGAAGGTTAGTGTTGTGTGGATGTACAAAGGAAGAACAGACATCAGGTGTTGGAAGCAAAATTTAACTGTGTAACATCCAAACAACTTATACGTACCTTGTATTTATCACGTACAGGAAGCGAGGTCCAACGGCTCCCCACTGCAGCCACTCCCTCTGGACTGCAACTCTCCAGGACCTTCAGGATACCCTAATGATCACTCTCCAGTACCCACTGACTACACCGGCTCCAGCCCAACCTACATGTCTCCTGAGTCACCGAGGGAACACATAGACCCACTCTGGCACCAGCCGCCTCGAGGACAGCGTCTCCAGCGGCCCAACTCCCTTGATCTTCCCGGGTCATCAGGATCCACCAGTGCTTCCATACACCAGGAACCTTCAAGGACTCACCACCACAACTATCCAATGGGCAAGACTAATAAACCCAGGTATAAACAGGCTATAGTAACCCATTCTAACCTAACCTAACCTAACCCCATATTATCATTTATAACGCTCACTTTTACTCTGCAATTGCTTTCTCTTGCTTACATTTCTCTTTCAAAAAATGTTTCTGTCTGTTTTATTATCTACTTGCAGACTGCCTGATCCCCGAAGGTGCTTCCAGCGAACTGTTTATAGAGAGCAGCAGCAGCAGCAGCATAGAACCAAGTCCAGGCATGGGGTTCACCAACATAGCGTGTGCCATTGACCCGACTTATCAGCGCAGGGTGATGAGAGGTGAGCTGGCACCCTCCCCTCAGGCCACCCTCCAGTCCTCATCCTCCTCCTCCACCTCAAGCAGCGGCACGGGAGTCATAGTCGGAGCATCAGTCAACTCACCAATCTCACCACTACCACCTCCAGGTTAGAGTCTGTTTTAATACCTCGTGTAATATATTAGAGTCTGTTTTAATACCTCTTGTAATATAAAAACTCAATGGTGTGCAGTGTTTGATGAGGACGAGGATGATGACTACCCAGTGCCACCCTACATGCCCATCCAAGGCCAGCGCCGGACAGCCAGCCTCGAGAAGAAGCGCAGAATAAAACCACCCAAAGAAAAGTCCAACAATAAAGATGGTTGCAAACAGCAGTAGCAAATCATGTGATATGTCATTTACTCTATAATTTATTCAACTCAACAACTAGTATTTAATCATTATCTCATGTTTGGTATTCATGTATGATTTATTATATTTGTTTATATTCCTATGAAGACAGGGGACAGAGGGTGAGGGAAGAGTCAAGTCTCCCTGAACCCTAAATGCCTTGTCTTAGGTATAGATAAATAGATGATCATGCAACTATGAAGCACAACAGATCACTCCTAACCATGATGAAGGTGTCAACTATTTCTCCGTAGCAATGAATAAGTATTGTTCCTATTGTGGACATTCAGGTAATAGACTTTTACTGACAGTGTTTTGGGAATCTATAAGAACAATGTGAAGTGAAGTGACAGTGTTATGATAGTTTTATTGTGCACTGTAGGTCATATTTGTGTGTGCTTTTATTGTATTGCACTTGTTATCTGGATTATGACCTTTCATCACTAGGTACAAAGGTCAACAATCACTCACTAGAGGTTATTAGCAGGACGTGTTTCATAATACTGTCACAAAACATACAGTTCACACTAATTACAACTACAACTTACAGTTACAGCGGAGTGGTTTCATTTAAAACTTGAGCCAATGTTTTGATTCACCATATTGACTTGACATTCCTTTCTTTTAGGAGAATTATATTTTAAAGTTTCATTACTACAATCATTACTTAATCATTCCTTCCTGAGTCTCCTTGAAGAGGGGACCTGCATCACTTGGGGCCAATTTCAGCTTCAGGTTACACTTAAATCAAAACATTTATTCTTAGGTAATTGGCGAGTTACTTAATTAAGGGTGGGTTTGTGTATTCACTGTTATTAGTAATGAGCTTAAATGAACTAATGGACAACCATTAGTTTAGTAATTAAAAGGAGAAGGCAGCTAAATTTTGTGCCCTATATACAAGTAAGTATTATACTAAAATCTACTTCCTTAAAATTTTTGTTATATAGATCAAATATAATAGTTTAAGGAAAGTTAATTTACAAACATTATTTTTGTATTTTGTAGGTTTAATTAAGATGATAACTAAATTTAATAGCATCCTACAGTGTTGCGCAATGATCCAAGGAGGTGAATCATTGATTTTGATGCCGCTCAGTGTCACAAATGGACGTACAGGAAAGGCATAGTGAGCTTAGGAAGGTTAAAAATATACGTTATTTTATATCGTATAAACAAAATACAAATAGTAAAATCTCAATTAATATTTGTTAGATATACATTTTATTGAATCTAACTTCTTTTTTTTGATAATTGGTTGTATTTTTATGAGAAATTAGAGTTAAGTATATTTTTTTATGCATCATCATTTTTGTGTCGTTCTATTTCTGATCTGCACTTCTTTCCAGGAAGGTAAGAGAGAGTTGTCTCATTTTACTTCTCTCGGCAACATTCCTTATAATTAATCGATCATTCCTTTATTTCTTCCTGATTTCCCTCCCTCATTATTACTATTCATTCTTTTCATCCAACTCTCATGCCTCACCCACTCATCCAACTGTCCTCATCCACATTACACATATGTACTTAATCTTGAAAATAAGTAAGATAGATTTATTGATACATACATTTTCTATTTTTATGTTAACAGTTGTTGATATGAAAAACTACAACATTCTGTATTTAAAAAAACAGAACATTCGCAGTCAAATTTTAAAGTTTTTGACATTGAATTGGTATACATTATTTTCTATTTTCTATTGTATCCGTGTTAGTGTTTATAGTTTTGTAATTCTTGGTTATGAAAATTAATTAACCAAGTAATATTTTGTCCTGAAGCGAGTCCTGTGTCTCTTCCAACGGTCTGAAATACTTGGTACTAATCGTCTTGTCTTGTCATGGAAGGAAGATCTCTTGACTGATGCATAGTCAGTCTTGTATATAAGGTTGTCACATGAAAACCTATTGGCATTAATGCAAGCTGGTGGGGAATTAAGATACTTACATTACATATCATGCATAATATTTAGGAGTAGGTGAGTGAGAGTGAGCCAGAAAGTATTTACAAAAGGTTTTCTTAACTATTGTATTGACTTCATTCATTTATTTATTATGACATCTGTTGAAACATAGCCATTGTCTGCACCTCAGTGATACCACATTAGCCTCAAAGATTGCAACACTGTCCTTGTATGTATGGAAACACTGCAAGGCTGAAGGAAATCTCATCATCATCATTATTATTTTTTTCCTGAAAGGCATATTCCAAGGAATGAAAATATGTATTTATAACAAATATGAAAGTGCCAAATGGCCTCTAATGTCTGGCGCTTGCTCCTTTTTGCAATAACTAACTAACTAGAAGAGGTGAAAGAATTGTATGTGCATTATACCTTCCACCTTATTTACAATGTGTAGTGTTCCACCCAGTCATCATCATCATCAGCTGTATTGTGTTGAAAGTCTGGTTGATTTTTATCCTTGGTTGGTTTCAGTTGATGTTAGATGTTCCGGTGAGCATTGAAATTATGTCACTTTGTTGCAGAGAGTCAGTGTTGAGTCTGTCACGTGCAGGTTACACAGGTTAGTTTTTTGGCAGTTTTATTTACTTTGTTTTACTTCAACTTTCTGGCTCATTAGGATGTAGGAAGTTCTTCAAGGATGTCTATATCCTCTATTACTTAAGTTCATTAGTTGTAGTATTTTTGCATTATAATCATCAATAGTTTATATGAAAAATCATGAGAATATACATACCCTATTTTTATGCAAATTGATCTGCTTGAGCTCTCCCGGGAACACTGCCTTTATATCACTAAGAAGATTGTGCAATATATATATTTTCCATTTATCTGTGTTTTTTATAATAGTTTGTGTATGTGTGCAATGGAAAAAATGTGTATGAGTGACATACAAATATATTAAGAAGTGAGAATAGTGTACGTTAATGAAAGGGATGTTTAGTGAGGTGGAGGTTAGATGTAAGCATCACCTGTCGCAAACAGTAGTAGTAGTAGTGTTATAGTAGTAGTAGTAGTAATGTAGTAGTAGTAGTAGTGATGCAGACAAGTGTTACTAAGACACGATTGATGAGATTTTTTGATAATCGCTCATTTTAAAATATTTTTATTTATATTTTTTGTCATGGATGTCACTATGCATGTGCAGGTAAGGACAATTGATAAATAGTAGTAATTATAATCATTATTATTATTATTAATATTATTTCCATTGTTATTATTGTTGGGAGTAATATCATCAGCATTATTATTCTATATTATTATTATAATTATCATTATTATAATTATTATTGTTATATTATTATTATAAGTTCTACTACTACTACTATTATTAATACTTCTACTACTGCTTCTTTTACTACTATAGCAGATATAACCAAAATACCAAAAAATAAAGCTACGAATGTCACAGGAGTTTGGAGGTTGACCTAGCCTAGTGCAGTGAGCAGCAGCCAACAAGTAGCTACTATACTATACTATACATAAGGGGCGAGCTAGGAAGCGGTGTACAGTACGTAGCAGGAGAGGGAGGCAGACACATACACCTCCTCCTCCTCGTTCTAAACCAGCATTAATATTCTTGACAACCACTTGTACTTATTATACCTAGGGTCGTTAAGAATGCAGTGCGCACAATAAAAACAAAAGGCAATCTTATAATGACGTGTTTGTGACCTCTTCCCCACACCTCTACTTCGTCTTCCCTTCATATGTATATTTAATTTAAGAAAAAGAAAGAAATGGGTGAGGAAAATTTTTAGACTTCTCTTGGGAATTGGAAGACGGTAGACGGTAGATGCTAAATTTTATTTATAGAATATGACATACACTGGAGTTAGGCTATCGAATTACATGTGTAGATATGTGTATGTATGATACACTCGTGCAGGTACTGATTCATCACCTCCAAGGCGCGCACACACACACACTGTTTCCCATGTGTATCCCATTCTGGATGGGAAACAAATACACGTGAAAGATTGTTTGGAAACAATGTTTCCTGGTGTGGACAGGCCTTAACGAAAAGTAATGGGAAGAAATAGTTTGTGCCTAACGAAAAGTAATGAGAAGGATAGTAGTTTGTGCCTAACGAAAATATTTGTGATTCTTTGAGTGATAATTGTCAGTTTTGGTGACATTTCTCTTGCGTTGCGTCACCCTCCCTCCCTCCCTCCCTCCCTTCCTTCGATTAATCTCAGTGATATCTTTGTTCCATCCTGTTTCCTGCCAGCCACGATAGGAGGTTTCACACACTACTCTCTACTCCACTCCATAACCCGAGACTGTCCTGCCATTAGCCATTACACCCTCATTCATCCATTTGCCTTTTAACTTACTATACCGCCGTATGACCTTGGATTTTACAGTTTACATTATTTGCATGAACTTACTCCTTCCTGCATCTTCCTTCCGTAGTAATAAATCAATTAATATATAGTAACACGTGAATGTACTGTATCTGATTAAACACGAGAGAGAGAGAGAGAGAGAGAGAGAGAGAGAGAGAGAGAGAGAGAGAGAGAGAGAGAGAGCGTGTCACATCACATCAAACTGCTTGTGTGGAAACAATAAAATGGCAATAAACAAGAACAAAAGAATTCATTAGTACGTCAGCGCGGCGCCACGTTCCTCAAACAATTAATGGGTCGCTCATTGTCAATAGAAATGTAAAATATTTTTGGAAGGAGTGCACGCGTACAGTCCTATTGATTTATGTACGTATTATACCCCTTTCCAATTGCATAACATTACTACTATACCATTGTAACCTCGTTTATATAATACCAATAGATCATTCGTACACAAGCTAAGATGGATATACAACTAACTAACTAACTTTCCATTATTTTTATTCTTATTAACATTGCATTGTATTCTAGTTAGCTATTCTTTGTTAATAGAAACTCTGCCTTGTGTATCCTTCATTATTTGTCTTAATTGGTATGGTTTGATGTGCCGTAATGAGTGAATGAATGAGTGAGTGACGTGTTGGTGATGGGTTGCATGTGGCTCTATAGACAAGCTCTGTGTGTGTGTGTGTGTGTGCGTGTGTGTGTTAACCTGTAGGATGGAGGGTGGCGAGAAGACTTGGAACCCTCTCATTGATGGCTCAGTGTTTTATACCGTCCACACGGAAACACGCACAGAGAGAGAGAGAGAGAGAGAGAGAGAGAGAGAGAGAGAGAGATTTGTGACCACTGTTAGTACGTGCGAATGTGTGTATCAAGTGTACTAGCTTACATAAATTAGGTGTGGAATGTTTGCATGTATTGAGAAGGGGATAGAGCTACTTAATAGAAAGAAAAAAAGAAGATCGTGCGCTCTCTCTCTCTCTCTCTCTCTCTCTCTCTCTCTCTCTCTCTCTCTCTCTCTCTCTCTCTCTCTCTCTCTCTCTCTCTCTCTCTCGTCTCTAAACCTGTGATATACCATACAAAAACTATACTATTTAACATCTATTACCTGTTATATGTGTTGAGCGTGCCCCGCGGTGCTCCTCTTCAGGTGTTGGTGATTCAGGGGCCAGTTACCAGTCAGCATTATCACTGTATTTATTTACATCCACGCTATTTATGTTTTCCTTTTTATTCCTTTATCATTTAAGTTGAAGTTGTGTTACGTTCTTATATTATCTATTTATTATCTATCTCGTCATATCAAAGAATGTTTTTTTTGTTGTCATATATAGGTCTGGAAAAATCAGTCCTTTTTTACGAGTTTTTCAATTACAAAAGTTTTTTCCTGGAAGCGAGCAATTTAAGTCTTTTTCCTTGGTTCTATTTCTGTTATGGATCGACATATATATTTACCTTTCTTCAATGTTACTATTTACAGTCAAGATGTGGTAGTCACAGCTGGATTAATATATACAATGATTTCCATGATAACCTACCATGCAATATAGAATTACTCTCTATCTTACGTCACCATGGAACAATGTATATTAACCTCGCGATTCCGTATACCTCATTCAAACTGTTTCTCACATTTTTCGTAACTACAGTCCTCTTCATTTCATTAACTGTGCTCATATATTTTTTCCCCAAACTTTTTCTTTTCATCTCAGCCATTTCATTACCTTTGCTCTTAAAACATTGTAACGCGAATCACAATGCCAAGCTAGCTATTGTGAATATATATCGTGTTTTATTATTATTATTATTTTTTTTTTCCAGGACACACACACAGGTAGGTTGACTTTCTCTATTCAGGTTTCGACTTCCAAATTTTCCCATCTCTTTCCTATTACGCTTTATTCCCCTTCCCTATTCTAATATATAACTGCTATTGTGTGTGTGTGTGTGTGTGTGTGTGTGTCTCTCTCTCTCTCTCTCTCTCTCTCTCTCTCTCTCTCTCTCTCTCTCTCTCTCTCTCTCTCTCTCTCTCTCTCTCTCTCTCTCTCTCTCTCTCCCTCTTGACCTTGTTCACTCCATCCCATTTGTTTCACGTTCATGGGTCTGTCTGTCTGTCAGTCTGTCTGTCCTCACTGTCTGTCCACCCTTGACCGCTGACACGCAAGGTCGGTCCCCAGTCTAGTCCGGGGACACACACACACACACACACACGTCATTGTACCTACTCCTATTATAAGATGTTGTTTAGCAATATGTAATCTAACCTAACCTAACCTAAATCAATTAATCTATAACCTAATGTGGTTTATTTATTTTTTTTATTATTTTTATTTTTATTCAGGACGTTTTATTTATCATTTCAAAGATCGATATGTGGCTCCCAATGTCTTCCCCCTCTCCCTCTCTCTCTCTCTCTCTCTCTCTCTCTCTCTCTCTCTCTCTCTCTCTCTCTCTCTCTCTCTCTCTCTCTCTCTCTCTCTCTCTCTCTCTCTCTCTCTCTCTCTCTCTCTCTTTACACGTGTGGATGAACAGTTTGATATCTGATCATTTAACACACACACACACACACACACACACACACACCTGCCGCCTGTGAAGTTATGGTGGTGGTGGTGGTGGTTAATTTGACGTCATTAACCCAAAAATTGAGGTGTTATTTCAATTAACAGGTGTGATGTATGTAATGTAAGTATGTATGTATGTATGTATGTATGATGTGTAACTGCGATATAATAACAGTCATGAATTTACAGTGTGATAATAATAATAATAATAATAATAATAATACTGAATTGGCATCGTTCACACCAAATACTTGCAGGAAACACACACACACACACACACACACACACACACACACACACACACACACACACACACACACTTAACTTATAGGTTTCTGATACGTGACTTTGTAATCGTATAAGAACTCAGTGTGGAGGATCTTGACACACACACACACACACACACACACACACACACACACACACACACACGATTTCAAGACCAGGAACAAATTGCCTTATACTAGTCACTTAAGATAAACCATGAACTCTTGCATGAGAGAACCATTGAACCATTACCACCACCATCACCACCATACATACATACATACATACACCAACCATACAATTTTTTTTTCATACACTAGATTAGAATAGTATTGATGGTTATAAGGAGTGAATTAATATAAGACTTTTCAGATGTTTATTAATTATACTCTTTCCCGAACTCTGAAGAAATAGTAATGATAGTTATAATAATGATCATAATAACAACAATAATAGTAATAGTACTAGTGTAATATGAGTGTACGAGAATTAATTCTTATTTTTTCTTTTCTTAATTTTCATGAACAATTCAATTCACGTTCGGTCGTTAAAAGAGTAATAATAATCATAATGTTGTGTAGGTGTTTTGTGAAGTCAAGTATTTGATCTCTCTCTCTCTCTCTCTCTCTCTCTCTCTCTCTCTCTCTCTCTCTCTCTCTCTCTCTCTCTCTCTCTCTCTCTCTCTCTCTCTCTCTCTCTCTCTCTCTCTCTCTCTCTCTCAATATTTATCCATCCCAAACGTCATCCCTATCCATACTCTGATCCAACCGTCTTTTAAAGCTACCTATTGACTCACCACTTACTACGTGTCTACCCAGCCTATTCCAATCGTTCACCACTCTGTTAGTGAACCAATATCTACCTAGGTCTGTCCTGAATCTAAGTTTTTCTACCTTGTACCCATTTCCACGTGTCCTATCCTGACTACTAATTTATAAAACCTGATCAATGTTTCCCTTATTAATTCCCTTTACCCATTTGAAAATCTCAATCATATCCCCTCTTGCCCTCTTCCTCTCTAGGGAGTGGAGATTAGTAAGACGTTTTAATCTATCTTTGTAGGATAGATTTCTCAGCCCCTGAATCATCTTGGTCATTATTCTCTGGACTGCCTCCAAGGAGCCTATATCCTTCCTATAATAAGGGGACCAAAATTGAGCTGCATAATCTAGGTGGGGTCTAACTAGCGCTAAATACAACTTCAGAATGACCTCAGAACTCCTGTTTGTTACACACCTACCAATAAATCCCAGTATCTTGTTGGCCTTATTTCTAGCTATAATACACTGTTCCCTGGGACGCAAGTCACTGTTTACTTGAACTCGTAAGTCCCTCACACTATATGACCTTCCTTAGCTAGTGTCATTTAATGTGTAGTCTACAGGCCTATTACCTTTATCTACGCTCACAATGCTACACTTGTTAACATTAAACTGCATCAGCCAGATGCAGCTTAATATCAACAAGTGCAGCATTATGAACGTAGTACATATATATATATACGTGATATGCAACACCACTGGTGCCCTAAGTATTATAATTATTAGTCGGAAACACAATCAGATTACATTGCCTGGCGTCAGCTGAGTGTGTGTGTGTGTGTGTGTTTAGGGATGTGCACCTATCCGGTATACCGGTATTTTCGGGATGGTATTACCGGTATTACAAGCCTTAGAAGCCCTTCGGTATACCGGTATTTTTATCGATTTTTGCCGATTCGCCAGCCTGTCAGCCCTTCAGCCCACCATAACACACTCAAAACACAACACACTCACCTTCATCTCTATCCTTGTAGGTCACCATGTCCTAACACTTCTTTTACTGTACCTAACACGCTATAATTAACACTCTTGGATGTAAACAAATAATTACGGTGTTTTTTCCTCATTTGTTCGTTGTATTTTCCGTTTTTCTTTGTGTTATGGTTTACTTAGGCTTTACTTTCGGTTTGAATAGTTTTTATATATTCTATTCTATGGTTTATAATTGTTTAATTTCATTGTTATTGCTTTATTCTATTATTCGATCTTATGATTAACCTTAGAAATAAACATTTTTCATGAAATAAATACGAATCAAATATAATGAATGTTTATGTAGGAAACAGATAGGTGTTTCAAACGATTTTTTAAAGTATATATAATTGCTTTCCTGTGTATAATAAAAATCTCAATTTTGGTTTAATATATACGTGACCCAGCAGTCAAGGCACGGCCGCTGTAGCCGTGAGTGGCCCCGGCGGAGGTGCGCGTGCGCGAGATCACTATAGCTGGGTAGACACTTCACACTGCTACACCGCCACCTAAAGGTACTGTTGAAACTTGTTGATGTTATTTATTAAGGCTATTTACGCTTAATAGGTAATGTTTTCTTTATATCCAACCACTATTAATGGTGAAGAATAATGTGTTACTGTTCCTCCATCCCTCAAAATGACATGTAGAGGAACAGGGAAGGTTTAAAACGAAGATATATTATTACTAGGTTGGAGGTCCAGTCGGCTGCTAGCGGTCACAATAAGAAGACCTGTTCTGTTATGTTCTATCAAGTTATTACACTTAATAGGCACTGTTTTCTTTATATCCAACCACTATTAATGGTGAGGAATAATGTGTTACTGCTCCGCCATCCCTCAAAATGACATGTAGAGGAACAGGGAAGGTTTAAAACGAAAAAATATTATCACCGTGTTAGAGGTCTGGCTGCTAGCGGTACAGGCTCAAGTCTCTCTCTCTCTCTCTCTCTCTCTCTCTCTCTCTCTCTCTCTCTCTCTCTCTCTCTCTCTCTCTCTCTCTCTCTCTCTCTTTTATTTATCATTTTATCTACATAACTATCTATCATATCTGTCATTTCATCTATTTCGATATATCTATCAATATATCTATAATTCTATTTATCAATCTGTCTATTAATCATTTAATTTACCTATGTATATGTTTGTTTAATCAAAGAGAGAGAGAGAGAGAGAGAGAGAGAGAGAGAGAGAGAGAGAGAGAGAGAGAGAGAGAGAGAGAGAGAGAGAGAGAGAGAGAGAGAGCATACTGTATGTAATATATACAAGTTAGAACCGTTTCAGTATTAATAATTGAATCTGCTTCTGTTATTGAGCGTATAGGTGCTTGATATTTATTCTTATATTGAGTACTTATAAAAAACATTCACCTGAGATCGACATACCTAATATAAGACTAGGAAATTACCGCGTGTTATATATCTTATTTAACAGTATTTAATAGTATAAACAGCTGTTATAACTGTTGGTTGAATAAGGTCTTCCCTCCCTTCAAGGTTGACTCATGGGACAATCATTCTCCCGCCAAAAGTTCTGCTAACACTAAACAGTTGATTGGTCGGGCCTGTGACATCACGCCTTGCAATCCGAACTAAAGTGGAGAAACTAACTCATCTAACTTCTGTGTATCTATACCAACTTCATGTATCATAATATACATTTTAATGGTTTATTATAATTAGTTAGATTTATGTATTATAATGTTGTAAAATGAGTCAGTTTGCTTTAATATCGAGTTTGTCTCCGTTTTAGAATCTGGTTTGGTCACGTGACCCGGTGTTTCCCGCCATCTTTGCCGCATGTTTGCCTGTCTGGCTCCGGATCCCGTGCAGAGAAGGTCAGTGGCGTGAGGGGAGTCTGTACGCTGTAACTTATTGATTTATATACTAACATTGAAGGGTTTCATGTGTGACGCAGACGCAAGTAATGGTACTCGTAGTGATGTGAGGGAATAGTGAGTTAGGAGTGTTAATATAACCCCTTCCAAGGACACTGAGTAAGGCTTGGTGAGGGTAAGCACGGCCTGGTGAACGCAGCGCAGGTTTGGTGCCCTTATCCTAGTGCCCCTGGTGACTGTGCATGGCAGGGGCTTCACCACCACGCCAGGGGAGGGCCGGGCAAGGGTGTGGGCCTCAGGTGTGTGTGGAGGTGAGGTGAGACAGGTGAGGATGTAAATTCCGTAATGTCTTTGTCTATGGTCTCACGTGGGTCTTAATCGCCATGCGCGCTGCTGTACCTCACCTCACCACACCACCACACTACCGCACCACCATACCACACCATACCAGTGACTCGGGGGTAGGAAAGGGCCCCTGCACTGGACAACTGAAAGGACAGAGGTCACAAAATGGTTTCGTTTTGACGTCATCATCGTATCGGATGTTCGTACTTTAGGAAACAGTTCAATTACCAAGTTTGCTGCGCAGGAAGCTAGCGAGACCAGCACACAGCACTATCTGTATACCCAGTGTGATTGGAGGGAGCTAGGTCTACGGTAGTGTTATAGTGTTGCTAATAGTGAAGGTATGATGGATAGTTGGGTTAAGTTAGACAGGTGTGGAGTTAGCAAGGCTGGGGGATTACGGCGGTCCTCCCCACCTCCCCGAACCTAAAGGGGAAGGTAGTGTTGGCGTAGCAGCGGGTTGAAGGTGTGAGGTATTGATGTGCTGGCCCTTGCAAACCCCAGGGGTAATCTTAGAGGTTTTTTAATAGCGGGTGAACTATTTTGTCACCGTGTCTCGTGTATGTGTGACTGTGTGTGTGTGTGGAGGGATAGAACAAGGTGGTGGTAGTGGTGGTGGTGTTCTCGTTCTGCGGTGATCAATGTGAGATTAAACTTTAACCTTAATTAATGGTAGTGTAACCTCCTGTACCTCCACCTGCGTCTATGCTAAGTGCTGCCAACTAGTGTGTGTTAAAGTCGTACCGTAATTAACTTTTTCTTAATGTAATGTCAGCGAGAAGAAACATTTTTAAATCGTTGCTTATATAACACTTGCAGATTTAGATGCATTTTCAGATTTTTCGTAACGGTAAATTGAAATGATTTTATAGGAACAGTATGGTATTACCAGGTTTACTTTCATTAATATATACAGTTAGTTTTTTGTTGTGTGTTAAGTGTTTGAGTGAGTTTAGTGGTGAACTGGTTTTATTAAAGGGGCCTTATCTATCTGGTGCAGGGAGAGATGGATGGATGAACGATAACTAATGTATGTTAGGCGAGTGAGTGAGAGTGAGTGGACGCAATACTCAAGAACCACCAATACGGGGTTGATTTTCTACCCTGCTTTCTTGTACTCAGAGCTTAAATAATAACATTGTAAGACTTCATACCTCTACCAGCTGTATCCCCCCACCACCTCAACCCCCCCACCCCAACCACCCCAACACACCTTAGCTACGTCCTTGCCTATGTCTTGTGATCCCTATCTATTTTACAGCTGTCTAGGAAGAAACTAAGTGAAATGTTCTTAGTTTGTGTGAGGTTACTGTACATAACGGTGAATTAAGAGTATGGTTTGATATCACTGCTCCTCCGCCAGTACATTCTTAAAGGCGGCACTGCTCACACTCACTCACACTTATATCACTGTACTTGTTCGATAATAGCTAGTGTGCAGGTAGGCCTAGGATTACTTATGTACAGGGAGTGGTAGTAGTATAGTAGTTTGTGTGTGTGGGTGTTGCAATGTTTACTGGAAAGACATGTTTAGTTATGCGAATGATAGCATTGATTTAGGGACTAGATGTGTTTAGCTGTCTGGTTATGACTTGTACATTATTTTTTTTGTCTTGTATATTGTTCACTAGTACTAGGACACGTCTATCTATTTAAATGTAACGTCTATCTATGAGAAAACCCGATCAAATGATACTGAAAGGAGAGGTTCAGTTTAATAATTAACTTAAACGTTAGAGGACTGAGGTAAAGGTGTCATTACAGATACTTAATAATTAAACTCAAGGTGGTATCATCAAAAAACAATTAGATGCATTATTAAATGTACACTAGAATCACTACGTACAATACACAGCCTCTGCTACTGCTGTTGGTTGTCATGGTAACGAGTGGGATGGATGGATGTATATTGACATAACCCAAGTGTGTTCCGGCCTGCTGTGCTGTGCTATGCTATGCTATGCTGTCTCCTTGTTAGGTTAGGTTGTGTGGTAGTTTAATGGTGTGGTTGTTAGGTTGTGTGGTAGTTAGATGGTGTTAGGTTAGTTTTTTTTTATTATCAATAGTGGTGTGATATTTAGTTATTTGTGATGGTTTGGTATTTACCATTTCCTGTTTTTTTTTTTATTCATTTTATTTATTTTTTGGTTGGTTAGCTTTATCACATTTTTTTATTTATTATTTTTTTATTTTATTTATTTATTTATTTTTTTTGGTGGGTGAGCTTTTAATCCCATCTCTATTTATATTTGTTTATATTTTATTATTTTTGGTTGGGTTAGTTTTATCTTTATCCCATATCGTTAGTTATTCCTCTACACAGGTGTGATTGTCAACTAGGATTACGTAGTACAATCCATGAATTTGAGTGTGCTTGACAGTTCAATTCACGTGATAAAATATATATATATATATATATATATATATATATATATATATATATATATATATATATAAATAACAAAAATATTTAAATAAATCCACGGCGTTTTGTTATTTGTGGAATAAAGTGGATTGTTTTAGTGATTCTATTGGAAAGGACATGAATTGGTGTTGTTATAGGTAGTTTAGAATGTGTAATCGATGTTCATGGTTTAATCTA
The DNA here is from genome assembly GCA_029783475.1 of Metacarcinus magister. NCBI lineage: Eukaryota > Metazoa > Arthropoda > Malacostraca > Decapoda > Cancridae > Metacarcinus > Metacarcinus magister. The sequence goes on from JAPQNM010000022.1 coordinate 564,416, forward strand.
TACAGTCAAGTAATTGAGATACTTTGTCTCGTATATAAAAGGACACTTCAAACTGCCTTATTGTTGCTTAAGATAATGTGAGTTTGCTGAAAAAGTTAAATACATTCCTATTTTTATTATTTTGAGGTTAGACAATGTGTTCTAGTAAACCTTTTTGTTTATGAAAGAACACTTCAAACAAACTGCCTTGTTGCTTTAGGTAATGTGGGTTAGGTAATGTACAGTGTAAATTGCGTTCCTATTTTTATCATAGACTGTGTTCTTGTGTAAAACTGACGCCTAACCTTTGCACGGACAGAATTCTCTCCCTAGTCTATGGAACAAAAATGCACTCGGAGAATCAAAGTTATGTGACCTGAAAACTATTGATTTTTTATGAGCTATCTGCAAAGTTTTCCATTTTCTGTTGAGGGAGCACTGTTTCAAAGCAAGTTGCATTGGCTATGGAAGGGTGAGAGGAAGGGAGGGGTGTGGGATAGTAGTAGTAGTAATAGTACGATAGTAATAGTATGGGGTGGGTGGTAGTAATAATAGTAGGTGGTGGTGATAGGATAGTAATGGTAGTAGTAATAGTAGGAGTTAGTGGTAGGATAGTAATGGTAGTAGTAATAGTAAGATAGTGTGTAGAATTATAAATGATCAATAAATGTATAGTTGCTACAAGGGTGAGGTAGTGGAAGGGAACAAGTCGAGTTTTTACCACAATCACTTCCCGTCAGGTTACAAGGAAGGGCTGTTAGAGTAGATTATATAAAGGGAATACTAAGAATGTGATAACTAGGAGACAGTTGAGTATTGTTTAAAGGGAAATATTAGTTGTATGTAAGGCTGTGTTAAGGTGATGGGTAGGGAGGAATGTAGGTTTTCAGGCATTCAAGATCACCTATTGCACCTATTTCCTGTCCTAGCGGAAATTTTTCATTGCCTACACTGAATAAGTTAACCTTAGTAGTAACTTTAGTATTTCCGGTGGGAGGAAGTTAGGTTTCAGAGCATTGAAGATCACATTGCAATATCCTGTCTTAGAGGAAATTTTCATTGCTTACACAAAATGAGTCAATCTTAGTAGTAACTTTAGTATTTCCTCGTATTTGGCTGCCATGTTTCTGCTCTAGAGTTAAGTTTTAAAGAGATAAGATGGGCCTGAGTCACTCCCAAAACTGTCATGACTACTACGTGCATATCATAGTGTTGAGTCAGTCTTTTCATCTTGACAATTTGGCTGCCATGTTTCTGCCTTAGAGTTAAGTTTTAAAAAGATAAGATGGTCCTGAGTCATTCCCAAACTGGCATGACTACTGTACTGTATCACCATAACTTAGTGTTGAGTCAGTCCTTCCATCTTTATATAATTATTACAACTTGACAACCTAGAATGTGTCACAAAGCGTCGTCATCTTAGTTTCCGTGAAGTGACAAAGTGGTGATCACATTACATCCAAACACCATCTTGCCTTACTATTATTATTATTTATGCTTTATTTTGATACAACACAGCTCGGCCTGAAGCCATAAGAGTGTAGAAATGAGTTGTCTCAAAGGATTGTCAACCTTCTCTGGTGTGGCTTCCTACTCTCATTACATGGGTTGACAAGGAACTAAACTGTTTGCTTATTAAACTCATTTATTATTCTGGTTTGGTCATTCATGTGATTATATATATGTTTTTGTTTCCTTCCAGACCTTGAACAGCTGCATCCAACATGTCTGACCCAGAGAAGGGAGCGCCAGCACCTGCTGTAGAGGAGGACATTGATGATGAGGAGGTGGATGAGGTGGAGGATGAGGAGGGAGGTGGTGAGCGCAAGGAACTGGTTGACAAGCTGATGAAGGACCCTCAGGTGCTGGCTGCCCTTCAGACCAAACTTCGTCGCTACCTTGGCACACCCTCGGGTTATATTAGTGTAAGATACAGGGTTGAAAATACTTCATCACAAATGGATTAATTAAATCATGTGAAAACATAATTAAGTTTAAAATGATTTATTTGATTTCTCAATGAGACGTAGAATAAGTATAAAACTTGATAATATTGCCAGGAATTTAGCTGTCGGAACAAGGTATGTGTAAGATACTTGACTAGTTCATGTGCTTGCCCTAAACAATAAGTAAGGTGATGCCATGCCATGCACCAGGCAGACTTAATGCTTTTGATTATCTTCATATTTCATAACAACACATTTATTTATCACTTCATTGCTGAATTTTGTATTATAAGCTCACTTTTAAACAGCTATACATATAAGCTTTCTAGCTTTGCTCTTGACTCCCTTTACTGATAGTGTAATAACATTTTCTAAGCCTATGTAGCATGCTTTTTGACTAACTTAAAGTCATGCAGGATTAGACTCTCTACATGATCATTAGACTCTACATAATCCAACCTTCACCTCGGGGGGATGAAGGCCTTAATAGTCTCATTATAACAAAGTGTAGATCATAAGAACAGTTACAATGATCATAGTATTATATTCATCAACTGAAAACATTTAAGAAGATAATTAAAAAAATCAAATAAATCATGTATATATTCTCAGTATTCATAAAGCAAAAAATACAAAAAGCAAAAAACAAAAAGTATACCAAAATGAAATCAACCCTGTAAAGTTTGGGCGTGTTTGTGTTTTTGGTTGAAGTGTAATTTTTTGTGTGGTGGTCACTTAGTTTGTTTTTTTATTCCCACCACAACCTGGTAAGGGAATTAATTATTGGTCTTTTATGGATTGTTTTACTACTACTTACTACTACAAAGATACAGTTGATGCTATGTGTGACAACAATGGGTTACTAAGTGTGTTTGCTGTGTTGTAGTGTTGTGTTGTGTTGCACCGGAAAGTTGGGTATTGTAGCCTCCTAATGGACTTCTATCAACACATTCCACACTTGTTATTATAGAATTCAAGTTAAATTCAGTACATATTTGCCTCGGACATCTTCACGTTTAGTTTCATTCATTCGTGCATTAAGTTTTGTTAGATATAATCGCTTCTATATTAAAACGTGTTGCCTCTCTCGGGTGTATATCAGTGGTGGTTTAATGTTTACTTGGTGTCGCTTAGGCTCAGGGGAAGTTCAGTCAGCTTAGCAAGGAAAGGAAATGGAAAGTAATTTGTGTGGAATGTAATACAAAGTTATGATTACGAGTCCAAAGGAAGGTTTGATGTCAATACGCTATCCATTAGTGCGTTTAGTGTTGCATGCAGTGTAGTGTTTTGAGCCTTGGTTTTGCATAGTTAACGAACCATTACAGAACAAATTACATGGTTTGTGTTTTAGAATATATTAGTTGGATGAGATAATTGACATGGAAACATTAAGTGGTACAAAGTGTCAGTTACTATTGGTAGATTTGAAGTGCACTAAACAAGGGTAGGAATGCATGCTACCCCAATAATGACTCCCAACCTTGATGTTTAGATGTACACTAAAAATACCTCGGTCATTGTTAGGTTAGTTGCATGCCATCTGGTGTGTGCTTCCTGTACTGCCACACTGACCACCTGCTGCACCCACCCGTGTTCACCTTGGGTTAGTGTGTTGTGTATCTTGACCAAGGTTATTGCATGACTAAACTATCTTGATGCACACTATTCTATTATGCCTATATATTTTAATGCACTTGATGTTTTTTTTATTTCAGATATCAGATTTTTGTATTTCATAACTTACACACTAATTCATTTAAATGCCAAGTCGTTGCCAAAACATTTTTAAGTGATGTTTGGTCAAGTGTAAATATCGAGTACAGTTTTATCGAGTTTGATTTTCTTGTAGTTTTGGCACAGACTTATTATTTTGTCACAACTAATTTGCAAAGCCTTAGATTTTTGTTATTAAAGAGAATTTTTGCCTAGAGACTTTTTAAGTTGCTACTACTTTGCACCAATAATATGTGAGAAAGCTTTGCAAGACAGACATGCATCCTCAATAGAAGTAAATAACACAATTTGCATCGGATTTAAAAGTTGCTGTTGCACTGCTTGCTGTCACCATGATGTCATCAACATTAGCAAATCAAACTAAAGGGGAATAGTTAGTCACTTAGGAATCTGTTGTGCTAATAAGTTTCCATGTTGAGAACCTCCTTGCTTTAGTGTATATAACTTTTATTTGGCTCCATGACTAACTAAACAGTGTTCGTGAAAATCTTTGTCTCAAAAAATATTGCATCTTCGTGGATCATAAATCTTGTTTTTACTTACATCTGCTTTATTAGCATTTGTACTTGAGACACAAGACTACTGCTGTGTTTGTATGCTTATAAACTACACCTGGTCCAAGCAAGGTCTTATGGGGAGGAGAGGAACTAAAGTACGAGAGATCTGGAAGGTTAGAATCAACTCCCAAAGAGAGAAAAGGTTGATACGAGTCACAAAAGTTTTAGTTACTGCAGTGTTTCAATAGTTAATTATAAAAAAGTTGACCAGGATTTATGTCAAGGATAATAAGGCATCCCACTGTCAAGAATTCAATAATATCTCTTCTGGTACTTGTTCCTCCAAATGACAAAGTATTTATCCTTTCGTTGGTGTAGTTTATAACGGCAAACTTAACTCTTTGCACTTCGGTGGTGGATGGATATTTCCATTGTGTTAATTTTCAGCTTGAATTTAATCCGTTCACTCTTGTAATTATAAAGTGTTTGGTATCCGAAATAACGTTTTGTTCCTTCGTTACAATATGTACACCGTTCAGTCCATATTTCAGTATGCCTTTCATATCTATATTGTTCATGCTGTGTCTTAATGTATGTGATATTTGTATACAGATGTGAATATATTTGGAAGTGTGTAGGGATCAATCTTTTATGAATATATCGTCTTACTGTTGTCTATAACTCCATCCAATCAGTGATATTTCAGCATCTATATTCACAGTTGACTTCATTAGTTAATCATAAAACAAAATGGATTTTGGTTATCAAATATATACTTTTAATTATTTTTTTTTTTCTTCAATTTAACTTAGTATTCAGTGAGTTATAGATTTTAATATGTTTTCAGCAATTTCATGAATGTTTTTACTTTCAGTCTTTGCCTGTAGCTGTTAAGAGACGTATAAAAGCACTTAAAAAACTACAGCTCCAGTACACAGACCTCGAGGCAGAATTCTACAAAGAGGTTCATGCATTAGAGGTGAGTCAAGGAACAGAAGGTTAACAAAATAGTGGTACTTCAATCTAAAAGAGCCTCAATCAAGTCTACCAGCGCTACAGATGCAAGAGATAGAGAGAAAAAAACAAACCTTATTTTATTATGTTCTTATGTTCGTGTGTGTGTGTGTGTTTCAGGTGAAGTATGACCAGATGCACCAAGCCCTGTACGACAAGCGCCGGCTAGTGGTGGGCTCAGAGTATGAACCCAACGATGATGAATGTGATTTCCCCTCCGACGACGAGACTGACGACGAGAAGAACCTTAGCAAAGACATGGAAGAGAAGGCAAAGATTGACGAGAAGGATGAGAATAAGTACGTGTTTCTGTTTCTATGATGTTATGACGACTTTCGTTTCTTTTATTATTTCTTCACTAACTTGTAACTTGTGTCATTTATATTGTGTTGGTTTGATAAGTTTATTAATCTTACTATATTACTTTCCTCCTCTTCCTAGGGTTCACGATTTTGATGAGACCACCAAAGGCATTCCTGAATTCTGGTTAACAATCTTCAAAAACGTCGACCTGCTTGCCGAGATGGTCCAGGATTACGATGAGCCAATCCTGAAGCACCTTGTAGACATCCAGCTTAAGTTCCACGACGAACCAATGGGCTTCACTTTAGAATTCCACTTTACCGAAAATGAATACTTCACCAACAAGGTTCTAACTAAATATTACGAAATGAAGTGTGTTCCAGATAAAGAGGATCCATTCGGCTTTGAAGGTCCAGAAATTTTCAAGTGCAAGGTTAGTTAGAGACATTTACTTTATTATCATTGTTGTCTTCCTTTCTAGTTGTAAGTCTCGGCTGAAAGGTAAAGATTATTAACTGAACTTCTCAAGGTCACCCTACTACACTCCCTCCTAAGACGTGGTGTTGACCCAAGATATAGTTGATGTAATATAGTATAGCAAGTTCTGATTTAGTAGTATTGGAAGCGAGACTCAATAATTGCATTTTAATTTTATATATTTTTAAGGAATTAGGGAATATAGGGATGAATTTGAGTAGAGGTGATTTCTCTTGTATGTTTTAATTAATTTCCTGTCTGGAGAATCACACAACACTTGGTAATAGTAAAAAAAAACCACTCAAGATACCCTGTTTATTTATTTTTTTCATGGACTGATAAAGATGCAATTTATTTTGTTCTATAGGGCTGCACCATAGACTGGAAAAAGGGTAAAAATGTCACCGTCAAAACCATCAAGAAGAAACAGAAGCATAAATCCCGAGGCGCCGTCAGGACTATCACCAAGACACTCCAGAATGATTCTTTCTTCAACTTCTTCAACCCTCCTCCAGGTGAGTGCCGGAACATAACCTAACTAACTCTAACCTCACCTCACCTCAACAAAACTACAGGTTGACTATCAATAATCCGGCATGAGCAAACGGCTAATTCTGGTTACAGCGCCATCAAAACATAAACGGTGCCTCCCGAAAACAATGATGCTCTCTGAAATTCATGCCGGAAAACTGATGGAACCGGATTATTGATAGGCAACCTGTACACTAAACACACTCTTAATGGGTTGAAAATACGGCTGCAGGAATATACATGTAATTAAAATGCTATGGTAATAATTGTTCTATATAGATATCTTGTTCATCTGTAAGGCATTATCAGAGGTGAATGTATGTGTTTCAGTCCCGGAGGATCCCAACGAGGAGATGGACGAAGACACTCAAGCCTTGTTAACGGCAGACTTCGAGATTGGACACTATATCCGGGAACGCATTATCCCCCGGGCAGTGCTATTCTATACTGGTGAAGCTTTAGATGATGAAGATTTTGAAGAGGAAGAGGGAGAAGAAGGTGAGAATATACTTATAGGATATTAACACTACTGCAGAGAGCAATTTGTGCATTCTAGTCACCCACTAGTCCTTGAGGTCTAGATCATGTTGGTTGGTGAAGAAAAATGATGTAATTGAAGATATATTGTAATAACCACAACACCCCCTCCCTCCCCGCCCCCCTAACGTGTTTACAAATGCCCCCCCTTCCCCCCCTCCCTCTCATCACTTAACTTAGCTTCGATAGTCAATGGTGATGCAGTATTTCTTAATTAGGGAGACAGACTTAACCCACTTAACTCCTGGTTGCTTGTGAATATATTAATTGCATTTTGGATTTAGAGTTTGTTGAATTCAAGTGGCTCTTCAGTATATCTAGCATCTCATTTTTCTTAGTTTATTTATTATTTTTTTTGGTGAGATTTTTAATTTTTGATTTTGATTGCAACAAACTATCATTATTTGTACTTTGATTTGATTTCAGGTCTGTACATGGGGTTTCCTTAGAGTCTTAAGTCCATACGTATCTGAAACCGAGATTATATTCCAGAGTAGTTGCTAAAAAGATGAATATGAATTGTTTATGGCCCGAGTGAGTCACACAACGCTGCTGGGAATCGAACATGAAGTTATAGGTTGGAACCATTAACTACCACCCACCCAACACACATATGATCGTATACAATTAATTATACATTGTGCATATATATATTCCATTGATAATATACCCCCTTATATACTCCCCTCTTTAAAATTTGAAACTTTTATAGATCAAATGGTTATATGCTGAGTGTAGTGTAACCCCCACCCACCCCACGCCCACGCCCACGCCCCTCCCTCCCTCCCTCCCTACCGTCCCTAGCCCTGCATCTAAATGTTTAACACCTGCAAGTCAGTGTTTTGTTCTGAATGTCAATGTAAAACTACACTTCCCTGACATTCTAGTCTTATGGAAGGTGTGTAAGAATACTGCTTTACTCTGGTACCTCCTCTTGAAGATGAAAGTAATGTAATTGTAATTGTAATAACGATGCTACAGCAAAAAAAAAAAAACCTTGACTTACTTTTCATCATTAGTACGTTTATGCAAATATTTGTCGTAAATTCGTCGTAACATGTCAGTCAGTGGTTATGAAGATGTACGGTGTGACTAGACCTACCTGCTTCTCGTTTTCTATGATGACTCTCGTGTGTATTACCACTTACCACTGTTCCCCTGAATGGTACAAAATTGTGCACACACTTCTTGCTATGATATGAGACAAGTTTTCCAACATTTCAACACACTGTTCCCCCCATTGGTCATTGTTTAGGTGGAGACTTACTTAGTGAATGCCATTGCTAATATTCCATGTCCACACTTAGGTTATGCTTTATGTCTACACTTAGGTTATGTCTTAATCTCATCCAATCCATGTCTTATTATCATTTGAAGGTTTGTTGTTCCATTAGACTAAGAGATTAATAAGTCTGTAACATGAAATCTTGTTTGATAAATATTAAATAAAAGGCTGTTATGTTCACAGGGTCAATAATCAGTTCAGTGTAGCACCTATAGCATCTTCCCCAGATTTTCAGGTATACTAACAAATGACTAACTTTCCAGAGTTTAATTTAAAACTTAAATTATTAGATTATTTAGCTGTTGAATTACTTTGCATGCTGGCAGACGGTCATATATAAAAGCTTTTGAAAGAAACCAAACAATGAATAGTGTCTAGATGCTTTGCTGTATTAGTAGTGTGAACAAATATTGCATGGATATGATCTATTGTGATTCTGGGCTTGACCAATCCTGGCAAAACAATGGAGTGGCTAATGGTTTGCTGGAGTTTTGAGTGCAATTACTATATATATTTTTTTTATAATCGATGGCATAAGGTGATGATTTTTGATCCAAGTAAATAAAGTAATGTGATTATTTAAAGAGAGAATTTAGTCCTTTAGTTGCTTTAAAACTGCACTTGCATTCTGATACTGACCAAAATCTGCTACAGCAAGTAGGTTGTTTTATAAAATTGTGCTACATACATACTTTGATCTTACAAATGTGATGCGACAAAGTTCTTCTCCAACCTAAGCATTATGATTTTGAACAACAAACCTTGATGTGATTATATCATGATATATCCCAGAACGTTCTGTTTATCATCAGTTTTATCAGTTTATATTTTGTTTTGCTTCGTGTTATTGAGTTTATCCCAACTCGTATTTTAAAGGCGAGGAAGGAGACGATGAGGAGGAGGAAGATGACCCTGACTATGACCCATCGAAAGACAAGGCCGCCAAGGGTCAGCAGCCGCCAGAGTGTAAGCAGCAGTGACCTTCTGGCTGAGTGTAGGGTATTTTTCCTTTGAGGTTAAAGCAGCAGCATCCCGGGGCCTTGGTGTCATTACGTATTTGGTGGCATTATACATTTTCTTGTGGATTTTCCATATGGATATGTTTGTTGTTATAGCTGTAGTGAAAGCATGCTAACTACTGCAAAGGACATGTCATTCCAAGTTTACAGTCTTGAATATCTGTATATATTTCTTTATTAGTTTTTTCAGATCATTAATACGAATAAATTTGTATAGGTGTTAACAGTAGCTTGTTAATTTGATGGATGTTTTTTCTTCTAATTATAATTATTATAATCATTATTATTTATTATGATATTATTATTATTATTATTATTATTTTCAACAATAGTGTTGCCACCATACGAATTGTTAATTAGTTCTCCAATGCAGCTGAAATCCCACTGTACATGAATATTATTGAAATGTTGTTTGGTGCAGCTAAAAGTTTAGATCTGTTCTATTCAAGTTTGAGAGATTAATGTCACGTACTCTTGAATATTGTTGAGTTTGTACAAAAAATGTTCAGTACCAATCTAATGTTTATAATAGATGTTACAGGGTGTTGGTGGGTCGGACAGGCCTTGCTGTTGTCCTCTTCTCCCAAGAGCATCAAGGTTTGTTCTGAAGGACGCTTGAAAAGTTCTGACTTGTGATACGACACTTTTTGATAGGTTCATCTGTAACTACTCCAGATGGTTAGACTTAAAATAATCTAGATTTATATATTTTTTCATTTTTTGTCTGCATTATACGAGCTTTAACAACAAACTGCCTCTGTTGCATGAACATTTTACGGAAAAAATAATAAGATTTACATTTGTCGTGGTCTGTATTTAGTTTTTGAACTAGTTTTATTTATTTTAATGAAAATAAAATTATGAATTTGCGTAGTGGAAAGAAAGGTTTCATGGTGTAACCAGTAAGCTTCATAAATCAATGTAATAGCTTTGTTACCACTGCAGCGGAAATATATATATTTGCTCCTTTTTTCACACGGTTTTTATATCTCATCCCAGGAGTGTTTATTGGTAAGAAAAGGTGTGTGAATAGGCAAGAATAGATGTAATGATAATAGATAATTATGATTATGATTGAGGATAATTTAAGAATAGATGTAATGTAAGTTAGTATTGCTGAACATAAAAGAATGTTAGGAAATGGAAGGATTTTTATGCCACAACATATCTCTGGATAACATTTCCATTCTATGATAAACCAACATTAATTTAATCTGACAATTTCTCTATCTGTTCTTTACTTCCCATATTTTGCCATGCCATTATTACCTTGATCTACTGGTAGCATTTTATCTTAACATTCTGCCATATGACCTCTTATGCCTCGCTTACTTTATTCTCATTAACTCCCCAAAGTGTGACTGCCTAGGTAATTGAATGGAAAAAGTTGACATACAATAGGGAAACCAGGAAAAAGGTGAGGTAGTTAGTATTCTCAAACCTAGATGGCGTTGAGGAGCTGAAACAAACTAGATGATACTCTACATTGAGATATTGGGAACTAATAAATATTTAGGAATGGGTAAAGTAGTAGTGATAGGTGGGCGGTTAGGTTGTGTCCGGTAGGTGGTGTGCGCATCGCCTGTCATTTCAGGTTACTCTACATTGAGGTATTGGGAACAATTAAATACTTAGGAATCAACATGACTTATTAATAATGGATAAAGTGGTGGTTAAAAGTAGTAAGTGGGCGTGTTAGGTTGTATGAGAGTCCGGTAGGTGGTGTGCGCGTCGCTTGTCACCAGAACCCTTGGATATTAACAAATACTTAAGAATCACCATAACTTAATAAAACTAGGTGAAGTGGTAGTTAAAAGTAGTTAGTAGTAAATGGGCGTGTTAGGTTGTTATAGTGTCCGGTAGGAGGTGTGCGCGTCGCCAGCACTTCAGACCCTTGGAGGCTGCGCTGCCGCCTGGTGGTGGTGGTGGTGGTCAGTGCATTGTAAACACAGGCAATGGCAGGTGGCTGTGGCGAACCGCTCCTTAGGCGAGTGTCACTTTGCATGTGGATAAGGGATTAATACCACCACACCAGCACACAATGTCGTTAAGGGTGAGTATGGTGGTGTTTGGTGTGTTCTGCTCGGTGTTATTGATCTGGCGTACAGGTGAGGGTGGGTGGCGGCGTGCTATGGTGTGTGGTGTGGTGTCAAATGTTGCAGTGTCAGGCTAGGGAGATTGCAGGCCTTACGTGACCTTTTGGGGGGGACGTGTAATGTAGAGCATTGACCTGATAACACAACACAGCACGTAAGGTCAAGCTGGACACGTGCACTCTCACCTCACCTGACCTAATCCGTACAAGCGTGTTCTAGCATGACTAGTTAAGGTTTCACTGCATTTTACTGCGAGTGTAACCATATTTCTAGGTCCTCGTCACGCCTACAATGATTGCATATGTTAGGTAAGGGAGGAATGATACTGATATGGTACATGAACCGCGATACACCACCACCATCACCATCAGCAGCGGGTGTAGGGGTGTAGCTAATGATATGATAGTGTAGTACTGAGTGGTGGTGATAATTGTAATGTTAAGAGTATCAGATAAGAATATTAATGTGTGTGTGTGTGTGTGTGTGTGTGTGTGTGTGTGTGTGTTGGCAGGTCCGTGAGTGTAGCCGGTCATTGATCAAGAGCCAGCTAGGTGACAGTTCATCACCACACACGCCCACACGCCCATCCCTTTGTCCTGCTACACTTAACATTGCATCAGACAATCTTTTAAGTATGTGTTAGTACTGTGTATGTGTGTGCGTGTGTGTTATTACATGCACACGCCTTCAAATAAAGTGGGCGTGTATGTGTGCACGCGGCCTGTCTCCACCCAGCATGCACCAGCGGCCTTGTGTTGTACTCGTGCACAAGGTTGTAAGGTGACGGTGTACAAGTCTTGCGCATTGCAGGACAAACAAAAGACTGCTGATGCATGAGAATTTCCTGTTGTAAAATATTATAATGAGCCCTAATTCTCCTTCATATGATTCATGGAACTAAATAGAAATGCCAGTTAGGAATACAACCACTGCAAATATAACGACAGTCCATCCGCTGTCAGAAACGACTGTTCATTTTCCAAAACTACTCGTCACTGTGGATATAGAAACCATATTCTGTATGTGAGTGCATAGCCTACTGATTTATATCCAAACCATTGGTCATGTATCACAGCCGGTGTTTTATATGCTTGAAACGTGTTAAATGTTCCGTGCATGTTGGATGGCAATAAAGTGTTAGGTCTCGTGCAAAGAGTGCGTGGCGGCGTGAGGAGTTAAATGAAGTGAGGCACGTGACACACACACACCTGCCCTATGCACCTCTCAGGAACACCTTTAACTACACATTATTTGGTGGTGCCGGTAAGGAGGAGCCTCGGGTTGGCGGCATCGATGGGCTGAGTGTGTTCATGCCAGCTTTAACTCGGCCCTGGTGTGCCCCTTGAGCGGCGTCGCCTGGCCAGCCCTGAATATCTGATGGTGGACGCCGCCCTCCACCCGCCGCCCTCATGGCTGCCAATATATACTGTGTCGCTAGCTTGGATTTATGTCTTCCATATTGTCGTTTGGCTTTCATGGTGTTCCTATGTAAATGACAGACACACACACAGATACACACACCTACACATACAGATACACACACACACACACATGACAACGCTATACATTCCAGAAATAACCCCGGTCGAAGTAGTAGTGTCAACCTTTAAAAGTATGAGGAGAGGAGAAGGGGTGGTAGAGGTGGGAGGGTTTAATGTTGGTCGATGGTTTGAAAGACGGAGCAAGGCAAGGAGGTGGAGTTGAGAGCAGCTTGAGAGCGAGCTAGTCAGTCAGTTGTTAGTTTGGCTGCGCGTTCACCCACAGACTAGACTAACTTAACTCATAACAATACAACCATTATAACCACAATTAACAATACAATTACAGTGACTAATTACCACTATCAACATGGGAAAGATATCAAACTGAAACCAAACACATTAGAAACATTATATGGCGCTTAGGTTTCATAATTTCAGTTTAAATCAGTACCCAATGTTTTCGTTCATTGCCTGGCTGATGCACGGCGGTGGTAGTGGTGGTGGTGTTATAAAGAGTTGTAAATGTCCTCCCTCCTTCAAGACGTGTTAATCAATATTGATCTGCTCGAAGCCTTATTATTATTATTATTATGATAACGCCTTCGTACATATAGCTTCCACGAGGTTGTATTGAGTGTGTGTGGACGGACGCTGTTGTGAATCTGTTATGCTTGTTGGGTTAGTTAAGTGGAAAGTTGGATGAAAGGAAAGGAAAGTGTGAGGGTAGAACAAGAATAACAATAACAGCAGCAGCAGTAGTAGTAGAAATAATAACAGTTACTCCTCCATACTACTACCACCACCACTACTACTACTACTACTACTACTACTACT
>JAPQNM010000022.1:590648-600648 GCA_029783475.1 Metacarcinus magister
CATCCTTCCATTGATTGATCTTCCTCCTCCTCCTCCTCCTGCTGCTGCTATTCTATTTTCGTCTACTCAACCCTTCTCTAGACCGCTCTGGAACCTTTAACACCCTATACCATTATCAAAACACCCTAGATTTAACACCAGAACACCCTAGACTAACACCAGTACACCCTAGACCATTATTTAACACCAGAACACCCTAGAGCCTCACAAAGCACCCTACAATTAGTCTTGGAATCAATCGTTGGAGGATATTGTGAAGGGGAAGTGGAATGCAGATTGGTGTGACAATCAGACTACATTAATTATTACAACGCGTCGCTACAGGGAAGAGTGAGCGAGTGAGTTACATTTCGTACCATGCAGGCGAACCGTTACTATTCTTAATGATTAGTTTACTTTCCTATTAACCTATTTGTTTGAATTAGTTAAGCTTACTAATAGTTTCTTGGATTAGTTGAGCTATTTTTTTTTAATTAGTTTACCTTCCAATTATTCTTCGCGTAGGAAATATCAGGTGTCACTTTCAAATCCAATGGTAGTGTAGTGTAGTGTTGATCTGTACTATACATATTTTCTATATACATTTTCTCAACATATTCAAGAGAAAACGTAAACATTCGAGGCGTCACTATAAAAAATCTAAACCTACGCCAAATAACGGGCACAAGGCAGTCTATCTTAGCCTCTATGAAGCCTATTGGCGCCAACTGTGTGTGATGTAGAAGACGATCTCTGTATTGTTATATATTCCCTTTATATTGCACATGACACTAAGGAGGAAGGAAGGAGGGAGGAAGGAGGGGAAAAAGAGGGTAGTTAAGATGATTTTAAGTAATGAGAAGAGGGGAGAAGAGAGGAAAATGTGGACTAACCGGAAGATGCTAATGATGAGTTTAATGGATAATAAAGAAGAGGAGGAGGAGGGGGGGGGGAGTGAAGGGTAGAAAGGAGGAGGAGATTATAATGTTGGTGAGGAAGAGGAAGATGTGGTAAAAGGAGTAAGAAGAAAAGGAAGAGAGGAGGAGGAGGAGGACCATCCCTACCCTGCTTCCTCTTACCTCTTCCCCTGCTAGTCACGCATCCCCTGCTACTCCTGCTAGCTATATACCTCTCTCTCTCTCTCTCTCTCTCTCTCTCTCTCTCTCTCTCTCTCTCTCTCTCTCTCTCTCTCTCTCTCTCTCTCTCTCTCTCTCTCCCCTCACCCTTTTCCCTTACTTACTAATCTCCTCCTCCTCCTCCTCCATTCTTCTCTGCCTACCGATTCGTTGTCCCTTCCCTCCCTTCCTCCCTCATTCCCTCCCTCCCTTGCTTGTAATCCTTCTCCCTTCCCTCCCTCCCTCCTCCTCTGGCTTCCCCCCCCCCTCTCAGGTGCTACAAGAGGAGACGAAACAGATTAACGAAAGATTACAGAGGGAGGGAAAAGAGGGGAATGGAGGAAGAAGAGGAGGAGGAGGAGGAGGGGGAGGAAAGGGGAATATAGAAAGAGGTCCGGTGATGCAGTACCATGACAGAAAGGGAGGGAGGAAGGGAGGTAAGGGAGAGTAAGGATTCAGGTGCAATGACGTGTGTGTGTATTGGTGAAGGGAAGGGAAGGGAGGGAGAGGGGAGAAGGGAAAGAGTAATAGAAAGAGGTAGTGGTGGTGGTGGTGATGGTGGTGGTGGTGGTGGTGGTGGTGGTTACAAATCTTTGGTGTGTAGAGGAGAGGGGTGAATGAGGGGTGAGGGGAGAAGGGTGAAGGAAAGGAGTGAGGGGAAGGGGTGTTATGTGTCAAATTAGTTCTCAACTCTGTGCCTTGTTTTATTGATTCTCTCTCTCTCTCTCTCTCTCTCTCTCTCTCTCTCTCTCTCTCTCTCTCTCTCTCTCTGTGACAGCGGTAATCACTTCGTTTTGGTTTATCCTTCAATAACGTAAATAACAATGATACAAGGTTATTACCACATCAATTAGGCGTTAAACCATCCCTCCTCTCTCTCTCTCTCTCTCTCTCTCTCTCTCTCTCTCTCTCTCTCTCTCTCTCTCTCTCTCTCTCTCTCTCTCTCTCTCTCCCTCTCCCTCTCCCTCTCTCTCCCTCTCCCTCCCTTGAAGTTCTTTACCCCTGGGGCGCCGCAGTGACGAGGAAGAGGAAGAGGAGGAGGAGGAGGAGGAGGGAAATGTGTGGAATGCGTGTGGTAAAGGAGGAGGAGGTGGAGGTGGTGGAAGGAAAGTGGTATTGGGTGTGGTGGAGGGAAGGAGGGAGGAGGGAGGGAGGAAGGGAGGGAAGGAAGAAAGAGGGAGGGAGGAAAGGAAGGAGGAGGGAGGGAGGAAGGGGAGGCATATATAGCAAGGTTGAGTAAGTGCTTGTGAGGGAAGGAAAAAAAGGAGGAAAAGAAGGAGGAGGAGGAGGAGGAGGAGGAGGGAGGAAGGAAGGAAGGGAATATATAGAATTAAATAATACCTAATACGGTCTTGTCTTTTTTTTCAATTATTCGTTTAATTTTAGTTCATGTATTTATCCTTTTAATTATGAAGTAAAATCCATGTGCGGGAACGAGGCAATTAACTTTTTTTTTCTATTTTATTTATTTTTTTTTTATATATATAAACATACCATTAATATCAATTATTATTCTCGTGGACATAATTTCGGCCGCTCATTACTGGGGGACCTAAAAAATATATTTGGAAATGTTTTTAAAAGAGGCTTAGACGCGGCTCTAATGATAATAATGATAATAATAATGATAATGATAATAATGATAGTAGTTCTAGTGATAATAGTAATGATAATGATGATAATAGTAATAATAGTGATAATAATAATAGTATGTGTGTGTGTGTGTGTGTGTGTGTGTGTGTGTGTGTGTGTGTATTCACTGTACAGTCTGCTGCTGGTCTCTCGAGACAGCCGGCCGTCCCCCTATGGAAAGAGCTCAGAGCTCATACTGACCAATCTTTGGGTTAGACCGAGACCACTCACACACAACACACCGGGACAACAAGGTCACAACTCCTCGATTTACATCCCGTACCTACTCACTGCTAGGTGAACAGGGGCTACACGTGAAAGGAGACACACCCAAATAATCTCCGTCCGCCCAGGGGATCGAACCCTGGCCCCCTCAGTTGTGAGCTGAGTGCGCTAACCACTACGCTAGCGGACCGTGTGTGCGTGCGTGTGTGTGTGTGTGTGTGTGTGCGTGTGCGTGTGTCTGCGTGTGTTCTTAAGGGGAAAGAATTCACGTGGGAAATTTCTTCAGAGGTCTTAGGGAAAATTGGAACAGTTTATTCACTTTAATGCTTCACATGTCCACCACAGAGAGAGAGAGAGAGAGAGAGAGAGAGAGAGAGAGAGAGAGAGAGAGAGAGAGAGAGAGAGAGAGAGAGAGAGAGAGAGAGAGAGAGAGAGAGAGAGAGTAGAGAGAGAGAGAGAGAGAGAGAGAGAGAGAGAGAGAGAGAGAGAGAGAGAGAGAGAGAGAGAGAGTGTACAGGGTCAAGGGAGGATTAGGAATAGATGAGTAACTGGAGGGAAGGTAATCAAGGCTAATAGGAGGAGGAGGGGGGAAAATTCATAGTGTATGGGAGGGAGGTGTGTTGGGGGGAGTGAGGTGGTGACGTAGGGAAGGGAGGGAGGGAAGGGAAGGTAAGGCAAGGTAGCTAGGTCACATCTTGGTAAAGGGTAAGGCAGGTCACATCAAGGTTAGGTAAGGGAGGTCACATGAAGGTAAGGTAAGGTAAGGTAAGGTCACCCCCGCCAAGCCTCACTCGCTCGTAACCCAAGTTGATGATGGCATTTAAGTGGAAGTGAGGCTCAGGTACACATCAAGGGAAGGGGGAGGGAGGGGGCAGGAGGATTACCTGTAGGGGGGTATGAGGCATGGCACCCCCTCGTCCCCCCCTCAATACCTCTCTTCATGATGGATGTGGGGGAGGGGTGGTAGGATGGGGGGTTAGTGTGGTGGTAATAGTGGTAGTGGTGATATAAAATTTAACACTCCTTAAAGATATAAGAATTTAAAACAGCATTGGAATAAGATAGAGGTTAAAAAAAGCATTACAAACAAACACACACACACACACACACAGAAAGAGGGAGAGAGAGGGGCTGTAGACTGTCTCTATTTCAACCATTCATAACCATCTATTTATCCTTTCATAGCTTCCCATTGTGGGTTACCTTTAGTAGCTGTGGATCAATATTTGCGTAGCTGGCCAGGCCTTAGCGGGGAATGGCAGGCCGAGGCAGTACCACCCTCCACAGCGTCTAGTATTTACACCATAAGTACCATTGCGACTGAACCTGACTGAATAGAACTTGTTACCTGCCTCAAGGGTCGCTCTGAACTGCTAGAATGTCTCTCCTTTCCTCCTCAGTGCCTAAAGTAATGATTCCTTGGCTTCTCTCTTATCTGCTGTGTATCCTCTCCTCGTTTTCTGTTTGGTTCTGTTGGAGAGAATTATATGGTTAGGGTTTGTGTTTTTATCTTGAGGTTTGGTTGGGTTAATGGTGATTCCATGCTCGTTATCTCTGGCTTTGTGATATAGTGTCTGTGTCGTCTGTGTAGCTGTCTGTGTGGCTATTAACTTACTGTGAGTCAGCTGTTATTGGTGGTCCTGTTTTTGTTCCTCTCTGTTAGGTGGAGCTGGTGTGTTGTGTTCACCTCGTTTGGTGTTGGCGGGTGTGAGGTGGTGGTGGTGGTGTGGTGTTGACTGGGATATTTGTGTCGTTTTTACGGGTATACTCAATCAGGAACACTTGCTGAATTAACAAATCTTATTGGAAATAAAAAAATATATGATAATATTTATATCATTTATCACGTATAGATGAAGAAAAGGAATTGTCGAACCTTAGGCCCGAAATAAAACATTTCTGTAAAAAAAAAAAATAATAAAAAAAAAATTCTAAGGTGGTACCCTTGAAAATTTCGTAAAAATTTTCATACCTCTGATTCTCATGAAAATTGGTACATAAAGGTTTTCGAACATGCTGATCACGAATCTGGCCTCAATTTTATGATTACTATAATAACAATCACCATTTCCCTTCCTTGCCTCATAAGAACATTGACATTTTCGTGAAAATTTCGACATTGCAGGAAAATATACACTGTAGCGGTTTTTAAAGGGGACACACTAGTATATAGAGGCAAAGGGTAGAAAAAGAGAAGAAAAAAGGGTTACTGTTCTTTATGAGTCAGCTGGAGTGGAAGAAGAGGAGGAGGAGGAGGAGGTGGTGGTGGTAAAGGTAGTGAAAGAATGGAAAGAGGAATAAGAATACAAGGAAACAGGGGATAGAGAATGAAAGGAAGAGAGAAAATATATATTGTGAAACAGGATGTAATAGAGAACGAAAGAGGAGGAGAAAGAGGAAGAGAAGAAGGAAGGAAGGAAGACTAATCAGTAAAGCTCGATGAAAAGGAAGAAAAGAACGTAATTAAGAAGTAAGAAGTTTAGGAAGAGAAAGCGGAGAGAAAATATGAGGAGTAAACACGAGAGAGAGAGAGAGAGAGAGAGAGAGAGAGAGAGAGAGAGAGAGAGAGAGAGAGAGAGAGAGAGAGAGAGAGAGAGAGAGAGAGAGAGAGAGAGAGAGATTGAAAGAAGCCACAAAAAGATTACAAGGAGGGAGGGAGGGAAAGAAGAGAGGAAAGGAAAGACGGAGGGAGGGAGGAAAATAAAGTAGGTTTACTCCGCCTGAAGAGGAAAAAACGAGAGAGAGAGAGGAGAGAGAGAGAGAGAGAGAGAGAGAGAGAGAGAGAGAGAGAGAGAATAATTTTTGTATACTTGCGAAGTCTGGAGAAGGAGGAGGAGGAGGGAAGTGAAGTAGGTGAAGAGAAAACGAATAAAGGAGGGAGGGAGGGAGTGAGGAAGGGAGAGAACAAGGTAACAAAAGGTGAGGTAGTATCAAATTGCATGTGTGTATGTGTGTGTGTATCCTCCTCCTCCTCCTCCTTCTTCTGCTCCACCGACCAGGAGAGAGAGAGAGAGAGAGAGAGAGAGAGAGAGAGAGAGAGAGAGAGAGAGAGAGAGAGAGAGAGAGAGAGAGAGAGAGAGTGAGAGAGAGTGAAATAGCTAAGTCACAGCTTAAATTAATCCAGCCTTTTTTTCCCCCATTCCGTTTTCTTCCTTCTAAGTGGCTTGTTGGTCCTTTATCTAAATGAAACACAGCTTGGTGGTGGAGGCGAAGGATATAGCAACCCCCAACACCCCAACCCTCCAACCAAACCCCACAACCCCCCTTTAGTCCCCCTTCTCCTATCCCTCCCTTCCTTCCCTACCACTTCCATTTGTCGAACTATTTGTTTTGATTGTGTTGCTGTTGTTGTTGAGTAGTTGTTATTGTGGACTTTCATGGTGTTTCTTTCACTCTATTTTTCTTTTTCGTAGCAGTGGAGGTGGTGGAGGAGGAGGAGGAGAAGGAGAAGGATAATAAAATGGTGAATTGAAAGGAGAAATAGTACGTAGGAGAAAGAATTGGGGATTGAAGGAGAAGACATAGCATACGAGTGGATAAAGGAGGGAAGAAGGGGAGGAGGGGAGGGGTAGTAAGGAATTGAGAGAAGAGGAAGAAGTGTGGGTGAAGAGGAAGAAACCTGAGAAGGAAGAGGAGTGGAAAATTGTAAGGAGGAGCTGCACGTGGACTTAAGAGCGAGGAGGAGGAGGAGGAGGAGGAAATAACAGATCAAAAACAAGAATAATAAGAAAGGAAAGAAAAATTTAACCAGCAAAAGTGAAAGAGGAAGATAAAACTTATAAATAAAAGCGAAAAGTGACTATAATCAAGAAAAAAATATAAATAATAAAAAAAATCATCCATGCCTGTATATCCCAATCCCATCAATAGCTCAAAAAAAAACATAATGTGATCAAAATATAAGTTAGGAAGGAGAGGCTAAGGGAAGCTTGGCACGAACCTTCTCCTTAAGTTCCCACACCTGAGACTGGCTGAGGCTGAGGGTGAGTCTAAGAGAGAGGACTGAATCACCTGCTCTATACTCTACCCCTTGCGTGCTAGCGTCGATTGTCTCCCCCTATACTAGATCCATTCCCAGCATCCCTGTTCGGTCGCCCAAGGGTTAGGTTAGGGTACGGGTAATCGAGGCTAGGTTTGGTTTGCACAACATTTGGTGTCAGCGGTGGGATGCATGATAAGGCTTTGTGGTGTGTTTGTGTTTGTGTTTGTGTGTGTTTGTGTTCTCTCAGCCAGCAAACAAAGGCGTGACATGGATCTGGTGGGTGGGTGTCGTGGAGGGGGGGGGGCAGGTAACTAGAGCCGGAAGGAAAGTGAAGGACATGCAGTAGGAGGAGGAGAGGTGTTTGTTTGTCTCGTGATAAAGAGTGACTATGACACACACACACACACACACACACACACACACACACACACACACCACACACACACATATACACATTAACATGGAGTGCTAAAAAGAATGTGTATATTGTAATGTCAGACTAAAAAAATTAAAAAGGTTACATTTACAAAGGGCATTTAAGGGTCACAGTGCAAAGAGACCCTGGCATTCATCTCCTGTTTCCCCTCTCATACCCTTTTTTATTTCCCCTTCTTCCCTTTTTTCCTTCTCTTATCATACCTCTTTCCTATCCTTTATCCTCAATTACTCCTCTTCCCCTATCCTTCTTTGATCTCATCCCTAGATTCTATTCCTATTACTCTCTTTTTATGTTTCTATCCCCTTATTTATCCTCTTTCCTTTTCCCATTTCCCTATCCTCACTTCCTACCATCATTTTCCTTCTGTATTTCCCTTTCTCATGTCTCCTTTTCTCCTGCATTTCTGTCCTTCATTCGTTGGTTTTCCTTCCTTCACATTAACCTATTTTTCCTCCTCCTCCTCCTCCTCCTCGTCCTCCTTCTCCTTCTCCTTCTCCTTCTCGTCCTCGTCCTGTCCCATTTTGCACTTTTATACTCCTCATTTTTCCTCCTTATTTGAGATCGTAAACTGGAGTTGGTCTCGCCTCACCTCCGCCTCTCAGTCACCTACCCTTGATGCTCCTTCACTCTTACCTTTCTAAACTCACCTTAAATTTACCTCAAGTTTATGACACCATTTAATACGTCGTAAAGGTGTTAGTTTTGACTTGACTTTAATTTTCCTTAATATTTATTTTATTATTTTATATTACTTACCTTACCTTACCTTACCTCACCTCACCTTACCTTACCTTACCTTACCTTACCTTGCCTTGTCTCATCTCGCCTCATCTCGCCTCACACTTTGCCTTCCTTCACCTCACACTAAATTCATTCTCCACATTACTTCTGCTCACAGTCTGCCATTATCCTAGCTCTCTCTCTCTCTCTCTCTCTCTCTCTCTCTCTCTCTCTCTCTCTCTCTCTCTCTCTCTCTCTCTCTCTCTCTCTCTCTCTCTCTCTCTCTCTCTCTCTCTCTCTCTCTCTCTCTACCCAGGAAGCCATAGTTAAGTCATTCCTCCCCATTCCTCCCCTCCTCCCCTCACCCTTCTCCCCTTTCCCCTTTCCCCTCTTCCTCGTCTCCCCTCACACTACTCTACCCCTTTCTTGATCCTCTCACACCCCTTTCCTCCCCTTTCTTTCTCTTCTTACTCCCTTTCTACCCTTCTTTCGTCCCCTCCTCCTCCTCTTCCTCCTCTTCGTTATATCTTCCCTCATCTCCACCATCTTCCCCTCCCTACGTCCTCATCTCCTTCCCTTCACTCCCCTTGCCTGCCCTCCCCTGCCGCCTAAGGGGAAGCCGCGCCCCTTGATCTGTTTCCCCTCACAAGGAGTCTTACAAAGGTCTCTCTCTTTCCTCATCTTCCCTTATTTCCTGTACCTGTTTTTTCCCCAATCTTTTTCCCAATTTTTTTTCCCTCCCTCCTGCTTATTTCTCCTTCTCTGATTTTTTTTTATCTTTCTATCTCTCTGTCTCGCTTTCTTTTTCTCTCTTCATCTTTCTCCATCCCTCCTTCCCTTCCTCCCTTCTTCCCTCCTTCCCTCCTTCCTTCCTTCTCTCCCCTCTTTTCTTGTTTTTCCTTCTCTTTGATTGTGTTTCATCTTTCTATCTCTCTCTTTCTTCTTTCTTCATCTCTCTCCCTCCCCTCCCTCCTTCCCTCCTTCTCTCCTTCTCTCCTTCACTCCTTCTCTCCTTCACTCCTTCACTCCCTTCTTCCGTTCTTCCCTCCCTCCTTCTCTCCCTCCTTCTCTCCCCTCTTTTTTGTCGTCGTAACCCTGGAGGCAGGTGGGAAGAAAGAGGGAGATTATTGACATGTTGTTGTTGTTGTTGGTGGTGGTGGTGGTGGTGGTGGTGGTGGTGGTGGTATTTTTTCTCTCCCTCTTTCATTATTTTTTATAAATCTTGTCTTGAAAAAAATATGTATATATATATATGTAAAAAAAAGAAGTTACATTATACCAATCAATAGAAATGTTTGTGAATTAACATCCAATTATACACTAATACACTACACATACTTACACACACACACACACACACACACACATACACACCCACCCACACACACACACACACACACACACACACACACACCCACCCACCCACACACACACACACCTGTCACCACCACTACCACTACCATTATTATTATTATTATTATTATTATTGTTATTAGTTTACCTGTCTTCCCAAGGGACTGAATATAAGCTTATTTAACTCAAACCTAAGCTCTTCCGATTGAGTATTTATTGTCGCCTGATTCATTATGTATTGCACAATTTGTCGAGGTTTTAATGCTTCAAGTAGGATTCAATAAAAAGAAATCATAAAAAAAACATTGGTGTGGTAATTGATATGATGTTTGAACAGTCAAATTTAAGTAAATAGTATTGAGTCATGTATAGATGATTTAATGGACATGGAATTAAGATTACATGCAGTTATAGATGATTGGATGCCACTCAAGTTATAAATACATAGTAAAATGATGACTTTGTATATGAAAATCAGGAGTGTGTAGAAGAACAGGAGAACAGTGTGTGGTTTGGTCTGCCGCATAGGAACACTGCAAAGGGGATCTGCACCTA
>JAPQNM010000022.1:605648-653148 GCA_029783475.1 Metacarcinus magister
CGTCCTCGACTCACTCTCCCAACTCGTCTTTTCTTGCTGTTCATTTATGCAACTTTAACCTGCGACCTTACTTACTTTTTTTATATTATCTTTGTCATGGTTGGATTTTTCATCCTTGCATACCTCACTTACTCACCTGACTATGTGTGTGTGTGTGTGTGTGTGTGTGTGTGGGTGTGTGTAAACTAGTAAGTGTTGTACCTACAGGATGGGACAACACCGCTTATCCTTGCCGCCGCTAACAGTCACGTGGACTTGGTGCGGGAGCTGCTGGATCAAGGAGCTGAATCCAACGCCACCAGACACGTCAGTCCCCCTCCCCCCCAACCCTACAACCCCACGTCGCCGCCATGATGAAATATGGGAACATGCAATCATTAGTCTCTGACACATCAAAATTGTTGTGCCTCCACTTTTTTTTTTTTTTTTTTTTTTTTTAACATAGTTTGTTATTAATGGATTGATCAATGTGAATATATATTGTACTTTATGAGGGTGTGTGTGTGTGTATGTATGTGTGTGTGCGTGCGTGGCGTGACTGGTGTGTGTGTCTCGCAGACTGGCACCGGGGCGCTGTTCTTCGCGGGTCAGGGCGGCTTCCTGGACATCGTGACGGTGCTGCTGGAGCGAGGCTGTTCCATCAACCAGGCCTCTAAGGTACCCCCGCCTCCCTGTCCTTCCTCACCCTTGCTATCATACCAACTAATGAGACGGATTGTGAGCACAGTGTTGCCTCTTTGTAAATTCGCGAGGTGACCTTTCACGGCACAGCTCGCGGCGTTCTGAGTGAAGGTGAGATACGTGGTTGTGTGTTCTGCACGTGCCACCTTGCAGCCGTGAGGTCAGTAGTGTGTGTCGCGGCAGGACGGGGGCACGGCGCTCATCGTGGCGGCCCAGTGCGGCCACATGGACGTGGTGCAGGAGCTGCTGCGTCGCGGGGCTGACCCTCACGCCGCCATGAAGGACCGAGCCACGGCGATATTCGTGGCCTCCCAGAACGGACACACCACTGTCGTGCGGACCCTGCTGGCGGCAGGAGCCAAGGTGTGAACTGCACTCACTCACTCACACTCCTCTATGTAACCATCATTAGTATAGTATGACAACCACCAGCATGCCTCCCTTCTTACACTAACTCATTACAACCTTCCTTACACCACAAAACGTAACAATGAATGTTGCATGGTGTAGTTATACACCATTCATATCATACTCAAAGTGCTAGTCTGATTTTGATGAAAGAAAAAAAAACACTATTGTCACCAGTAGTATGCACGTGTTTGTACTTATGATGAAGTGACCTTGATGATGATCCCCCACCCCCCTATCCTAATGAGTGTGTTCCGCTTGGCAGGCCAACGTGCGACGGATGGACGGCGCCAGTCCCCTCTGGATCGCCTCCCAGATGGGTCACCAGGGCGTGGTGCGTCTTCTGCTGGGTCACGGCGTCAACCCTGACGTCACCAGACACGTGAGTCACCCAGGCAATCCGCCTTAAAGATGATGTCACTCAGCGGGCCACAGTGCCTCGGTGCCTGGGTGCCTGGGGCGGCTGGGCCTCCTCTGCACCGCGTTATACAACCCTCATCCCAGTGGTGTCAAGTTGTTATATAGTTGTCACCCACTTGTAAGTTGATGTGTGGTGTGGTAAAGTTGTGTGTGTTATGTTGCAGGACGGCGCCACTCCACTGTTCAAGGCGGCACACAAGGGCCACGTGGAGGTGGTGCACGAGCTGCTGCCCTTCAAGCCCTGCCTGGGCCTCCTCAAGGTAACACTTCGTAGGGCGTCCCTCCTGTGCCAGCCCTCACGAGTGAGGGAACGCTGAGCAGCAGGGAGGAAGGACTGCACCAGTACTGTCAAGGCAGGACAGGGGACTGGGGGCATGCGGGGGTTGGGGGGGAGGTGGAGGGGTGGCAGGACTAATGTTGTATAAAGGGGTGAGGCATTGGTGTGAAGTGTTGAGGAAGGTGAGGTTGAGGTGGCAAGGTAATCAGTCCTCTTTAATGAACTTTTTAGTACCATAAGGCTGCTGGTTGGCACAAGATTCTCTGCCTCAAGTACACGAGGACACTGTAGGTCTCACCAGGACATGCATTGGACGCACTATTTTATTTCAAAGGGAAGTAAGAATGTTTTATTAATGATAATGGCTGGATATAATGACTCCAAGTGTTAGCCAGAGGTGTTTTTCAGTCCCCATCAACTCTTTCATCCTTAGTGTGGAGTGTTGACTCGTGTTCACCGGTACAGTCGCGGGGAATATGTACCAGGCTCTTCCTAACCTAAATACCAAATCAGGCAACATATGTCACCTCCTTTTTCATGGGATATGTCATTGGCTTACCTCCAGTGACCCGTCCTTCACCTTAATCCTCAAATTCTCCTCTTCCCAACGGCATTTTTTCCACCAGGTGCCTTATCCCCTCTCTCTCTCTCTCTCTCTCTCTCTCTCTCTCTCTCTCTCTCTCTCTCTCTCTCTCTCTCTCTCTCTCTCTCTCTCTCTCTCCTCTCTCTCTCTCTCTCTCTCTCTCTCTCTCTCTCTCTCTCTCTCTCTCTCTCTCTCTCTCTCTCTCTCTCTCTCTCTCTCTCTCTCTCTCTCTCTCTCTCTCTCTCTCTCTCTCTCTCTCTCTCTCTCTCTCTCTCTCTCTCTCTCTCTCTCTCTCTCTCTCTCTCTCTCTCTCTCTCTCTCTCTCTCTCTCTCTCTCTCTCTCCTCTCTCTCTCTCTCTCTCTCTCTCTCTCTCTCTCTCTCTCTCTCTCTCTCTCTCTCTCTCTCTCTCTCTCTCTCTCTCTCTCTCCTCTCTCTCTCTCTCTCTCTCTCTCTCTCTCTCTCTCTCTCTCTCTCTCTCTCTCTCTCTCTCTCTCTCTCTCCTCTCTCTCTCTCTCTCTCTCTCTCTCTCTCTCTCCTCTCTCTCTCTCTCTCTCTCTCTCTCTCTCTCTCTCTCTCTCTCTCTCTCTCTCTCTCTCTCTCTCTCTCTCTCTCTCTCCTCTCTCTCTCTCTCTCTCTCTCTCTCTCTCTCTCTCTCTCTCTCTCTCTCTCTCTCTCTCTCTCTCTCTCTCTCTCTCTCTCTCTCTCTCTCTCTCTCTCTCTCTCTCTCTCTCCCTCCTTAACTTGCACGTATATTCTTGTAATGGCTCCTACAGCTTAAAACAGTTCATAACTAAGCCTTATAACACGATTAATAATCTTACAGACTCTTGTGGATTTGTAAAATTCCTCTCAACGTATAGTGTATTTCCGACATTGGTATAGATTCCCTGCTACTGTACATGATGACCCTAGAGAGAGATGAAGGTGAGGCTCCTGCAAGACCCAGCCGTCAGTGCAAAGTTTTCACCTGTCTTACACTTTCAGAATGGTGAATCTGCCCTCCACGCCGCAGCCTTATATGGTCACCTTCGCGTTCTGAAGGCCTTGGTGCAGGCTGGTGCTGACCCTGGCCTCAAGAATGACCAAGGACTAACTCCCATACAAATCGCTGCCCAGGCTCGCCATTATGAAGCCGTCCAGCTGCTGAAAGATGCCCTGGCCAGGAAGAAGGAGATGGGTCCTCCCACGCCCAAGACGTCGCCGGGTCCACGCTCGCCCCGGCTGGTGCACAGTGTGTCAGGCGTGCCGGTGCCCTCAGGGATGCAGAGTCAGAGCAGCAGCCGAGGCTCCTCCAGGAACAGCTCCTTGGGAACCATCGTGGAGACCAGCCCCGTCCTGCCCCGTTCAGCCAGCTCACCCTCGCCCAGTAACTCTCGGCCGGCACAGTACGTGTCGTGCGAACTGAGCAACATGGTGGACGGTGGCGCCAGGCCCCGGGCCAACCTGGCCACAGGTTCATGCACCTCCGTGGGGGGACGCACCCCGTGCTCCTCCAACCCCTCCCCCTCCCCTAGCATCTCCAGCGAGCCCCCACAGTCCATGATCGCTGCCCTTCAGAAGGCTCCTCGCCACGCCTCTCACACAGACGTGAGCAGCGTTAAAAATATTTTCCGCCGAACTCTCGCTTCCTTCCGCCGCCCCACTATAGTTAAAAGGAACGACAAGCCGCCTGAGCCATGACAGCCTTCTCAGCCAAGTTTTGCTTTGTTCGTGTCTGTTTCTTGATTTGTTTTCAAACTGTGCAGGTTTCAGTACAAATGCCTAATAATTCACTGGTGATATTAGGTTAGAGATGATAATGTGACGCTTCACTTCCCGGGAAAGTCACAGTCTATCAGTTTTACGTTAGAATGATCCTGGCGCTGCGCTGAGGGAGGTGGAGCCCGGCCACCGCCCTTCCCTTGCAGGTCGGGTGGACTGGCCGGGGGATGGACAGGTCATGTGGGCGTTTTGGTACAACCTATGCAAGGTAATTCATATCAATTATGATCTTAATTTACTCATTTGATTGTAATTATGATTTGACTCATTTAGTGTAATACTGTTGTAGTGGTGTTGGTAGTTGTGTGTGAGCCTTGTGTGTTGGCCTGAGCAACAGCCTGACGTCAACACACCACCACCCTCGGCTCTTGGGCCCACGGCCATTAGCGCCTCTTGGTTATTTAATAGTGCAACCTCTTCTTTTTATAACTCAAAAAACATATGCAACGTCTACAGTAGTTTTATTCTATTTTCTTTTCTTTTTTGTTCTATAAGCGTGGTTCTCAGCGGCGTGCGTGAGGCCACGGCGGTGCTCAGGCTGAGGAGGCTCAAGGTGGTGGTGGTGGTGGCAGGATCACTTCGTTTCTTTTGTTAACACCTGAGGATAGGCATGTGAGGCTGAATCCTGAGCTTGCATCGTTATGTAGCTGTAATTTGGTGGAGGATCCTTGGTGGATACTGGCTCTGCGGTGCCGTGCTGCGGATCCACTGCCTGCCATCAGCTGTCCGGGGCTGCTGCCTGTACTGGGGCTGAACCATGTGCCTGGTGGTCAATACTCTTAAGAGGTCACGACACAGGTTTTCTAACTTAGTGTACCGTCACACAATGCGCAGCTTTGGTGCCACACTTACACTTACCGGGAAGAAACTGATGATCAGATGCTCACTCCAAACCAACCTGGTTTATTAGTCTAAATTGTTTTTGATTTTTCACACCACTGCTAAAAAGTTATTACCCAAACACGAAACTACACTTTTTTGCAACTTTTGTACAACATTATCACAATGTTTTATGAGAAAACTTTGCAGTAATGTTGTAGTTAACGTTGTATGTGAGTGGCTTTGGCAAACCTTGTCTGATCAGAAGGTGGAGGTGGCTGTACTGGGCTGCCGCTCGCTCGCTGGAATGGAGGGAAGAGGAAGAGGAAGAGGAAGAAGAAGAAGAGAAGAAGAAGAAGAGGAAGAGGAAGAGGAAGAGGAAGAGGAGGAAGAGGAGGAGGAGGAGGTAGAGGAGGAGGTGGAGGAGGAGGAGGAGGAGCCGCATGTCACACAGGAGTCCGTAAGCTTCAGCAGAACTATTAACTCATCCTAACATGTCAGTCTATGTAACGAAGAAAAAACTGTAAAAGACAAAATACTGCTTAACAATAGCACAATATATACACCCGTTGCTTGCCTTGGATATACACATACGTACACATACACGTACACCTTGTTGAGCTGTGTGTTAGCCTGTGTGATCCAGACACCATATAGTCCACTCCACCGGCAGCAAGCAACTGTTCCCTGCATTGTAAAGCCGTGTGTGTTTGGAACCTTCACTGTGATGCGTCATTGTATCATCTCGAACAAAGGCGTTGGAAGCTGAGTTTGTAGTCACCGTCCAGTTTGTGCTGCGACTCCCTTATTTCACGCCAAGGAGTCGCGCACACAGTCTGTCGAGGCCGTGTGCCGTGTTCCCCCGCAGGAAAACTTGGGTTGTGAAGACTGTAGTTGGAGGTGACACCATGGTGAGCTTGGTGGCGTCTTCAGTCACATCACTTCTCTTTTCCTACTCAATCCTGTAGCACCCAAAAAATATAATGAATGACCTAATACTACTTTATGCATATCATCTTCAGTAATTATTAGTAGGAATGTGCTAAGCTTTGAATAGTACAGTATGAGGTGTTCTTTAGTATGGTGGTCTGTGGTGGGCGGCGGTGGGCAGTGGACAGCAGAGAAGCCTTAGGGAGGTGTTGACCATGAATCTATAGTTTGTGAGGAGCTCCAGGGACTGAAACACTTCATAACTTAACCCGGAGTGACAGACTGTTCCACTGCCGCCCTGCCACGAGCCCCAAAGGTGTTGTGGCCTCAGAGTCACGCCACAGACGGACAGGGCAGCAGAAGTACACACACACACACACACACACACACACACACACACACACACACACACACACACACACACACACACACACACACACACACACACACACACACACACAACAGACGTGATGGTGTTGAATGAGTGTTTTGAAGGATGTTTCAAGTAGTCACTTAAGTAATGTTACGCACAAACGCGTCCTCAGGGCCTGGGATGGTACTACTGTTGCTGCTGCTGCTGCTGCTGCTGCTGCTCCTCCTCCCCAGAACCTCAACCTATACATGATGTGGTCAATTATAAAACAAGAATTAGTCTGATGCTTTATTTATCATTTTTGAACAAACGACAAAATGTTTTATTGAATTGGTTTGATTTTGAATTGGAAATGGAATCTGCCTTAATTGCTAAGATTTAGGCACCACCTTCATTATTATTATTATTTTTTTTTTATCCATGTTTCCTTGCCTCGGTTTGTAACTGTAAACAAGGACATAAATCTGCTTCTTAGATAATATGGTTTAGCTTGATGTGATTCATTCCCAGCATCATAACCTCACCCCTTCCCAGCGCTTTGCCAAACCAAGTAAATCATTGCCTTGCTGTGAGTTGAAGTATTGCAAACAAAACTCAAATACATGTAACAACACACCAACATTGATATAAAGGTAATTACTGAAATTTAATCGGTGGACTTCCTGGCCAACTGCAAATAATATTAGTAAATTTTAGATTGCTATCACACAGCTTGAATGTTGAGCGACATAAAATCTTTTCTACATCTGTAATACTCGGCATGCTCTCCTCCTGGATTTTTAATGGGTACATGTGTGCAATCTATGCACCCAAGGACTCCTGGCATTCCAGATATTTTGAAGAAGTCTGTTGCTTTTTGGCGTGCTTCATTTGAGGCTGGAAATTTGATGTAAGTTGGTGCCAAAGAGGCGATCATCCTTGATACACGCTGCTCAAACCTGCACACAGAGGCTGCTGACATTTCACCACAATTAGCAACACAAAGTTGGAAACTACCAGTGGCAAGGAAGCGAAGTGTTGCTAGGAGCTGTAATTTCAATGGTACGCTGCATCCTGAAAAAAATGGATAAATGCACGTATCATGATTTGTTACAAGCTTATATGAACTTACATGTTTATTATACAACTTCCAAAATCACAAGGGATATTAAATTGTAGGATAATGTACTAAAATGCTCTAAAGCATACCATTCAATAACTCATTAATTAATAGCTTAACTTGTCACCGTGACTACTGCATACATCCATGCACCCTTTACTCTTACATAAAGAAGCAATAACTACCCTCCTCCATTCTTGAGGCACAGTTCCCTGCCTCCATGCTAATCTCCATATATACTCTATCCACATAGACAGCCATACAAAATTTAAGTACCTCTGCCACTTATAATCCTCGGAGCAATTGGATGTAGCTGCTCAAGTAGATCAAACACAGCTAAGCCTGTAACGCTGAATAAATTCTTCCTCAGTAAGCACTACGATCACGAGCAATCACATGTGGCACTCGGATCTCTTCAATTTCTTGATGCTGACGCTGCATTTCTTGGAGAACATCATGCAAGGCGAACATGCTGATCTGTTGGTTGAATTATAACTGTTGTTAACTGCTCACAATTGCAGTAAGACATAGGTAAATGTAAGATCCATTAGTAACAGAAATTTAATTTTGTACAAGTTGCATGAGTTGCTAATATGCATCACCTATTTTTGCATTCATATTCTGCATCACCTTACTTCCTTTCTTAAAACCAGTGCAGCTTGCCTAACCTAACCCAATCCAACACAGACACTCCTAACCTAACCTAACCTATTCTCCTCTACTTTATAGGTATGTAAAGGTCTTTGATAAGAAATGAAACTAAAAGGACCAATAATAATACTGGGAAAAGCTATGAAAATTTTATTCTCATTTTACTAACTTGAAGGTTGTTCACAGCCTGCACTGGTTATATGCACTGGGATATGCACCTATCCGGTATACCGACATAGCGGTATTTTCGGGTGGTATTACAGGTATTACATGTATTAGAAGCCTTTCGGTATACCAGTATTTTTGTCTATACCGCATATCTCTAGTGCTACTTTCAGCCTTTCAGCCCGTCAGCCCACCAAAACACTCATAACACAACACACTCACCTTCATCTTTATCCTTGTAGGTCGTCATGTCGTAACACTTCGTAAACTGTGCCTAACACGCTATAATTAACACTCTTGAATGTAAACAATTAATTACGGTGTTTTTTTGCTCATTTTTTCGTTATTTTTTCAGTTTTTCTTAGTTTTAAGGTTTATTTAGGCTTTACTTTCTGTTTGAATAATTTTTATATATTCTATTCTATGGTTTATATTGGGTTTAATTTCATTATTATTGCTTTATTGCCGTGAGAGAGATAGTGATCTCGTTAACTAGCAGAACAATGTGGTTATAGCTACCTAGTTGGAGAGGATTATTTTACCACCTTTAATAGTACTTACTAAGCTATGAACGAGGAAACTAGAGTAAGCGTCCTTGTCTATGTCTGAGGTGCTATTAATTAATTATTTTTTTTTAAATTTTTTATTATATATTTTTTCTAAGTGCTCTCCATCCGCCCCACGACGTACTGGTGACTGCTCCGCCGTTGTCATATCAGTATTTCATGACCAGTGGGGGTAACGAGCGTGTGTGTGGCAGCACCCATGTAGGGTTGTGTGTGCGCGCGCGTGTTGTTTTCCCAAGGGTGAGTGAGGAAGGCAACGTGCCGCTGTGCTGATGTGCTGTGTGGAGGGTGTGAGGAGGTAGATGTGGTTACAGAGATTACGTCAGACTCTCTCTCTCTCCCCGGCACCTCCAGAAAATACATTAGTGTATTCTTTGCTTCTTCTGTGACCGCTAGCAGCCAGACAGAACCTCTGGACCTGGTGATAATATTTTTTCGTTTTAAACCCCTGTTCCTCTCCATGTCATTTTGAGTGATGGGGGAGCAGTAACACATCATTCTTCACCATTAATAGTGGAGGGATATAAAGAAAACATTACCTATTAACCGTAAATAACCTTAATATATAACAACAGGTACCGCAAGATGGCGGCAGTGTGTTGGCTGCGGGGTCACGTATATATTAAACCAAAGTTGAGATTTTTGTTATACACAGGAAAGCAACTATATATACTTTAAAAAATCGTCTGAAACACCTAACTGTTTTCTACATAATCATTTGTTATATTTGATTCGTATTTATTTCATGAAAAATTATTATTTCTAAGGTCAATTATAATATCGAAAAATAAAATAAAGCAATGATAATGAAATTAAACCAATATAAACCATAGAATAGCATATATAAAAAAATATTCAAACACAAAGTAAAGCCTAAATAAACCATAACACAAAGAAAAACGGAAAATACAATGAAAAAATGAGAAAAAAACCACCGTAATTATGCGTTTACATCCAAGACTGTTAATTATAGTGTGTTAGGTACAGTATAAGAAGTGTTAGGACATGACGACCTACAAGGATATAAATAAAGGTGAGTGTGGTGTGTTATGACTGTGTTGTGAGTGTGTTTTGATGGCCTGACGGGCTGACAGGATGACGGTAGCACTAGGGATATACATCTTTTTCCTTCCTTTCTAGGTCTATTTGAGGGAAGGAGGAGCAGTAACACATTATTATTCACCATGTGTAGTGGAAGGATTGAGAAAACAGTGCCTAATAAGCGTAATATACCTATTGACTCGAGTTAATAGGTAGCTTTAAAAGACGATTGGATCAGAGTATGGATAGGGATGACAGGTGGGATGGCTAAATATTGGATTATTCCAAGGGTGGGGGACAAGGAGCTGCCTCGTGTAAGTCATTAACTGGCCTCTTGCAGTCTCCTTATTTCTTATGTTCTTATGTTCTTAATGCTAATAAAGTCAGCGCCAGTACACGTGACGGAGGCTACGGTAGTGTTGTGATCCAAGCGACGCCACCCTCAGACTTTTACTTTCCCTTTCAGAACAGTACCAAGGCGTCACCAAGCTGAATTCCGGGGATTTATCTAAATGAGTGGGAAATTTTTTTTTATTGGTGATCTTACTCTATTTGTAATCAATAACGTAAGTAGTAATTATGTAGTTATATGTAGATCGTCACCGCTATTAAAGTTATCTGAATCACAGAAACACTGCTAGGAGATTCTGTAGTGAAGGTCGCTTCCTCCTTTCTTATGTCACCGTGTTCAAAGGATGATTAAGGCGCAGGACCTATCAACACTACATACTGCCTCTTTGGTTACGTCGTCCAGTCTGTAGTGCCAGACAGGAAATAAAATACGGTACCTTTCCGCCTTACCTTATTTTCCCACCTGAAGTATGGTGACTACAGGAAACGGAAACAGGAAGATGGAAACAAGAAGCCGGCTGACACAGGAAAGTGACCAACAGGAAATCGGAAACTGTACTTCCGCCTTACCTTCCTTTTCCCACTTGAAGTATAACGTGACCAA
Source organism: Metacarcinus magister (assembly GCA_029783475.1). Lineage (NCBI taxonomy): Eukaryota > Metazoa > Arthropoda > Malacostraca > Decapoda > Cancridae > Metacarcinus > Metacarcinus magister. Next base: position 616,379 of record JAPQNM010000022.1, read on the forward strand.
CAGGAAAGGGAAAACGGAAAGGTGAAGAAGCTGGCTCACACTGGGTGGTGACCAACAGGAAACTGATAAGGAAGCAGGGAACTAGCCAGCTTTTGTCACAGGTTATCAAAACCATTAAGAAACAGATTACAGGCTCACAGGGGCCTCCTTAGAATATTTCCCCTTTAGATATTGGAGAATTGGAAACTGCTAGTTTAAGTGAATATATACAGATGTAGCGGCCTCCAGAGTCATTTAATTTAACTTGGTCATCCATTTCGGAAGCAACCAAAGCTCAGCTCAGCTCAGATGGAGGCCCAGGGAAAATTGGTGAGTAGAAATTCTCTTGAATAGCAGCAGATAGGATGTTAAGTTAAGGATATTATTTTATGTAGGAAGTGTATTATATATTGTATTGTTATGTATTAGCCCCACGGAAACAGAAAGAATATGAGGATTGTTATCGCTCCATGGGAAATTAAGTAAATGTGCCTGATAGATATATAACGGAACACGAAAACGTTGCAATAAAGGTGACGAAAAGTCTAAAACATTCATTACACCACTTCAATGTGTCGTGTTCGAGGCTGGACGACACCACGCCTTCCTTCGTATCGTTTTGAGACACTTCCGGAATCCTCAGCACCGTATAATAGGTTTCAGGAAATACTCAGCGTGACACTGGCACCAAACGGCGTCATGAAGATGTCACTGTGATGGGAGTCGCACGCCGATCAAGGTTACACTTTCACTGTGAGGCAAGTAGTACATAAGTGAGGCGCGGGGGATGGCAGCGCATTGGTGGTCCGTTCCTTGCTGATACTAGAGAGGTGAGTTTCGGCACGGCGGACGGGATAGCAAGTGTCACTTGTGTGTAGAGGCGCTACATCATCTTTCTTGATTTAGTGTGACCGTGTACTTGGCTCGTGACCTAAAGTTGCAAGTTCGATCTTGGCAGCTTCTTGGTGAGAGGGATATCGCTCTTTCATTAACCCTAGCAGGACTATATAGTGTATCGTTACCTAGTTCGGGAGGAGCGGTAACTGCCATGGTGAATAATGCTGATGCTGACGCTATGGTCTCACACCTCAGTTCACGTTAATTTACCATCATTACTTGTATTTACTCCTAACTTCAATGTAACTTTTGGACACTCTGCTGCCACTTTTTTGTGTAGACATTTTTCCAGTGTTTTCTCTAGAATGGTAAGTTGCAAAACATCGTGTTATAATGATTATGGGTTAATCAAGAAAATGAGTACCATACTATTTTCATAAGATTTTAAAGAGAGGTGATTTTTTCCCCATATTTGACCATTTATTTTCTACCATCGTACGTGTTATTATATTCTTCCCCTGGATAGTAATTAAAAGCTCAAACACAGATCGAAAGAGTATAATTTTCAACCACGTATAACATCTTTAATCTACCATTTCCATAGATTAAAAGTGATTATAACAACCTTTCAATTACGAAACTCAACACTCCCGAACAATTTCCAACGAACACAACACTGAGAGTTAATTAGAGTGGACGGAGAGTTTATATTTTTTCCACCATGCGTTCTAACATAGATGAGGAAACAGTTGTGTGTAGCTGAGGCAACTTTCCCACAAACGAGCGACATAGAGGCAATTGCGGGCGAGTTGGCTCACCACTGACGAAAGCTCTCTCTCTCTCTCTCTTTCTCTTTTTCTCTCTCTCTCTCTCTCTCTCTCTCTCTCTCTCTCTCTCTCTCTCTCTCTCTCTCTCTCTCTCTCTCTCTCTCTCAGAATGTTGTTTCGAATGCCCTTTGTTAGGTTCAGAATGTGTTAACAAGGCAGTCTCGTTTAAAACTATCCCACAACGCAATAAATTTAACACACTCCTTCACCCCTCCACCTCCCGGGCCGCTGCAATGTCGTGGTTTCCGTGGGATGAAAGAAGCGTGCTATGCCGTCACTAAAAGATTAACCTCGCATGTACAAACACGATTGTCTGTAGCATGAACTGTAGGAACAATTATGTGGGTGTTGTGTAGTAGTTATTGCATAGTACTGATACAAATGTGTTAAGTATTGTAAAGACACGTATGTTTTCTGCTACAAGGACAGGACTTTGAATTATTGTCCCTGAGTGCGATAGTTATAAAGCCAATCATTGAGTTATTGTAAGTAATGGAAAATATGTAAGTCCACCATTCACTCATTTTGAGGCTACATGCATTTTCCTCCATTGCTCAGGTTCAGCAGCATGGAAATACACACATACCAGATTCCACATTTCACAGCCTCCTCTCCTCATACGTTTAACTTTTGAAAATGTTATTCAGTATAGTGATATTATTCAAATTATATATATATTGCCTCATTCTTGGAGCCTTAAATAATTTCATTCCAGTAGCTACATCGTCTACTATTTCCTGATGACTTGCGGTGAGGTAACATTGCGTATTGCCAAGCGAACCAGATATCCTACAACTCCACTCTTCTGAGGAGGTTACTGGGCATGAAAAGTGAACGTATAGTCGGTGACACTATTCTGGTGATCACTGCAGCTGAACATCCTTTATTAGTGCATGAAGTCAAAAGGATGTGCAAGCAATAAGCCAAGCATACACGCAACAATTCCAATTACTTAAGAACCTATTACACATTATGACATTGCTGTGCGTAACTAGATTATTATACTTAGATGAGGTAATGTGACATGCGAAACATATACTTATCCTCATCAACTACATTCATCTATCAAACACGTACGTCACTTTTCCGTGTGTTCTCTCAAGGCCACGCTATTGTCACCTCCATTAGTACCATCCCATCCTTCACTCCCCCACACCAGTCAGCCAGTCATTAGATGCGGCAAACGACCTACAAAAGAGTCGTCAATGCGAATGGAAGAATGTCATGCATACCTCACTGACATAAGAACAAAGATATTCCACCAGCATTGTAGCTTTGAGAGGGAGAATGACACACTGACACACACACACACACTCACACTCACACACACACACACACACACACATTGGACAAATATAGATACGGAGACAGGACAGGACCACACGAGTGTAGCTCAGGTAAATACAACTAGAACTGTTACTATAGCTAGGGCAGCTTGTGTGTGTTTCATCCTTGTTACCATTTCCCCAGATGCGTGTTTGTGTATGGAGGACAGCGGTGGTCATGGTGGTGGTGGTGGCAACAGTGGTATTGGCAGAACCTCAAGGTGTTGGAATACGGGTTAACAATAAGGACTTGTTCGTGGCTGGCCTCGGGGTGCTGCTGGCTGGTGTCGCCTTCCATGCTGGTCGACAAAGTGCTTATAATGAGAGGGATACTGGCAGCAGGCCGTGAGCACTACACACACACTTTTTCAACTGAACTCTTTTCTCTGTTCATGTGGAGGTTGTAGTTAAACATACTTGATGGTTTTCGTGTTATAAAACCCAACCAAAATTTGACCGCAATCTCCAGGTGAACAGATGTAATGGAAGAGAGACTGAATGATAATTCAACTGCTTCAATGTTTTTTAATGAATCGCTCTTATTGATGCTTTGTAGTCTTGCTGTATTTCATAGTTTCTACACAAAATCAAACTTAATATCACCGTAGTCTCTATATAGTAGCTAGTTAGAAAAGTGGTGAGGAAAGGTTACAATACATTCTGGTAACTTAATATAATGGATAGTTGCTGTCCACGGAAACAACTATTAATACTCAGCTATGAAAATTTATCTGAACTTAAATTATTAATATTCCTTCAGCGGTGGATCCTTTGGCAGCGGCGGATCCAGTGGTGGCGGATCTTTTGGTTTCTTCCCGTTCCGTCACCGCCGCCACGCTACCTGCAACTTTCTGGACCCAAGGATAGAAGGAGTGTTGGAGGCAGCGTTGGAACATGACCCAGCGGGGTGTGTCCTGCAGTTGACCTGTGCTGTGGGTGGCATTCCCCAAGCTGACCTCACTAGCCGCGTCAAGGACCTTCATGCCATCCTAAGGTGGGTACACGATCTAGTTTTTCTATACTATACCTATGTCCATAGTGACTTGACGCACCTCAATCCTTATATAATACATGTTTAAGCTTTCAATTATTGTAATGTTCTCTGTCTGTCACACTAGACTTTATTATTTTTTGTTTTTAAGAGTAATGGTGTTCTGTGTTTGATCCCAGCTGGGTTTTTTTTAATAGTAATGATGTGCGTGTTTGACAGCTGTGCAGAAGGTGAGGCGAGGCAGGGGCAGGGCGGAGTGGCCTAGATGGTGTTTGTGTTTGAGCCCAGCTGGTTTTTTTTAATAGTAATGGTGTTTGTGTGTTGTGTTTGACTACAGCTGTGCAGATGGTGAGGCGAGGCACAGGCAGGGCGGTGTGGCAGAGTACCAAGCAGCTCTGTCACTCGGCCAACAAGGAGTAGACTGTGACCACCTGTTCCCTCGCTGTCCTGCACCTTCCTCCATCCTCATACAGCAGTTTCAGACACTGAAGATAGACGAGTATTACCGATAAGCTATGTTGATGAGGTAGTCTATTTGTTGTTGATTTAAACAATGCATGTTATTAGTATTATGTGACTTACGCTTTCTGACTTACACGGTGACACAAGAAGGATTGAGTTGGTTGAACTAGTCGAGCCTCAAGTCAAGAGTCAAGTCTCAGGTAAACATTGGGAAGTGTTTCTTTAGACATAACTTTACGGAAATATTTGTGGTTATTCTATAAACATTTGTTTTCCTTGACTCTCCATCCTCAAAAGGAAGATCTAGATATGAATCCATGACCTTTGCTAATGACATGATAACAGTGAAAGTTTGTCTTCACTGCTGCGTGGTATGTATATACTTTTGTTAAGCGGTGTCTTGTCTTGTCGTGAGTTTAGGATGATCACCACGGTCAACTTGGTAGTCCACCGCTCCACACCTGTCCATTATTTGTTTGTACTTTAGGTGGTCAATAATGGGTATTGACACAGCACTCCTGGACTGAGTGGAACTGGAGGCTCGTCTGGCTGTTGTTTCAGGAACACACCCAACTGTCTCTTGAAGGCCTCTGTGCTGCAGTGCCACACAATAGTCTGAGGTGGTGCACTAATGGTATGATGGTGTGTGGTTGAAGGCTGCTGGCAGTACCGCCACACACCACACACCACCAAGGGACTATAAGGAATGAATGTATTATTACAAATCCCTTCCATTCTACAAGGTGATCTATGCATCTATGTAGCTCTTACTTTACCACACTTCAATGTAGAACTGAATTTGTTTGCTGCAACAGGACAATATTTTCAAAGATGTCAGACTGTGGCTTGGATCTAAATTTTATGATATGAATGCAGGTGTGATGGTGAAAGTAATGCAATTCAAACACATATTTGAGTAACAATTATATTTCTTCATTGTTTTTTACCTTGATATTATGTGTTACAAGGGTTCACATTCTGATGAAACTGCATCAGCAAGCATGTTTTGTTATGTTGTGATGTGTCTGGTGGTGCATGAGTGTATGGATTGATGTACCCTTCTAACACACCTTCCTTGTGCTTATGAATGTATAAGATGTACATATGAACAGTATACTGGTAGCTTTACATTATTGTCATGTCCAAGTCTGAGCGTATCAGGTTAGCACACACGCACACATACACACAGCCTTGCTTTTTAGTCACTCTCTGTATCAGTTTCTTTACGTATATACTGTCAATTTAAAATATTTAGGAAAAAAAAGTGATATCAAGTTTCGTGTCCTCACTCTCAGTAAGGCCACACTTGATCTCAGCGATACACTTCTTACTTCCACTTTGTCAGCAGCTTTTGTTTCACTTAAGTAGGACCACTGTTCTTCACTATCCTCCTCTTGCACATTTAACATTTGTTAATATCTAGCAATGTCTTTTTTTCTCTTTCTTCTCTTCATTCACACAGTCCATCCCTTACAACAATTTGGTCATTATTCTCTCATTTAACTAGACATACCCTAACCACTTCAATTTTCTCTCTTGAACCTTGTGTGATGTTTCAACGATTTAAGTTCATCATACAGTATCACCTCATTTCTTAACCCGTTGCACTTATGTCATATCCAATTTCATCTGCTTTTTCACTAACCAAATTCTTGTGTCATACTGTATCCACTACACACATCCATCTTTTTGATACAGTAGATTATTTTATCTTTCATGAATTCACATTTTACCAGTAGACACAATTACAGAAATGAATCCAGTGTTTAGTGTACAATTCTTGCATCTCAACCTAGTTATATAGTTTCATTTCCTTCATCCACCCTCAGAGGACCCAAACACATGAACTGAGATGCTTGCAAATAACACCAAGTTGAGTAGTGAGGCACTCCTAAGATGTACCTTTACCCCCCAATCCACACTCGGGCACAACACATGCACCATTCAGCAAACACTGTTATGTTTGGCAGCAAATTAACCTGAATAACAAGTAGTATTATCACCACAGGTCTTTGTGTATTTGTCAGTAACTATAATAAGAAGGCAGGAGCTGGCCATGACCTGACTCTGGTGTTTGTCATAGAAGACATTTACCCTCAGAACACTCCTTGTCCACTAATTGGTGCACAAAATTATTACATAATGCTATTCTATTAATGAGGTCCAACCTACATCTATCCATTTTCCAAAAACAAAAGTCAATGTGCAACACACAACATACTTCTCCGCTATCCTCTATACAATAATAAAACATCCCTAAGTTGCAAAAGTCAGACATAAAAGTACTTCCTGTACTTAGAATAACATAACTGAAACATATTTAATCGTTAACACCATAATTGTTGAAATACAAACCTCCCGTAAGTACCAATGTCCGTCATTCGTTAATATTACGTTTACAAACTATACGATCAAGGAATTTAGTGGTTAATATACATTACAATTTAGTTATGAAATCTGTAGCCCCTGAGGTGACCGTGATAGTCTCACATCCACAGCTGGGGAGGAGTAGAGTTGCAGGTTATGGTCAGCGGAAACATTAGACCTTCAGACAATTGCAGCTCATCTTGCTTCACAGCCTGCATGCAGCTACACTACAGTGCTATCTACTTATTGCTGAAACTTACTGAAGTGATGTGCATTACATTACCTCTGTGTATGTGGGTATGTTCTCATTTCCATGTATATTTCCATGTATATTGATTTTGAACTTAATTCCCATCCCTGGTTGTCTATGATTGACATCTTTACTTCTTTACAAGGAAATTGATGTTTTGATGTATTTATAATGTTGTAATCATTTTAAAGATGTTATTTCTTCATGAACACTCTAATTGTGGTAACATTATAACATTGGAAGTGGAATATAATCTTGTATATACATTACCTAACACTAACCCTTTCATTATCCTTTCACAGCAAGTTGGTTTCACGTGACAAAGTAGACAAAGATGTAGAGGACTTACCCTACAAATGAAATCAAGACCCAGCATGTCCTACACACACACACACACACACACACACACACACACACACACACACACACCAGCACCATTACAAACCATTACCCAGGTACTCATTGAGGTAATGTAATGCACAACAAGACAAAGGCATTACTCAAAAGTCTAGTTTATTAGCAAATATGTGAGACAAGTGACCAGTGTATTTATAACCAACTGGTCAGTCCAAGTCAGCCATAAGGCATGACTAACACAACCTGCTGTACTGTTTATCTAATGGTAGTAAGCATTGACCCAGAAGCCTCCTTGTACAGCAGATAACTAGTGTAGCTTCACTAACCATGCTTTAGTATAGACAGTTTAGTTACAGTCTAGGCAGATCTAAGGGAAGGACGGACCATAGAGAAATAAATAAGAACCCCTGCGTTTGGTGAGTGATTTAGAAGAGGTGTGAGGTTAAGTCTGGTTCATGACAGTTACCTTATGCTGCAAATTTGGTGAAACTACGAGTCTAATACAATGGAATCTGAAAACTCTATCTTTTTGCTGAATTGTGGACATTTGTAAGAAATGGTATAGCTATGTATTTTAGTCTAATGTAAGGTGATGGAAATTTCTGTGACACCAATTCCTCCCGACGCGTTATCATGCAAGTCCCGGTGTAAAGTTATCAAAAAACCTTAGAGTTATGGAAGAAACTTAACATGGTATTTATGTAGGAGTTAAAAACGGCAAACCTTATTTACTGCCGTGTGGAGCTTAAAAATGGAATCGTAGAATTGTAAATGTAATTTATAGATAATTAACGGCATCTAGGTAGTTAATATCCCCTTGAAAACTTTGGACAAGAATGTTGGGGAGTGTTTTTATGCCTCTGTATCTGTAATTATAATCTATCTACCAAGGCTACATGGAGTCAGAAAGTACAGAACTTGCTAACACTTCGCCCAGCTGCGTACTCCTTCCATAGTTACCCCTTTCTTGACAATGTAACAAATGCTGAGTGTTCTACTGACTATGCTTATTCCCCTTAAATATTAAAATGTCCAGATAACTACAGCTTTACCTAGACAATTTCAATGGGAACAGCACACCTAACACCACACTCTACTTTCCTTCATAACAGTTATCACAAACGAGTCTCTTCTTTGTATTTGTACTCGGCTAAAACGCTTTGTGAAGAGTACCACTAGATACAAAAATAAGTTTTCTCTAAGTAGACTCACAAGTTATGAACGTAACATATTCCACCTACAGTATAGCAGCAAAGCAGAGCCCAATGTAGCCGCCACTCTGCACATTGCACCAGGAAACACAGGCAATAAGCTACCTTGCATTGTGCTCTGCCGTGGTGTTCCGTAACACATCAAACTGTGTCAGTAGTAAAAATGCATTGCTCGGTATACAACCTTGAAACGGTGTATGTAAACAAGGTGGTGTTCTAGTGCTGGCTGTTTGATATACCCAAGTTTCTACGCCAGCTCAGTCATGGATGTCCTTCAGAGCATAACAAACCATGGCTGTGTACACCCTGCTGGATCACTGTTCTTTAAATGTATCTATATTCATGACCTTATGTCTGAGTATGTTCAAAGGTACACCCAAATATCCCATACCTCTACTTAATCCACTACAAATAAGCTCCCAAAGTTTGTACAAGCACTGAGGAGCATAACATAACATAGAGTCTACATATAATGAACAGCTGGGGAGAACTAAGTACAGGAGAATCTTGCTTAATTAAGTGATGATTCTGTTACTTTCCTTAAAATCTTATATATATCAAGCTTGTTTTCTAATATAACTGCAGGTGGACCAAACAACTTTACACCTTTCCTGACACTTCACTTTCTCCTCAAAAATCGTTCAAGCTTCATGATGACAAAATTCACTCATGAAACATTTATGCATAGGTAAACCAAGGCATGGCATATAGTAAATATTCTCATGCCTTATTAAAAGAACACTATTCCTGTCCTGTTTCTGTTCTTAAAGTTCTATTAACGAGTCGCTCAAATAAACAAGATTTTTCTGCACTTCCAACTTGTGCCTTTTTCTTTACACACCGGCTAACTGAGGGTCATCTTGTATGTAAACCATTAAAACTCCTACTTCTTCCTCGTCCAATACTAAGTAATCTTGGTCCATAGCAACACACACACACACACACTCTATACATCTGGTAAAGTTATGTTATGTTATGTTATAAATAAGGTGCCTAAGGTTTATAAATTATTCTGCACTATATTCCATTTGATATAATTGAAATAACTGATGTGTAATTGCTGTAAATATATGACTTAATTAATCCACACGTAGCACATATATAATTGTACAAGGAATGTAAAATAATCACTTGTTTAAACAGTTCATGAATGTAAGTTTCTGCATAATTTCAAAACATTTCTCAAAATTCTTGGAAACATATTCTTGATGTTTGAATAAGACTCTTCCATCGCCTCCAATACCTCACTTGCTCAAAATATGATTGTTTCTACATATATAAAGGTAGTTCACAGTACTTCCCTTACATGGGATCAAATTCATGTTCCCTTTGGCATTTCTTCGGTAAAGAAACGCCATTTTAAATATAGGAAAACATAAAATTTACGATTCTTTCATCACCTATTCTCATTGAATCTTTTCTTCACATCAGGCGGATAAGAGACATAGATGAAGCTATCGCTGTGTTCTCGGCTTAAACTAGAAGTGTCATAATACTTATCAGACTCTTGAAAATCTTGATAATTATCATAATCATCTAAATAGTTGTAGCGATTTCGTCTGAGTCGTCGTTGCTCATAGTTGGGCATAAACGTGGTGGCATAATTGAACATTCTCTCCTCTGAGATGTAGTACTTATGCCCGTGAGGATAGTCTTCAGGTGCGTAGGAGAGCCTCGAGTCCTCTGAGTAATGCCTTGAGCGGTAAGACTGTCCATCGTAATCAGCGTAGACATGACTATCACCTGCGTCGGGGTAAGGCGGCCCCTCGTTGAAGCCTGAGTCTCTACATTCACTCTCGGATTCAGTAGCGGCCGAGTGTCTGAGTTTTGTCGTCCTGAGTGGTGGGATGTCTCCGGCCTCGTGTACACTGCCTGGTGTGCTGCCTCCCCCATCTTGTGACCTGTGTGTGGCCGCATGGAAAGTGTTAGTGTTTGATTCAAGGTCATTTCAGGTCATGTTAACAAGTGGGTCAACAAAATGCATAGTGGTGCTTGGTTTTTGCTATTGCCAGCAGCATAAAAAAAAGATAAAGCACTTGCATGATTTTCGTCAATATTTGAATGAAGCAATTTTTCCATTAATAGAGTGATTACCTCTTTTCAAAGCCCTGTTCAGTCTTGGAAGTACTGTATGAGTCTTGGCTTCTGTGTGTAACAGGGAAGCAAAAAAGTAATACAAAAAAAAAGAAAAATATTCAGATTTATAAAAAGTCATCAAAATATTATCTGAATACTCTGTCTCACAAAATATTATCTTTTAGTGAATATAAAAACTTCTCAAAAATTAGTATTGATTTTTTCTGATGAATCATTAAGGGTTATTGAGTTTATGCAACACTGATTATTCATTCATTATTCATTGGTGCAGCTGCCTGTTGTTGTGCTTCATTACTGTTTCCATCAGTTATTCAACAACTTGTGTGCAAATATTACTTTAATCTTTACTAATCACCAAATTGTCTATCAATTTACTATAGTTTACATCTCAAAAATCTTCCTTGCGCATATCTTATTAAAAAACAGAGTCGGTAAATCAAGGAAGATACGCATAGGTGTGAAATTTCCTATATATAAATTTCCTATTAGTTTCCCTTGTGATTGCAGAGGATAAGAGAAGAACGAGAGACACACTTACTCGCACAGGACCCACACAATGTAGTAGGCAAGGGAGATGCCTAGTGTGAGGAGGAGAACCAAGCCTGTCACAAGACCCCAAGGGAACTCAGGCGGCTCCATGGTTCCTGCCTCCCAGTAGCGATCACACGTCAGGTACCAACACACAGCTCTACTCAGTGCTCCTGGAATTACACCGGGACTTAGGTTGACATGGGGCTTTTTATCATGTACGTTAGGTGTTTGTAATGTTATGTGTCAGTATACCTAGTAAGGATAGATTCTTCAGGGTATCGAAAAATAAGTCATCTGATAAAGACTTATGTGTATAGGTATTGTATTACTATAATGGTGTATAGGAGCTGCCTTATGTAGATCAACTGGCCCTTTGCAGCCTTCTTTATTTTCTTATGTTCTTATAATTATTCATTTACTTGTTGGATATTGAATAAGATAGTGTTTAAGTTAAAAAAAAAATAAATTTTCTTAACCATAATTCTTTTCTCTCTTTACAGGAAATTAAAGGTTCAAAGTCATGTGTGATAAGCAAGTTTAAGTTAGAGAAGGAGTATCAGGTTGAACTTGAGTTGAACTTGAAGATATATTAAGGATGAAAAACTTTATAAAGAACCACTGATATGCATGCAGGATGTGGCTCGTTCTCCCTTAATGTACCATACCTATCAACTCTGTCGTCACATTGTCCTGCCTTACCTTCTACCTCCTTGAATTGCTCCAGTGTGAGGTTAAGTAGAAGACCTCCAATACACTGCTGAATCAATTGCTGCAAAAGAAAAGAAACAGTATTATCACGGCCAATTATATGAATGTACGTAAATGTTTATGTATTGATATTGATTGAGTTTCACATTTTAATAGAGCAAAGTATGAATATTTATACCTGACACTTGACTCTGAGTTCCGCCAAGTGTTCCTCGTTGCAGGTGTCCCTCCAGGAGTGCAGAGGGTGGAGGGGCAGCTCTCGAGGACCTCCCGTCACATGACCACTTTCGTCTGGTGGGCGAGGTACAGGCGCCATACAGTCAGTGTCTTTATAAGGATAAACTCTGTCTTAATTAAAGGTGTTACATGCAGGATAGGGTTTACAGTACACAATTGGTCATATATATTGGTATATGAACACAATTTCAGTGCACCTAAGATGGATATGGAATGTGAATTGGAATCTGGATCATTGCTATCTAGGAATTGCTTGTCTAGTTGAGGGTTTGTTTGGCTGGCTTCAGGGTCATCAAGTTTTCATTTTATTCCCACAATGTAATGATGATGACTCGTCTTGGTTGTTAATCATTAAGAATTGTTATTATTCTGTTTCTTTTCTGTGCATTGTCTGCTTTTGATCAGCTTTAAGTATTGGGTTTATTTATTGTTGCTGGAGTGACTGTTTCAAGCATGGTGGGACTCTGGTGGTGAGGGTATCTTTTTCATTGAGGTTAAGTGGTGCTGGAAGGGGGGAAGATGGGGGTCATTTCTATATTTAATGTTGAATATATGATTTGTATCTTACTTTAACTCTCCTTTTTTAGACATGCACATTTCAGCTTTTATATCTGATCAAACCATAACAATTTTTTCTTACAAGAACTATTTAAACATCTAGAAAATAAATTTGAATCTTGAATTTATGTAAGTTAAAGAGAATTTTTTTTTTTAATGGAAGGGATCTTTTTGAGTTGGAATGCATTTATATACAAGTGAAAGTATGACATAGAATGATTTTATTTTTACACTAATAATGAATGATGATATTAATTCTTATAATGAAAGGCTGCAGCTCAGAGTGAATGATACACGACAACAACAAAACCTGTTAGCTTACTGTTGGTGTCCTCAGGTGTGCCGGTACATTCACCTTCATCACCCTCACACCTGCCTGGCTCCCCCTGCTCCACCACCTCCCTCCGCTCCTCTCCGCCATGCTCCCCTGAGAGGTCTGGAGCAAGGATGGGCTGTGGGGTGGTGGATGGGGGTGTGCGGGGTGGGTCGTGGTGGCGGAGGCGTGACTGTCTTGTCCACTGGTACCAAGGTTGTGAGGAGTGGGATGACCTGATGAGGCTCCTGGGCAAGGCTCGCTCCACGGCTTGGTCTGGAACAACACTCCACTGCCAGTCTTGGGGATCACACACACACCACTTCATGTCAGGTTTTGTACTACTCTTATCAAAGGTATTGCAGGGATTTTTTACATGGCTGGTAATTAATGTGTTGTGGGACCTTCAAAAATAGTGATTTGAGACTTAAACTAGATATTTTTTCTCATATCCTGAGTCATTTTTTGATATCACACTTAAAATTAAATTACCAGTCAATCATTTGAATATATGTTAATGATATATACAAACTTAAACTGCAGCTGTAGGATGTATTCATCTTTTGATAATTGTGGGATGATATTTGTCACTTGTGAGTTTCTATAGAAAATGTAAAGTTGGTTTTAAAACTATATATACTGTACCATTGAAAAGGGAGATTCTGTGTTTAGTTGTGTGCCGGAAAGTGTACATGTGTGTGTATTTACCACTTAATTATGATATACAGGAAGTAAGTCACACTCATAGGGTCTCAATGTGTGTGTATGTATCGATGTGTGTGTATGTATGTGCATGCAGTACCTGAGTGTGCGTGTGACTGGTGCATGGAGGGGGAAGACAGCAGGAGGGGTTGGTGCCATAGGTCAAGGGCGGTGGCAGAGGGAGGAGTGTCATCAAAGTCTCTCAGCCTCTCTAGCAGCACCTCACAACGCATCACATCACAAAACTCTGCCAGACACACCACGTCCTCGCCCTACAGCAGGAGAAAACACAGTATTGAATATGCTAATACAACTACACTGACATAAAGAACATTGATGGAGCCGGAATTATTGATAGACAACCTGTAGTAGTAGTAACAGGCGAGGCAAGTCCATCTGTGCCTCCATATGCCTACTGGTGCCAACGGTTAATGATATAGAAAAAAAAGTAGAAGTAGTAGAAAAAAGATAGCATCAGCCTTACGTTATTGAGGTAGTCATCGTGTCGGTTGTCAAGGTGGCGATCAAGATGAGCCTCGTGGTAGAACGCCTTCCCACACAAGCCACACGTCCACTGGGGAGGCACGTGGACCTTGGCTGCCTCCTGCTGGGCAAACACATCCCGGGCAGCGTGTAGCGGGCACTCCAAGGGCATTGTGACTCCATACTTGTCCAGCACTGGCAGCCATCTCTGACACACACACACACAGGGAGGAGAGGAAGGGTTACAGGTAATACACTCTGGTTTGTGTCTATTAATCTGTGTCTAATGATGATTGGATTTATTAATTAGAAACCAAATACTTACCACATCATAATTTAAATCTAAAAGGAGGTTTGTAAATGTGTGATGCATATTAAATAATTACTAATAATATGTCTGATACTCTTATGACCTTGTAACCTTGCCCCTTCCTCCCTCCCTCCCTTTCAACCTCCTTCCCTCCTCCCTCCTAAGTACCCCTGACCCTCACCTTGTTGACCAGTTTCCTGACCAGTGCCGCCTTGTCCCTGGCACATGCTGGCCGAGGTTCCAGCGGGCCAGGCCAGGGTACCAGCGTCAGGACCAGCACCACCACCACCTGCAACACACTCAATACTGTTCCGCTGCCTTCCACCTTCCACCTTCCCTCCACACTGCTAGGTAAGTCTATTAAGTGTAGCATTGAGGGAAGTGATATGCTCCACCTTATGCAGATATATTTGATTTGTTTTTTACTAAGTGTGTATTGATTTTTGAAGTGATTTAAATGTGTGAGGTAATGCTTTAGGTGTTTTATTTATTTCTTATCAGGTTATTCATTTCAATGCTTTAATTGTTTTGCATCTATATTATTAGTATTGAAGCAAGCATTCTTCATGCATGCATCATGTATGCAGATAATGTAAAACCAATAAAGGGTTCTGCAAAGTGTATTTCAAGGTATTAGGTTATTCATCTCAATGCGTTGTTTTGTATCTGTATCATTAGTATTGAAGCATGCAGTTATTATTTCTACAGTATATATAAAACCAAAAAAGAGGGTTCTGCAATGTATATCTCAAGGTCACAACATACAACTATACAAAAATATTATTAATTCATCACAATCATAATCCACATAAAGGGAGACACACCACACCAAGACACACTGTACAGGTAAAAGAGGAGATGAGGAAAGGAAGATCTGCCGGCATCACCTACCTCAACCTTCCTTCGGCAAGCGGCCATAGCTAGGAGCGGGGAGGACAAGCGGTAAGGAGAGCAGAGTCATGCGGTGGTATGGCCTCCGCTGCCGCTGCCACTGCTACGGACACTACAACACTGCAACAGCGGGGCAGCTCAGCCTCACAACACTGTTCCACCCAGCCTTGTACGGCCACTCTGGGGTCTCAAGGCCACGAAGCAGAGGAAACTACCGCAGGAAAATTAAGTTGTTATGTTACGGCTAATCAGCGAAGAACCCAAGTTATGTTTAGTTATACAGGTTGACCATCACTAATCCGGCAAACAATATTCCAGTTCCATCAGTTTTCCGGCATGAATTTCAGAGCGCAGTTTCCAATTTCCTGAGTTGGCGCATCGCTGTTTTCGGGAGGCGCTGTTTATGTTTATGCTTTGATTGCATGTTTATGCTTTGATGGCGCTGTACCCAGAATTAGGTGTTTGCTCATGCCGGATTATTGATAGTCAACCTGTACCAGTGCTAACTAGGACAAGTGTTAGTATGCAGTACATGTATGGATGGCACTGAGAGGAAGGTAGTACAAGTGGACGGCTATATGGCACTCTATGCTGAAGTGCCAGTCAAGCCTACACTCAGCGGCACTCAACGATTAAGAAGGTCCTGTGTGTGTTTGGTACTAATACACGCACACACTTACACACACACACACACACTAATCACCAGTTTACCTACCAATTACAACACTAGTTCAACACACTAACTAATCTATTTACTAATCACTCAATTTCTTCCAGCTCACCGATAAACATATACATTTAGGCAATAATTCATGTTGCCTGAGTAAAGACAGTTTGCCAATAGCTAATGAGATCCCTTCTGTACTCCTGTAAAATAAAGAGTTTGATTTACACTCACACACTACGGATAAAAAGCTGTTTGTAAAGTGCTTATAAGATAGGCAGGAAGGAAAAATAAACAGGAACACACACACACACACACACACACACACACTCACACACACTCACACTCACACTCACACACACTCACACTCACACTCACACACTCTCACACTCACACACTCACTCACTCACACACTCAGCTACACTTAACTATAATTATCATCAGTATAGTGTAAAGTTAAATTCAATAAAATACATCAGCTGATATGAATAATACACTCATTCACGTATTATACCCAACATACATTTATTCATTCATACAAGTGCAGTACAAGTATTAACAATCATTTCACTCAAATTCATTATCATACAAAATCGAGACAATATACACAGACAAACAGGACACTAACTCAGTAAAAATTTAATATATTTTGTGTAAAGTTATGTATATTATAACTCTGTATAGAACGTGTATGGTATTCTAAGCGACAGTACTTATTATGCCTTATTAGTATCACTTTAATAGACAATATAGTGTTAGATATTACTTCAAAGAGACAATATAGTATTAGATATCACTTCAAAAACGATTATAACGTTAAAAATATCACCAGTTTCGCAATCAATGTAGCTAGTTGAATTTTAATGAATTTTGCTCACTAACAACCCTTTATATTCCATTACTACTTCATCAATAGCTAATAAATGGACTCCTGGTTGTATGTGGTGTAATATTAGTGTTATTTCAAGTATATTTACCTAACGCCCAACGACTCCACATCCTCGAGGAATTTTGCCGATTTTCACGTCACTGAGATTGTGTCGTCTGCATAGTACTGGTTGTCCTATATGTAAAGAAAACCTTATTATTGTGTGTTAGTTCATGTATTTCAGCTATGTTTCATGGTATTCTAAATTATTGTAATCCTATAATAGTGTTTTGGTTATATATTATCTTTAGTGTAATGGCTTAGTTAGATTTATACATTTTTAGTTGCCGTATGTAGTTCTGATTGAATAATTATACTTATCTAAGATGTTTCGTTGTGATAGACTATGTTGATTAACGTGATTATGTATATAGGTTATGACATATTATTTTGGTGTACATGTGTAGTCCCTGTCATGTGTAACCCCAAAACAAGTGCTAATGTTTACGATGAGTCAGTCAGTCGACCTCAAGGTGTAAGGGTGTGAGGTTAGTGCCGTTGCTCCCCATCTTCCGGCTGTCATCCCAGGTATTAAATGCAATTAACACACACATTTAACATTGCACAGGTATTGAACATTATCTTTCCTTACGTTAAACACCGCGTTGTGTCCTTATAGCACGGAGGCAATGCATGACGAAAATCTAGGTGACAGTTTCCGTCTTACTAAAAAAAAAATGGAAAAAAGAAATCACTCACTTTCTCTCTTTCTGTCACGCTATCTTTAATTTCTCTCCCTTTTTTATAGCTTTCTCCCATGCAAGGAAAGCACGTAGATGTATCATTAATAGTAACCTTAATCATTGAGTCAATACTTAGTGTTAGGAAATGACTGTCTTAGCTGTAATTGTTGCGTCATTTATTAATAGATTGCAATAACGTTAGTGACATTTATATTTACGTGTTTATTTTGACAATGTTGCAGGTGACATGTTGCTGTGTGTGTTAGTATGTGTGTGTGTGTGTGTGTGTGTTGATGTGTGTTAGTATATGTGTGTTAGTGTGTTAGTATATGTGTGTGTGTTGGTGTGTTAGTGTGTGTGTGTGTTGTAGTGTTGGTGTGTTAGTATGTGTGTTTGTTGCTGTGTGTTAGTTCATGTGTATGTGTGTGTGTGCGTGTGTTGTGTAAGGCTTCCTGACCTCGCTGTGTTGCGTGGTAGTGTTGTTGACCTAAGACGTGGAGGTCATAGTGTGCAGTGACTTTTATATATTGTGTTGCATCAAAGCTCATATTTATACATTTATTTTATTTATTTATTTATTTTTCTTCATGTGTTCTTGAGTAAATATTAAGAGTGAATGAATTACGTCAGTGTTCATAATGGAAGCCAACCAGCTGTCAGAATTCACCTTTTAACCAAACAGGTGTACAAATATTTGACATTTATTCATATTTATCACTCTTATAACACCACATTGAATAAACACATACCTTTTTTTTAGATTCATGTATTTATGTATCTATTGAAACATATTTTTTCCTCCGTGTATATGTATAGATATGTGTATATATGTATCTTTTTTTTAATTTTTTTTTTTATATACATTCATTTATCTATCTATTATCTATTTAACCATCATATTAATTGCCTCTTTTTTTATGTTGGAATCCTAAGGGCTCCATCATCATCATCATCATCACCATCATCTTCTTGTAGTGATTCTCAAGTGTGGGTCCCTGTGAGTAGCTATTTGACCTGCCACGGTAGGAAAAGCTTGAGGATTGGACTTGCCTTGCATTACCTTACCTAAACTTACCTTACCTTACCTTACCTTACCTTACCTTACCTTACCTTACCTTCACTCGCCTTACCTTACCTTATCTTACCTTACCATACCTTACCTTGCCTTACCTTACCTTGCCTTACCTTACCTTACCTTGCCTTACCTTGCCTTGCCTTACCTTACCTTACCTTACCTTACCTTACCTTACCTTGCTTTGCCTTGCCTCGTGTATATACTAACCATTCATGCATTCTTCCTCAACACCTTTACGAGACATCAAACTCTTTTAACCGACTACCACAAGAGAGTAATGCATAATGTTGTCTTGCTGAGTGCAGAGTTGAGTGTGGATGTGAGTGGAGTTTTTTTGAGTGGCGTTGAAGCATTTTGTTACTTGATGCATTAAGCTGTGTGTTCTGTGTGTGTGTGTGTGTGTGTGTGTGTGTGTGTGTGTGTGTGTTCTGTTTCTTTTCAATAATTAATATAGCGTGCCGTTGTTTGAAAGAGAGAAAGAGAAAGAGAGTGATGATGATGATAGGAGAGATGTATATGAAGATGCAGTAATAACAGAAAAAAATATATATATACATATCTTCTATTTAACTTCCTTATCAGTGACAAGAAACAGAACAAGCGGGCAGGGGAAGTGTTGTACTGTACTGTTCTGCATGTGACGTAGCGTAACAACAAATACTTCCTCGGCTGGGATGGAATGAGCTGGTACGAGCCTGTCACTGCACACCTCACCACTCTACCCTCGTGTCTAGTGTTATGATTACAAAGTCCCATGTCTGTTGTTGCATCTTTCAGGCTCATGTAACACAGCTCTCACCCCCACCATGGAGGGAGGCCGCCGCAAGCTTCACACCAATGCTGGCAAAGGTGGGTGGGCATACGTGTGTGTGTGTGTTTCAATAGGGTGTGTGTAATGATAATAATAATAATGATAATAATAATACTAATAATGATAATAAGGATGATGATAATTAACTGAATGAGCTGAAAATATACTGTATACAAAATTATGGGGTGTGTGTGTGTTTCAGTAATGTGTGTGTGTGTGTGTGTATTTTATATCTATCTATCTCATGCCTGTTAATAGATATTTCCTAGAGCTGGATATCTATATAATGTATGCATAAACTATTGCAGTGAACATTCCTTATCATAGTTAATCTCTAAAGCACATTTTTTATTTATCTAATATTATCTATGTAATCTATCTAATCTATTTATCTAATTTTAACCTATAACCCGTCATTAGAGTGAGAGGGAGAGAGAGTGATATCAGGTTCTAATCTTACTCACCACACACACACAGGCGGAAGTGATGAGTGTGCGTTGAGTGTGGGTGAGCAGGTGGTGTGGCTAAGTGATGACTACCCGGAGTTTGGTGTTGTGCGGTGGACGGGCAAGCTGGCGGGGGGTGGGGGCGAGGCAGGCGGCTGGAAGGTGGGCGTAGAATTCGTAAGTAAATCAGCGTTCGTTCTCTATGCATTATTTATCTGTCAATCAGATGTCATAGAGTGCGTTTGATACTGTAATAATGACCTCAGATGATCACAAACTCACCATCTTCATCATCATCATCAACAGGACAACCCAGTAGGGAATGACAACCACAAGATGAATGGCCGGTTCCTGTTTGATGCCGAGCCCAACCACGCCTCGGTGCTTCCCGTCATCAACTTAATGAAAGCCGAGGACCTGCTAGGCAAAGAAGCACTCACGCCAGAACACATTAACCGCCCAGCACCTCCTAAACGACCGGCACATGTCTTATCTAAGGTGAGGTTACGGTAGCAAGTCTATTGTTATTATTATTATTGTTTTTTGTTGTGGTTTGCATTCTTAATATACTGTCATACAATACATTTCAGTAAAACCTTTGAATATTAACCTAACTCTCCCGATAGTGTCTTTAAATGTATAACTAAAATAACTGTTTCTCGTATGTTTTCAGATTGACAACCAGCTTGGAAGTGACATAACCAGCATGACTCCCTTCCACATGCTGGCCTTTGAGCAGCTGACCACCCCCAACCCCCCCACCAGCCAGCGTGGACCCGGCCCGCCACCACCTTACTCTGAGAAGGACTGGGAGCTGCTGCCTCACATGACTTACGGACAGAAGAATGCTATGAGTAACAAGGTGAGGCTGTGTTTTTATCTTACAAAACACTCAACTTTTTTTTCTTTTTTTTTCTTACTTCACAAACCATTGGCGCTAATAGACTTTATGTAGGCTAAGATGGACTACCTCTTGCCCTTGCCTGTTATTTGGCGTAGTTTTAGATTTTTTTTATAGTAAAGTCGATTAACACACACCATACATTCCCTCCCTCCCAACAGGACACATTATACGACTACAAATCACGCCAGCGGGACAAGAGCAAGATTCTCAACCGTAACATTGACAAGAAGAACAACAAGTGGAAGTCAAGTGGAGGCAGCTGTGGCCGACCCTTACAAGTGAACAATGACCTGGACCAGACCCACCTGGCCCACCAGACACACCCGTCCCACCAGACCCACCCGCCCACCACCTTTGGAGACGCTGACCTCCCTCTCAACCCACTCTGCCACCTCTCATTACATGGTGGGTGCCCAGCCCTCTCTCTCTCATCCTTACTTATGAATTAACCTTAAAAATAATAAATCAATAAGAAGAAAAAACTATGAAATCCTAATTATATACAAGATTTAACATCAATTTACCAGAAAGATAAAAACAAACACACGCACATGATATAGAGAGAAAAGAGGAAATTCTTTGTGTAATTCAATGAGTGTGTATGTAAGTAATGGTGTGCGTACATGTGTGTGTGTGTTTGGCAGGCATTGACCAGCTTGAGGTGGTGTCGGACGGAGACGGTGGGATGTACGACACACCCGAGGGCAGCGTGGACGGGGGGGAGGAGGAGGACCTGGACATTGGATCCATGGTGGAGGTGGTCATCAAGGAAGTGCCAAGGTCAGTGCCAGGATAGTGCCACTTGAGAATTACATTGCTCTCTTTTTCTCTTGCTTTCTCTCTATTTCTTTTTATTTCTCTTTCTTTCACTATCTCTCTCTCTCTCTCTCTCTCTCTCTCTCTCTCTCTCTCTCTCTCTCTCTCTCTCTCTCTCACAAGGATATAAATCAAGTATACAAATAGATAGATGTATTGATAGATATTTCCTTCCTCCTCCTTCAGGTTTGGAGTCATACGCTGGATTGGCTCTGTTCCCGGAGACAAGAAGGAAGGAAGGCTGGCAGCAGGTGTGGAAATGGTAAGGGAAACTATGGATTTATATGTTAATGTAATGAATGTTGAAGAAATACTTTTATTATTTATCTTTATGTACTTTTTGGAGTTCTTTCTTTCCTTCCTTCCTTCCTTCCTTTCTATCTATCTATCTATCTATCTTACATTTTCTGTGCCAACATATAAAGTGTGTAAAATAATATCTTCCAACCCTTCAGGAGGACGTAGAAGATGGCCTTTCCGACGGCACGTTCTGCGGCAAGAGGTACTTCAGCTGTCCTCCCGGCAAGGCACTGTTTGTGTGGCTGAGGATGTGCCACAAGGACAGCCGCTTCCTTGAGTCTGTCTCTTCCAACCCGAGGGCAAGTCTAGGTGAGTGCAGGAAGGAATCAGTGGAAGGGAAGGGATTGATGAGTTAAAGAGAGACTGATTGAAGGAACACAAGGAAAATATAAGGAAAGAGTAAATGCAACAAAAAAAAATGATTGCCAGCCAGATAAAGTTATGTTAACCTCCCTATGTTTATTTTGCACTTCCATATTGACTTTTTTTTATCCTAGACTTTTGATTCTGATTTTGTTAAAGTCTCACCTCTGTTTTATGGTATCTCACAGTGTCTCTATATTTACTTACATACTTACTGTACTCTCCTTCCTTCCAAGTAATGTAATGCCATAATGATGCTACTCTTCTTCCTTTGGGCTAAGCTTTTCATATTTATTTATTATGTTGTTAATCACCATTTAGTACTCCTTGGGTGAACCAGTATCTTATTTTTGTTGTTATTAATTATTTTTCATGTACGTAAACTCCCTTTTTTTTTTCAATAAACTCCATAGATGAATGACTTGTAGTATTTATTATTTTTGGTAATTGTAATATCTTTGAATACCTCCACGGAAGCTTGTATGTACTTAAACTTACTTTTACGTTAACCTTTTGCTAAACGTGGAAGCCTCGCTGAACCAAGCTTCTCTCTGTCTGTCATAGTTTCCGTAAAGTTAATCGGTGTGCCGGCTAATATCCCTCTCTTGGCCCATGCTTGTGTAGTGTTAATCCTTATATAAATCACTTCATTTACCATACATAATAAATTTCATAAATGTATTCTCTTTGCCTTTATGAATTAAATTGGTGGTGGTATTGTATTCTAAACCCTATTATTAGGTAAATACGTAATGTTTGTTTGCCTCTGATCTTAACCATTGAAGGTAAAGGAAGGATGTAAATGAATCTATCTTGTTCTGCCTTTGTTTCAGGGGGGTTGGTCTTGGTCTTGGTCTGAGTCTGGGTCTTCTCGAGATGCTTGAACCAATTCATTTTGTTTAAGATATGATTTCTTGACAAAATTGTATTGTTTTTTCATCACTGCATTGGTCTTTTGAAACCTTGAACATTATTATTGTGTTCAAGTTAGTGAGAGAGAGAGAGAGAGAGAGAGAGAGAGAGAGAGAGAGAGAGAGAGAGAGAGAGAGAGAGAGAGAGAGAGAGAGAGAGAG
This sequence comes from Metacarcinus magister, assembly GCA_029783475.1. Lineage (NCBI taxonomy): Eukaryota > Metazoa > Arthropoda > Malacostraca > Decapoda > Cancridae > Metacarcinus > Metacarcinus magister. The sequence continues at coordinate 639,878 of JAPQNM010000022.1, forward strand.
AGAGAGTGAGAGAGAGAGAGTATGCAGTGACTGTGCTTGCATCTGCATTCTCTATTGCTTAATTTCATATTGGAATGTTATTTTTCTGGCTAATAACATGCATTTGAAGCTGACTATGATTTGTGTGCAATGAAATAATGACTAACCTCAGTTATAGCAAGTTATTGTTGATTCCAGTGTTGCATGAACATAACTAAACTAATACAAAGTGATCAATTGTCACTTTGTATTCTCTCGCTCAAAACTACTTCAATTATCTTCATCCAATCACCATTCAGAACCGATGCTGACCTTTCTAAGAAGGTTCAAACACATTTAAATTACATATGTATATACAGGTTTATTATTTATTATCATCACTTCAGTTTGATTTAAATAGTTGTACTTAGAAATCTACATGAAGTTAGAACATAATTACATCGCTCTCTCTATCTATCTATCTCTATCTATCTCTCCTTCACGCAGCCTTTGGAAGCATGGACTGCCAGCCTGTGGGGGGAAGTGTGGCTCCATTGTCGGCCCCGGATGATGTGAGAGCAATGTTTGGCAAGAACCGAGGCATTCAAGGTCACCAAAACTCATGTTATTTGGACGCGACTCTCTTCAGTATGTTTGCGTTTACAAGGTGGGTTCAGGGACTCAAATTCATTATATTACACTGTTTTTTGGATTATTCTCAATGTGATTTATGTAGATTTTATAAGGAAATGAACCTTTAAATCAAGTGCCGTGCCATCTGACTTCCTCATATTTCAGGTACAAAAATTACTCGGAAAATGACCTTGTAAAAATAATGAATCTTTGTTATATGATTTAAGTTACAAAATGAAGTATATATATTATTTTTTTCATCTGACGTCCTAATATTTCAGGTACAAAATAATTATCTGTGTTTCATCATCATTCACAAGCTATATAATTGTTCTCTCCCTACAGTGTGTTTGACAACCTGTTATTCCGACCCCAAACCTCACATGACATCAAGGAGTACAATGAGGTTCAGCGAGTGTTACGTGAGGAGATCGTCAACCCGCTGCGAGCCAACCTCTTCGTGCGTGCAGACCGCATCATGAAGCTACGCACCATGCTGGACCACCTCTCATCCGTGCGCGGCCTCACCACAGAGGAGAAAGGTAGGGAAAAAATAGATAAATAAGAATGCGAACAGAAAAGTACAAAAAAACAAATAAATAAAATAATTAATTAATAACTATGAATACGAACATGAATAATGAATATAATGTTACATTAACCCAATTTTCAGACCCTGAGGAGTTCCTGCATTCCTTACTGGCACAGATCTTGCAAGCCGAGCCACTCCTGCAGCTGTCATCAGGCCAGGAAGCATATCACTACCAGCTCTTTGTGGACAAGGACGAGAAGCTGAATCTACCTTCAGTCCAGACTCTCTTTGACCAATCTTTCCTCACCTCAGATATCAAACTTAAACAAGTACGACATTCACTTGTTTTGATTGTGGTATTACTCTCATCTTTATCTTTATGCTGAGAGAGGGAAGGTCGAGTGTAATCAAATATGCTTACTAATTTGACAAGGCGTTTTAAGACCCAATATGTTTCAGGTTCCGTCCTGCCTCATCATCCAAATGCCTCGCTTTGGGAAGGACTACAAGATGTACCCTCGCATCCTCCCTTCCATGGTGCTGGATGTCACCGATGTCATAGAAGATTGTGAGTGTTGTCTGGTGGGAGGGACAAGAACTGTAATTAAATTGTTGGTACTTTTGACTTCTTATGATAAATAGTTAGTTATTGGTAGCCTGGTAAAGTTATAGATAGTGCTCTTGACTCATAACTCTGGCTAAACTGAGACTATTTGTAGCAGAGATTAGGTTTGAATCTAAGCTACAGTCTGGCAGGAGCAGGATGTCTCAGTTTTATTCACCTCACTAAACTATAATAATAACCATCAATAATATCATCTTTCACATGCTTCCTTAGTCCACCCAGCCGCACACATACATGTAAAACCACTAATTCATTTATTTTTATACCCTACAAGATCTTATTTCCAGTGAGGTAATCTGATGACTATTTCCTCGTCAGCTCCAAGGCAGTGCTCCGGCCAGTGACACACATATATATATGCAACCACTAACTTATTTATTTTTTACCCTACAAGATCTTATTTCCCTTGACTGTTTCCTCGTCAGCTCCCAGGCAGTGCATCATCTGTGGCAAGTTGGCCGAGTATGAGTGTCGGGAATGCTTCGGGCAGTGCGGCTCAGGCTTAGAGAGCATTGCCTTCTGTGCCAAGTGTATGGATAAGGTGAGGGAGTAAAGTTATTAATTGATCGAGCTAAATATAGACGTAATTATTATTTTTATTTTGATTATTATTTTTTTGTTCTTTTATAGTTTCCTTCTTTATATCCAAATGGACTCAGCTGAATATTTAATGGCATGGATTATTTTTCCGTCCTTTTGTAATTTCCTTTCCTTATTATTTTTTTATATCCCAATTTCAGGTCCACAGTCATAAGAAGAGAGGTTGTCACGCATCTACACGCAAACTTAAGGTTCCGCCAGACTTTCAGGTACAGTAAGGATGTGAGGATAACATTGCAACACAACACAACATAACATAACATAAACCAAACCAAACCAACCCAACCTAAGCTCCCACAGACTTTGCAACGGGACTCATGATAAAAAAATTAAAATAAATAAAGTGTTTCATCACCAGCTTTTAATACAGTTTGAATTCACATTATTTAGTTATATATTTCTATCCCTTTGAGTTTAGTGAAGAGTATGAGTGTGTTAATACTTTATCCAGATGTTGGCTGACCATTGTGGGACAATACCAAGGGTTTACATGGAGCTGTTTGCCGTCGTCTGCATTGAGACATCACATTACGTTGCCTTCACTCGCTGTGGCTCCGGTGCCGACGCCACCTGGTGCTTCTTTGACTCCATGGCGGACAGGAAGGGTGAGGGAGGAAACACCGTTTGTCACCCTATATTAAATACTTAGTTACTTGTATGATTTAGTGTAAGACTTACTAGTTAGACATTAGTTTACTGAATGACTATCAAAGGTACATATTGGCTGGTTGTGCAAGTTAGGGATGCATGGCTGGAAATGAGGTTATGTTACATCTTTAGAAGGGATTACATGTGAAGGGACCAATGTATAATGTATTTATTGTTACTGTATTGCTGTAGGGTTTTTTTTTCCATTAAAAGGGTACTGGCTTAGGGACAACAAAAATACGTTAAAAAAAATAATACAAAAAATACTGGTTGAATGTTTCAGGTGAGCAGCATGGTTACAACATTCCAACGGTGGTGGAGTGTGGTGACCTGATGCAGTGGGTGGGGGATGAAGGGAGTCAGATGCTGCACGCCGTCACAGACAACAAGGCGCTGCCGGACCTGCCGCGCCGCCTCCTCTGTGATGCCTACATGTGCTTCTACCAGAGTCCTAAAGTCATGATGTACAGATAAAGATGAGTACTTTATTTTTATAGTGTAAATACATACTTTATATTGACCCTGTGCACTCACATTGTCACTCCTTAATGATGAACTATTAATGCTATATTGCATGTAGTGTAAATACATATTTATATTTGACTTGAATTTGAGATATAGAAAATTATAAAGTATATCTTATATGAATCCAACAAATTTCTAGCAATATGACATGCACTGTGAATTTTGAATGCTTTGATGCACTTGTTAAGTACACAATACACTGATTAAATGTTAAGTACATGTATGTATGTATGTACGTACAATGCAGGTTATTTTGACGCATGACGGACTGAAGATGAGCTTCTATTGTATTTATATTTATCTCAATATTTTATTTATTCAATGAAATGGAACACAACCTTGGTTGATGTTTATTGGGTGTGTCAAAAGGTTTTATATTATGTGGTAGTTCATAGTTTGACTGAACCAAATATTTGCAGTTGTTCATAATGTTTTAATTGTATGTATTTCATAACTTTTCTATTCTAATAGTTAATTACGTGATTGAAGTATTGAAATTGATTCCTTGTGTGAATTTTTTTTATACCAGTGTTAAAAACATAATGCTAAACTGTGTTATTTGATTTCAGAGGAAGTTATGGTACTGAAACAGGATTTATATTTTCTATGTGTGGTCTGACAAGCCGTTCCTCCGTGATTTCTCCCATGAAAAGACAGGGTGCAGAGGGGAAGGGAGAGTGAAGTCTCCCTGAACCCTAAATGCCTTGTCTTGGCTATACCCTTAAATTCTAATGGGGATATAAGCCAAGTATATTGATAAATAGTTTCTAATAGTAGTTTTTAAATTTTTTGTCCATTGAAGAGAGCTGGTATTAGGAAGACACCCGCTTTGAAGATCTCAGAATTTTTGTAGTAATTTTCATTATTACATTATTATTTATTTTTAATCAGTGCTGTGTGGTCTTCCTGAGTGTGGTGTTATTGTTCAAGTGTTGGTGTTTACAAGGACAGAATGCTTGTGCTTGAATGTTATTTGAATCCCTTGTTATTTTTGTGTATTGAGATGCTGAGAAACATTGATTGGGTTGTGTGGGATGGATGAGGTAAGGAATGAGAGTGTCAGGTTTTGAAGAGGCGTATGCTTTGCTTCTATTGGTTCATTATTGTTATTATCAATATTCCGGTTCCATCAGTTTTCGGCATGAATTTCAGAGTGCAGTTTCAAATTTCCCGAGTTGGCGCTTCACTGTTTTCGGGAGGAGCTGTTTGTGTTTATGTTTTGATGGCGCTGTACCCAGAATTAGGTGTTTGCTTATGCCGGATTATTGATAGTTAACCTGTACTCTCAGGCCTCGGTTACCTCACTATCATCTCGTCTCTTCTCTCTATTAATGATTTGTTACACGTGCTGCGCTGACGTGTACATTTGTGTGTGTGTGTGTGAAGAGCATTACCAACAAAATCTTGCAACGTACATATGGTTTTTTAAAGTTAATATAAATCTGTCTTACATATCTCAGTGTAGATATACTTTCCTGTAGGTTGGAGAGCAGCTTTTCAGTCTAGTCAGTTTCTATCTTCTTTTTTTTAATGCTTTTTCTTGGATTTAAGTGTGTTTTTGGGGGATGCTGCGGAATTTTTTATATATTAATTTAATTTAGAATCGCATAATTTTCTGTCGTGTTGTGTTATGCAATAAGATTTTTGTGTGTGTGTGTGTGTGTGCAAGAGACGAAAAAAGAGAGTTGTCAAATATTTTCATATACATAACATACAATACTTATTTTATGATAGTTAATAACCAACCTCAGTTTGCGTTCAATTGAGCTGCAACGACCAGAAAGTTGTGTGTGTGTGTGTAAGTAAGGTTGTTATTGGCTCAGAAAAAAACACTTATCGTCTTTGTATATTGTTTGAAAATATCACTAACAATATTAGTCATAATATTTATTCTTGTAATTAATCAGATAAATCTATTTCACTACTCTCTATCTATCTATCTTTATCTTTCTTTCTTTCTATGTTCTTCCATATTTTCAAGGAATTGTGCCAAGGTATTTCACTTCAAGTCTCATGCATATCTTTTCATAATAAAAAGTGTATATACTGTACTACACTGCATTATATATACTCAGTCTTCTTCCAAATTCGTGTATGGCCTTTCATAATTTTTTCCTTTTTTTTTTAATACATGTACTTCCTAAAAACGTGAGACCTTTTCTTTATTACCTATCCAATTAAGGTGCAGTACAGCTGACCACAGGTATGAAGGTATGAGGAAGCGCAGGAAATAATTGCCTTCCTATAATAAGGGGACCAAAATTGAGATGCATAATCTAGGTGGGGTCTTACTAGCGCTAAATACAACCTCAGAATGACCTCAGAACTCCTGTGTCACACACCTACTAATAAATCCCAGTATCTTGTTGATCCTATTTCTAGCTATAATACACTGTTCCCTGGGGCGCAAGTCACTGCTTATTTGAACTCTTAAGTCCCTCACACTAAGGTAGTGTCATTTAAAGTGTAGTCTACAGGCCTATTACCTTTACCTACGCTCATAATGCTACACTTGTTAACATACACACACACACACACACACACACACCTCCCAACCCCCAACCCACACAACACCAAACTCCATATATATACGTGATATGCAACACAACTGGTGCACTAAGTATTATAATTATTCATCGGAAACACAATCAGATTACATTGCCTGGCGTCAGCTGAGTGTGTGTGTCTCTAGGGATATGCACCTATCCAGTATTTTCGGGGAGGTATTACCGGTATTACAGGCATTAGAATCCTTTCGGTATACCGGTATTTTTGTCGATTCGCCCTTCAGCCCACCAAAACACACACACAACACAACACACTCACCTTCATCTATATCCTTGTAAGTCACTATGTCCTAACACTTCTTTTACTGTACCTAGCACTCTATAATTAACACTCTTGGATGTAAACAAATAATTATGGTGTTTTTTTCTCATTTTGTCGTTGCTTTTTCCTTTTTTCTTTGTGTTAGGGTTTATTTAGGCTTTACTTTCGGTTTGAATAACTTTTATATATTCTATTCTATGGTTTATATTGGTTTAATTTCATTATTATTGCTTTATTCTATTATTCGATCTTATGATTGAGCTTAGAAATAAACATTTTTCATGAAATAAATACGAATCAATTATAACATATGTTTATGTAGAAAACAATTAGGTACTTCAGACGATTTTTTAAAGTATATATAATTGCTTTCCTGTGTATAATAAAAATCTCAATTTTGGTTTGATGTATACGTGATCCACTAGCCAACACACGGCCGCCACCAAGGATCTTTTACAGATCCTTGGCCGCCACCTAGCGGTACCTGTTGAAACTTGATGTTCTTATATTAGCTACTTACGCGTAATAGGTAAAGTTTTCTTTATATCCCTCCACTATTAATGGTGAAGAATGATGTGTTACTGCTCCTCCATCCCTCAAAATAACATGTAGAGGAACAGGTCCTTGGCCGCCACCTAGCGGTAACTGTTGAAACTTGATGCGCTTATATTAGCTACTTACGCTTAATAGGTAATGTTTTCTTTATATCCCTCCACCATTAATGGTGAAGAATGATGTGTTACTGCTCCTCCATCCCTCAAAGTAACATGTAGAGGAACAGGGAAGGTTTAAAACAAAGAAATATATCACCAGGTCAGAGATCCTGTCTGGCTGCTAGCAGTCACAAGAAAAAGTTAGTTACTACCTTATTACACCTTCCCTGGGCCCTGCCAACCCCTGCCGCCCTTCCCTACAGGTACTACAGGGTCACACTCACCTTTCCTGCCACACCCCTTCCACGTAAAGCTGAACATAACACTTTAAACACCATTATTATTATGGTGTTAAATACGGGTGACTGTCACGGCGGTAAGGAAGGATGAGTGTTTGGGTGTGTGGATATGTAAGGATGTGTTTGTTCGTGTATGTGGATATGCAAGGATGTAAGTGTGTGTGTGGATGTGGATATGTAAGGGTGTGAATGTTTGTGTGTGAGCATGTATGTGAGGGTGTAAGGGTGTGAGTGTATCCTTGTTGAGGTTGGGTAACAAGAGTAGCGACGAATTATCATATAGCAACGAGGCGTGAATGCGAGTATTACGACATCATACGAGACTTTGATTAAGGTGAAAAAAAATGCAGGGTAGCGTCTGAGGGTGTTTGGTGGCATAACTATAACAATTACTATAACTTTATGTCCGTCCTTTCTTACGTCAGAGGTTGATGACAAAATAATAATGTGTTAAGGTAGCGTGGAATTCCTTAAGTGGTCCTGATTGAGTGTATTAGAAGAATAGTGAAGATTGGTTCTGATTGTGAAGGGTACGTGTGTGTAACCTTGAAATGCCTGCCTGTCCGTATGTCTGTGTGTATGCTTGTTTAGTGTATGTATGTGTGTGTGTGTGTGTTTGTTGTGTCATACATATATATAAAGTAGGTGTTACTATATTATGATAGTTGGTGATTGATTGTGTTTCTGATTGTAGTGGTTGTTAGTGATCCGTGTATTTTATTGTTCTCTCTCTCTCTCTCTCTCTCTCTCTCTCTCTCTCTCTCTCTCTCTCTCTCTCTCTCTCTCTCTCTCTCTCTCTCTCTCTCTCTCTCTCTCTCTCTCCTAGTTTTGCAAGAAGTTACACGCAATCACTAACTCTTGGGGATTAAAGTTTGAGGTGAGAGGAGACGTGACTTCACTGCCCTTGCTCTCCCTCACCCTCATTCTCCTTCCCTCACCCTCCCTCTCCCTCTCTTCCTCATCCTTCTTCACCTTCCCTCTCCTTCCCTCCCCTCACTCTGCCTCCTTCTATCCCTCCCTCAGATAGAAGTAAAGTAGTAGTAAGTTCAGTACCACCTTCGTTTTATTGATAAATTTACCACCACTCCGAGAAGATTTTTCTAATGTAACCTCACAAACATATAGATTATTATGTGTGTATGTGTGTGTGTGTGTGTGTGTGTGTGTGTGTGTGTTTATGTGTGTGTGGGTGTGTGTGTGTTCCAGTAACATATATACACACAGTTTTAAGGGCAGTCTTATATTCATGTACAGAATGATAGAGAAAAACAACATGATAATAGTTAGGAGGCGAGATATTAACTATTTAGGTTAAGAAAACACACACACACACACACACACACACAAGATAACTACATATTAACCCTAAAACTGACCTTATCGGGGTGACTAAAAAAAATATTAATAATAATATAAAAAAAAGTGAGGATGGTATGAAAGTGATAGGAGCAACAGTGATAGCTTTTTTTGTGTGTTTAGTGAGGTATATTACAAGCTTCCTCTCATTAGCTAGCACAGACGAGACAGAGAGAGAGAGAGAGAGAGAGAGAGAGAGAGAGAGAGAGAGAGAGAGAGAGAGAGAAAGAGAGAGAGAGAGAATGTGTCAGCATGTAGGAGGATGTGATAAAAAGGAGAGCCATCCTGTTGTATTATGACGTGGAGACTATTTTTGGAGCATTGTGGGAAATTTATATTGGTTAGTCCTCCTTCCTCCTCCTCCTCCTCCTTCTTGTCCTCTTCTTCCTTCTCCTCGTCCTCCTCCACCTCCTCCTTCTAACTGTCCTACATATATGTAATAATGATGATAATAACGACATCAAATATAACACTAATCTATATACTGATAGTAGCGGAAATAGTAGTATACATGATAACATTTCTCAGTAGTAGTTTTATATATATATATTTTTTATTAGAAGTATAGGGGAATTAGTATCAGTATAACAGTAATAATAAACCCAGTAGGTATAGACACCGCAGTGATTATACGTAACAACATTAGTGAGGAAAATAGTTGTGTAAAAAAAAGAAGTTATAGAAGCATTACTTATTATTATCATTATATGTAGTAATAATAAAAATAGTATAGATAGTAACGGCAGGGATTAATACTTTTTTCCGTCAATTATCATAGTGGATGATATGAAATTATTGTATCTAAATAAAAAAAAATTCAAATTTCTTAAATGATAACGAATTATGAATTGTCGATATAACGGCTGCGTGCGTGCGTGTGCGTGCGTGCGTGTGTGTGTGTGTGATGGCGCGCGCTCCAGAAATTGTCCATTTTCACAAAGTTGACGGAAACAATTGAGACGGAAAACGTGCTAGTGTGACGGTGTCTTAATTAAGTGTTTGAAGTGACCTGAACAAGTATCTGAGGTTGAATTTGCATTGCATTATAAAGGTAAGATGTCGAATGCGTCGTCTTATGAATATTTACCGAGAATAGTTGTAGTTATAGAGAGAAAAAACATTACTTACATGTTATTGTGTGTGTGTGTGTGTTGAAGCCTTCCCCCAGCGAGGCAAGGCGTGTGTCCGTCACTCTAGAAGCAGGAATTAGGAACACCACCAGCTAGCAGAAGGGCAAGTGTTAATAATTGAAAGGTTCGGTGTAAAGGAGGAATGTAACATAAATAAGTTTACAAAGGTTGGCTATCTATTAAGGATGTGTTGTATTGATTTTAAACTACTGATGACGAGATTGGACTTAAGGAGAATTATTTGTACTACTACTAGGACTATTTCTACTACTACTACTACTACTATTACTATTATCGTCATTATTATCATCATAAAACGGAATTATACACTCGTACAAACTATTTCGATACCCAACACCTAACATAACATAACATAGCATAACATAACCTACCACCACCACCACCACCACCACACCTAACATAACATAACATAACTTAACTTACCACCACCACCACCACCAAACAAGTCGCGGGGAGAAGGGAACACCAGTTAAAACAGGAATATTTTTGGGTAATCCCCACGGAAGCAACAGCAACCGACTGGCTTTTTCCTTTTTATTTTTATTATAAATTTTTTTAGTGTTTTATCAAATATTTTTATCTTAGAGTGTGTTTTAGGTATAAATTAATTATTATTTTTTTATATATATATATAAGCATTGGTGTAAAACTTTCCTTGTATTATAACTACGTTGACGTGTATTTTATATTATTTTTGTTCTCTCTCTCTCTCTCTCTCTCTCTCTCTCTCTCTCTCTCTCTCTCTCTCTCTCTCTCTCTCTCTCTCTCTCTCTCTCTCTCTCTCTCTCTCTCTCTCTCATTTACCCCACATTCAGTCGTTCACGATTAAATTCCTCTTCTGGCCTCCCTCCCTCCCTCCCTCCTTCCTTTTCTTCCCTTCCCTTCCCTCCCCTTCCCTTCCCTTCCCTTCCCTTCCCTTCCCTTCCCTTCCCTTCCCTCCATCCCTCATCAGCCTTCACTTCACTGCCTTTCCTATACCTCCTCCTCCTCCTCCTCCTCCTCTCCCTCCTCCTCCTCCTCCTCTTCTTCTTCTTCTCTCTTCCAGTTAACTAATATCTATTTACTCTGACTTTCTCACACTCCTCTTCCTTACATTATTCTCATTCTCTCCCTTCCCTCTCCCTCCTCTCTCCCCCAACCAGCATTTCTCTCCCCCACTTCCCTCCCCAACCAGCATTTCCCTCCCTCTCTTTCTCTCTCTCCCTCTAACCTTCCCTCCCTCCCCTTGAAAATGGTGAGAGCCAAGGTCAGTAAAGGGAAGAAAGAATGTGATCTCTCTCTCTCTCTCTCTCTCTCTCTCTCTCTCTCTCTCTCTCTCTCTCTCTCTCTCTCTCTCTCTCTCTCTCTCTCTCTCTCTCAATCTCTCTCATTGTCATCCCTTACAGTGCTATTCCTTCATAACTTTTTATTTGCTTTCTTTTTTTATTATTATTATTATTATTTGTGATGCTGTATGTTAGATTAAGTTAGATTATATTAGGTTAGGTTAGATTAGGTCAGGTCAGGTCAGGTCAGGTCAGGTTAGGTTAGGTTAGGTCAGGTCAGGTCAGGTTAGGTTAGGTTAGGTTAGGTTGTATATGAGGGAGATGATTCTGGGGTGTTGGGGGTAGGAAGGGTGAAGGGGTTTGGTGGGGGGTGTGGTGTTGGGGGGAGTTGGGGTGTTCAGGTGTGGTGGGGGGGAGTGTGTGTGTGTGTGTGTGTGTGTGTGTGGTGTGTGTGTGTGTGTGTGTGTGTGTGTGTGTCTACCAGTAATTAATTAACACCAGATTCTGTTTATTTATTGATTGATTTATTTACTTATTCATATATTCATTAGTGTGTCGTATTTATTTATTTATTACTATATACTTACCTAATGCACACACACACACACACACACACACACACACACACACACACACACACACACACACACACACACACACACACACACACACACACACACTGATTGTAAGCATTCCTCCTCCTCCTCCACCTCCTCCTCCTCTTCCTCCTCCTCTTTATTAGATTTTCATGACTATTTGTACCTAACTTGATTGATCCACACCTCCTCCTCTTCCTCCTCCTCCTCTTCTTCCTCCTCTTCTCTTCTTCTTCCACCTCCTCCTCCTCCTCCTCTTCCTCTTCCTTATCTTTCTTCATCCTAGATTTGGTGTTTTTCTTCCTTGTAATGATAAACATGCACTAACTTCTTTCTTTCTTTCTTTTTTCTTTCTTTCTATCTTATCTTCAACAATATTTTTTTCCTATCTTGATTCTTTGATATTTACTTTTTGTTATGTTTTTTCAGTAGTTTTTTTTTTCTTTTTTCTTTCTTTCTTTCGATCTTATCTGTAGCAATATTTTTTTCCTATCTTAATTCCTTGATATTTACTATTTTTTTTTAATTAATGAAGTCTCAGTAACTTTTTATTTATTTATTTATTTTTTAATTCCTCCTTTTATCAACTATATCCTGCATTCCCTCAGGCATTTTTAAGATATTTGATTTAATTATTAGTTCAAGGTCAACTATTTTAATAACTTTTTTTCGTATTACTAAGTACCACATCTGCTATACCACATGTGATGCTATTAACTTGGTATTTACTTAGAAATAACTTAACGTCTATCATGAAGAATGTGTGTGTGTGTGTGTGTGTGTGTGTGTGTGTGTGTGTGTGTGTGTGTGTGTGTGTGTGTGTGTGTGTGTGTGTGTGTGTGTGTGTGGTGCCGTCACCCCCCTCCCTCCTACCCCAACATAACCACCACCAAACACTTCATTATTAGCTTTGAATCCCCCCTTCCTCTCTCTCTCTCTCTCTCTCTCTCTCTCTCTCTCTCTCTCTCTCTCTCTCTCTCTCTCTCTCTAGGGTAAATATCCAACTCTCTTACAGAAATTGATTATAGACCCTATATTTGTCTTAACATACGGCCCTTAATCTTAATCTTAATCTTAATCTTAATCTTGTGGATCTGGTCGCAAAAGTATAAAGAAGGTGGTGATAAAAATAAAATACAAAAAGAAGAAGAATGAACTGCGTCGTGGATGTTGTGATTATGAAATGACATGCATGGAAGGAAGGAAGGAAAGTCTTTGTGTGTTGTGAGAGAGAGAGAGAGAGAGAGAGAGAGAGAGAGAGAGAGAGAGAGAGAGAGAGAGAGAGAGAGAGAGAGAGAGAGAGAGAGAGAGAGAGAGACGGACGGACGGACGGACAGAGAGAGAGAAAACTTATCTGTGGGGGGAGGAAGACGTGTGTGTGTGTGTGTGTGTGTGTGTGTGTGTGTGTGTGTGTGTGTGTGTGTGTGTGTGTGCATGCATTCGTCCCCTGAGGAAATTGGGTACAGTTTAGTCACACACACACACACACACACTGTTTGCTGACAAGTGCGTTACGTGTGTACAATGAAGAGCTACAAGAATTAGACACAATTAAGGGTTTGTTGACAGAGCAGAGTGTCCATCTGGTCTAAGGGGAAGGG
>JAPQNM010000022.1:675648-683148 GCA_029783475.1 Metacarcinus magister
TTTTATCATTAATATTTATTTTTATCATTAATATTTATTTTTATCATTAATATTTATTTTTATCATTAATATTTATTTTTATCATTAATATTTATTTTTATCATTAATATTTATTTTTATCATTATTATTTATTTTTATCATTAATATTTATTTTTTATCATTATTATTTTTTTTATCATTATTATTTATTTTTATCATTATTATTTATTTTTATCATTATTATTTATTTTTATCATTAATATTTATTTTTATCATTAATATTTATTTTTTATCATTAATATTTATTTTTATCATTATTATTTATTTTTATCATTAATATTCATTTTTATCATTGATATTTATTTTTATCATTGATATTTATTTTTATCATTGATATTTATTTTTATCATTAATATTTATTTTTATCATTAATATTTATTTTTATCATTAATATTTATTTTTATCATTAATATTTATTTTTATCATTAATATTTATTTTTATCATTATTTATTTTTATCATTAATATTTATTTTTATCATTAATATTTATTTTTATCATTAATATTTATTTTTATCATTAATATTTATTTTTATCATTATTATTTATTTTGATCATTATTATATATTTTTATCATTAATATTTATTTTTATCATTAATATTTATTTTTTATCATTAATATTTATTTTTTATCATTAATAAGAAAAAATTTAATAAAATCATAATTTTTTAAAAAATCTATAAATCGAACACTTGGAAAAGACCTCGGCAGTGTAAGGGTTAATACTGGCAATAAGTTATGTTTAACCTGCCATTACCACCGAAACGAAGGATGCGAGGGGATTTCATTGAAATGTTCAAGATAATCAAAGGATTCGATAATATCAATACAGAAGATTACATTACTTTTGATTGATCAAATATAACAAGAAGACATCATTCTTTTAAGATTACTGGTAAAAGATTCACATCAAACAAAGCCAAGCACTTCTTTTTCAATGGGATCGTTAACGTTTGGAACTCCCTGCCGCCAATGTCGTCGACAGTAAAACAATTACTACGTTCAAAAATAGACTTGACAAATATTTAGAAGTCAATCCACAACTAAAATACTATCCGTTAACGTAGCAAACTTTGAGTAAGTTCATCCTGATGTACCTAACTTACGAAATGTCGATTCAAAAGACGTCGCTAGTGGCCTGACATCGCTTGCCAGGAAATAGTGGTAGCAGTAGTGGTAGTGACAGTCTGGTCTTGGTTGGCCTTCCTTTCCCTGCTAGCCATGGCTGGGTTTGATATTACAGTAATGATGAAAATAAGTCCAGATTCGTGTTCATTTTGATTCAAAACATTATTGTAGAAATTTTCATCACATTCTGAGGTGTGGAAATTTTTCACCCAATTTTCCAGGTGACACCCTTAGATTTTTTTCAAGAATTTACGTTTTTTGAAATAACTCGAAAAATATGAGGTTTACGGAAAAAAAGTATATAATAGTAAAGATAGAGCATGAGACGCCCGTTCTTTTGAGCTATACAGAAATAAAATTGGAGTATTGGTTATTGAGACAATTATACATTTGTGTTTTTCACAAAACTTACACAAAACATTATTTTTTTCTTAAACGGTTCAATATATTTTAAATCTGATATGATATTTAGATAGAGCTCATCAAGCTTAATAAATTTGTATATAAACATTTAAACTGTAGGAGTAATAGTTTCATAGTAAAATGACAAAGAAGATTTCGACCTCAATTCTGGTGGCAAATTTCGGCCCAAAACTGAACAATGCATTTCCGTGACAGTAATGATAAAACTGAATCCAGATTCCTGATCAACACAACCAAAACACAACAAAAACACAATAAAAACACACTTAGAATAACTTTCACGAGTTTTCAAAATAATAATAAGTTTCAAAATATTAATAAGTTTTCAAAATTTCCACCTATGCTAAGAGAAGCCTTCACCCTTACTATCCTGTATCCTTCACTCTAGAGAAGATAGTGTACTCACAAACAGCCTTGTAAGGGCCAGCAGGCCTGTTGCTGTTTGTTCTTCCTATGTGTTCCTATGTGTTCCTCCTCCTCCTCCTCCTCCTCCTCCTCCTCCTCCTGCCACAGACATTAACCAGCCAACCAGCCAGCCAGTCAAGCTTCCATTTATAGCGTGTGTTTTGGTAGTAGTAGTTGTAGTAGTTGTAGTAGTAGTAGTGGTGGTGGTGGTGGTGGTGGTTGCGTCTCAGTACACGTGCACTCCCTTATAAACACACCCACCCTTTTTTTTTCTCTCTCTCTCTCTCTCTCTCTCTCTCTCTCTCTCTCTCTCTCTCTCTCTCTCTCTCTCTCTCTCTCTCTCTCTCTCTCTCTCTCTCTCTCTCTCTCTCTCTCTCTCTCTCTCTCTTTCTTCTATTTCTTACTTCTCCGAACCTCTATTTATCTTTCTTTCTTTCTTTCATCCTCCATTCTCCTCTTCTTCCCCTCCTCTTCTTCCTCCTCCTCCTCCTCCTCCTCTTCTTCTTCCTCCTCTTCCTCCACTTGACCTTGCCCAGTACTTCAGTCCTAAACTCAGTCCTTCACCCCTTCACCCCATCATTCCTCCCCTTCACTCCCCTCCCCTCCCTTCCCTTCCCCTCACCTCACCCTTCCTCCCCTTCTCTCCCCATTATTCCCCTCTTCCCTTTCCTTCCCTTCCCTTCCCTTCCCATCACCATCATCATCATCATCAGCAGCAGCAGCAGCAGCATCATCATCATCAGCAGCAGCAGCATCATCATCATCATCGCTAGCTAATCTTTGTTTGTTTGTTTCCTGGAAATTGATTCATTGTTCTTGTTATTGTTATTGTTGTTGTTGTTGTTGTTGTCTATTGTAAGTCTATTCTTTTGAAACCACTCATTATTTCCTCCTCCTCCTCCTCCTCCTCCTCCTCCTCCTCCTCCTCCTCCTCCTCTTCCTCTTCTTCCTCCTTCTCTTCTGCCTTTATTCCTTTGCAGTGTTCCAAATCCGTTCCACTTCCCTTTTCTTCTTTTCTCTCTCTCTCTCTCTCTCTCTCTCTCTCTCTCTCTCTCTCTCTCTCTCTCCTCTCTCTCTCTCTCTCTCTCTCTCTCTCTCTCTCTCTCTCTCTCTCTCTCTCTCTCTCTCTCTCTCTCTCTCTCTCTCTCTATCTCTCTCTCTTTTATTCCTCTTTCTTTCTCCTCTTTTCTGGGAACGAAGGAATGACAAAAGTTTGGAGGACAGTACAAGGCTGAAGGAGGAAGAGGAGGAAGAGGAAGAGGAAGAGGAGAGGAAGGAAGAGGAGGGAAGAGGAAGAGAGGGGAAAAGGGGAAGGTTTAGATTTTATGGTGAGGTTTTGGGAAGAAGTGAAGGAGAAGGAGGGGAGAAGAAGGAAGGAGGAAGGGGAAGGAAGGGAAGGAAGGGGAGGATGAAGATTTGACGGTGAGGAAGATGAATGAATGGAGGGAAGGAAGGAAGGAATAGGAGGGAGAGAGAGAGGAAGGAGGAGGAGGAGTGGTAAGAAGGAAGAGAAGGAATGAGGAAGAGGAAAAGGAAGAGAAGGGAGAGATGATAGAAAAGGAGGAAGAGAAAGAAGAGAGTTTAGATGATGAGGAAGAGAGGGTAAAGAATGAGGAAGAGAGAGGAGGAGGAGGAGGAGAGGGGGAGGGGGAGGAGGAGGAGGAGGAGGATGAGGAAGAGGAGGAGGAGTACAAATTGTCAAATCAAGGACAGTATATAGGATATCATGAGACTATTTATCTCCTGCCTCGTGGGATGCTGTGAGGATGTGAGGCTGACACACACACACACACACACACACACACACACACACACACACACACACACACACACACACACACACACACACACACACTTAGACTTACACAATCGTTTACTTATGCAGCAAAATACATAACAGGAAGAGAGAGAGAGAGAGAGAGAGAGAGAGAGAGAGAGAGAGAGAGAGAGAGAGAGAGAGAGAGAGAGAGAGAGAGAGAGAGAAGCCTTCCCCCTTGAGCTGCCAAGCGAAATGTTTTCCTGGCAATCAGTGTTTCCCTTTGCATAGATTTGTGTTTATTTATTAGTATTGTGGTGGTGGTGGTGACACACACACACACACACACACACACACACACACACACACACACACACACACACACACACACACACATCTTGATTCATCTTGATTGTATAGATTAATTGATTATTTATTGTATACATTCATTCATTTATTAATTTATTTATTTTCTCTTTCTTTTGGTGTTTATTGATATATTTATTTATTTATTTATTTATTTATTCATATTTGTTTTTGTTTTTTTACTGTATTTATTGCTATTTATTTTTACCTTATTTTGTGTTATAATATTATACTCAGTTTTTTGTTCTGTTCTATTTGCAATCTTTCTAATATTCTATTCTGTCTCGCCTCCTCCTCCTCCTCCTCCTCCTCCTCCTCCTCCTCCTCCTCCTCCTCCTCCTCCTCCTCCTCCTCCTCCTCCTCCTCCTCCTCCTTTGATCAGCTTCACTAGTAATCCATTCTATACTTAACCCAACCTTCCCACACTCATGTCTTGTTAACTGTACCCAAAATACACAATGATTGGTGGTGGTGGTGGTGGTGGTGGTGGTGGTGGTGGTGGTGGTGGATGAGAACTATTATAAGTGGTTAGTTAAGTAGTACAGCCCCCCCTCCCCCCCCCTCCACACAGATACTATTCCTATATCCCACACTGAATGAAGGAAATACTGTACTAACTCCTCTTACGTAAAATTTTTGATAATCACAAAAAAAATTAAGTCTAGCATTGCACATTCAGACTCAACTCAACGGGAAAATATAAATAGATTAGTAAAGAAACGTTTCAAAGCTCTCCAAATATAAAGTTTAAATGCCAAGAAATAGTTTAACCGCCACATAAAAAGGTTTCATTCAACGCAAAAAAGAAGAATGTTTTAACGCCATAATAAAAAGTTTCAATTCCCTAAAAAAACGTTTCAATATAAAAAGAAAGAATCAACGTAAAAAAAAAAAGGAGTTTCAACGCAAAAAAGGAATAATTTTAACGTATATAAAAAAGATTCAACATAAAAAAAAACTTTCAACGCAAAAAATATAAAATGATAAAAATAAAGAACAATGACGTGGAACAATTACATAACAAGGATAACTATCATAACTACAATAATTATAATGGTGACGCTGCAACTTAACTTCACTCTTCAAATGAACTGATAATTGATAACTGAATGACTGTTTGTTACCTGTATGTGTTGACGTCACTCTCTCTCTCTCTCTCTCTCTCTCTCTCTCTCTCTCTCTCTCTCTCTCTCTCTCTCTCTCTCTCTCTCTCTCTCTCTCTCTCTCTCTCTCACTCGTATTTTTCCTACTGACATTCCTCTCTGTTTCCCTCCTTCTCTCCTTCCCTCCCTTCCCTCCCCTCCCTTCCCTCCCTTCCTTGGGTTCATTAGTAACTTATATATCTCACTGATTTCCTCCCTCCCTCCCTCCCTTCCTCCCTCCCTCCCTCTTTCCCTTCCTTCCTTCCTTCCTCCCTTCCTCCCTGTTTCCCTCCTTTTCTTCTTCCTCTTTCTTTGCTACCTTTCCTCCCTCCCTACCTTCCTCCCTCCTACTTTCTCTCGCTTTCTTCTTTGTCTCGTTTTCCCATTCCTCCTCCTCTCTCTCTCTTCTCTCTCTCTCTCTCCCTCTCCTTCTCCTCTCTCTCTCTCTCTCTCTCTCTCTCTCCTCTCTCTCTCTCTCTCTCTCTCTCTTCTCTCCTCTCTCTCTCTCTCTCTCTCTCTCTCTCTCTTCCTTGTTTTCCTACTTACAAGGACTCGCTCAGCTCCCCTCGTGACCTTGCCTGACCTCATTTCTCCTTTTATTTTCCTCTTTCCCCTTTTTCCACCCTCAATTCCCCTCTTTCCCTTATTTTCCTCTTTTTTCCCCTCTTTCCCCTTTCCTCTTGCATTCGCGGGAGGACAAAAGGGAAAAAAAGGGAAGGGGGAAGGGTGTAGGTACATATTTTTTCCCTTCACTCATCCTAGTTTCCCCTCAAAATGTCATGTAAGGGAAAGAAAAAGGGAAAAAATTTAGTATATTATATAAAAGAGAGGAAAAAAATCAGTCTTCCACCTTGATTAAGAGAGAGAGAGAGAGAGAGAGAGAGAGAGAGAGAGAGAGAGAGAGAGAGAGAGAGAGAGAGAGAGAGAGAGAGAGAAAGTTTCCTGTTCTATCGTTTCCCTCTTTTTTTCTCTCTCTACTCTTTTCCTATTAGCTTTATTTTTTTCCCCTTCTCTTCCTATCTCTCTTTGTGATATACTGAGTTAAAAATAGTTCTTTTCTCACGGTTTCCTTGCTTAGATAACTCTCTCTCTCTCTCTCTCTCTCTCTCTCTCTCTCTCTCTCTCTCTCTCTCTCTCTCTCTCTCTCTCTCTCTCTCTCTCTCTCTCTCTCTCTTATCTATCTTTATTAACTCTTCGCGTGACGCATTTTCCGTTACTTCATATCTTTGTACACCATGAGAGAGAGAGAGAGAGAGAGAGAGAGAGAGAGAGAGAGAGAGAGAGAGAGAGAGAGAGAGAGAGAGAGAGAGAGAGAGAGAGAGAGAGAGAGAGAGAGATTACTAAAAAAAAATGTCAATGTTTTTTTTAAAGCTCCAATATTTTACCTTTTATACAGGTAAAACTTGCAATACAAATCTTATTACAAATTGCAAGATGTATAACTCATTTATGTTGTTTTTTATGTATTTGTGGCGAAGACGAATTTTTTTTATTTTGTGGCCCGAAAATTTTCTACCAGAATTGAGGTCGAAAATGTTTTTGCCATTTTACTATGAAATTATTAATCCTACAACAAAAATGCATAGAGACAAAGTTATGCAGCTTAGTGATGGCTATCATATAGTCTCCTCATATTTATGTTAGGACAAAATTGAAGTTAAGTGAAGAAAATTAATGTCATTATATCCATTCTTACATTTATACTTACATTCCAATTCCATTCCACTATAGCACAAAGGAACGGGCTTATTCTGCTATTACTATTATTTTATATTACTATTCTATACTTTGTTTACGAAAACTTCATGTTTTTCGAGTTATTTATTTCTGTCAAAAATTCTAAGGGTGTACCCTAGGAAATTTCGTGAAAATTTCGACACCTCCGAATCTCATGAAAATTGGTACCAAGGGATTCTCGGGCAAACTGAACACGAATCTGGACTTAGTTTTCTGATTACTATAATATCAAACCTTATGCATGGAAGCAAATGAATATAAAAATCAATAAATAAAGAAAAGAAGATAATATTAACTTTTTTTTATATATATAGTAAGGAAAAAAATAAATACTTGAACATTTTAAACACAGTGAATAAAGTACATAATAAGGCTTAAAGGAGGAAAGAAAAAAAAAAGTAAAAAAAAAAAAATAATAATAATAATAATGATAATCACCTACCTGTCCTCGCCACACCTGCCTCATTAAGGGTAATTGTAACCTTACCTGTAAATTAGCTGATG
>JAPQNM010000022.1:693148-798148 GCA_029783475.1 Metacarcinus magister
TCTTCCTTCCTTCTCTTCTCTCATTCGCTCCTCTTCCCCTTCTTTGCCCTCAATATCTCAAGTGTTAGATTGAAGAACACGAGGAGGAGGAGGAGGAGGAGAAAGTAAGTGAAGGAAATGAGAAGAATAAGAGAGAAGGAGAGAAAAAATGCGGTCACTTAAATTCCATGATTGTTATAAAAAATATATATATATAAAATATATAATGTGTATGTATAAACGTAAACAATCGAGGTGTCACTATAAAAAATGTAAACCTGCGCTAAATAACGGGCAAGAGGCCTATAAAGTAGCCTATTGGCGCCAACGGTATGTGATGTATATATGTGTGTGTGTTGGACTGTACTTAGTGACAGTCGGAGTAGGGGGAGTAGAGAGTCAATAAGCCGTTAATTAATAGGAAGGAGTAATGTGAAGTGTACGTCGTTAATTCTATACTCTTGAATGTCTCTGTATCTATCTATCCACTCCTTTTGTAGACGATAATGTAGCCTGCCACTCTCTGTTAGGCTTATATATGTATACTGTGTGTGTGTGTGTGTGTGTGTGTGTGTGTGTGTGTGTGTGTGTGTGTGTGTGTGTGTGTGTGTGTGTGTGTGTGTGTGTTTGAATGTGAGGTGACTGTATGCTAACATGACTTAGCATACATTGGTACAGAGTTGGTGTCCTTTCATATCAGTAAATGCTTGTTAAGTTAAGTAGCCTTGGTAGTGGTGTTATCAGTGTAGTAGTAGTAGTAGTAATAGTAGTAGTAGTAGTAGTAGTAGTAGTAGTAGTAGTAGTAGTAGTAGTAGTAGTAGTAGGAGTGACACCAAGATCAACAGTGCAATCATAACCATTATCATCAATATTGTAGGTTATGATTGCAAGGAAAAGAGAAGGAATGAGGAGGAGGAAGGAGAACAGGAGGAACACATAGGAACACATAGGAAGAACAAACAGCAACAGGCCTGCTGGCCCTTACGAGGCTGTTTGTGAGTACACTATCTAGTCTAGAGTGAAGGATACAGGATAGTAAGGGTGAAGGCTTCTCTCCCCAGCCATGGCTGGCAGGGAAAGGAAGGCCAACCAAGACCAGACTATCACTACTGTCACTACCACTACTGCTACCACTACTTCCTGGCAAGCGATGTCAGGCCACTAGCGACGTCTTTTGAATCGACATTTCGTAAGTTAGGTACATCAGGATGAACTTACTCAAAGTTTGCTACGTTAACGGATAGTATTTTAGTTGTGGATTGGCTTCTAAATATTTGTCAAGTCTATTTTTGAACGTAGTAATTGTTTTACTGTCGACGACATTGGCGGGCAGGGAGTTCCAAACGTTAACGATCCGATTGTTATTCAGCATTCATAATAATATATTTTTTCGTCCTTTCTCTTTCTCTCTCTCTCTCTCTCTCTCTCTCTCTCTCTCTCTCTCTCTCTCTCTCTCTCTCTCTCTCTCTCTCTCTCTCTCTCTCTCTCAACCATACATTACATTGAATACTTATGCACTGGACAAATAACACATTATTTTTAGCCCAGAACAGTTTTATTATGTATAATGACACAAAGAAGTATGCATACACAAGTGTATGTGTGTGTGTGTGTGTGTGTGTGTGTGTGTGTGTGTGTGTGTGTGTGTGTGTGTGTGTGTGTGTGTGTGTGTGTGTGTGTGTGTGTGAGTTAAGAGTCATAAATATGGAATGTAGAAAAATGACGAGTGAGTGCAGGGTTCACACACACACACACACACACACACACACACACACACACACACACACACACACACACACACACACACACACACACACCTCTTAATGACCTAAATACTCCTTAACACAACGCATTTTAGCCACACACACACACGCACACACACACACACACACACACACACACACACACACACACACACACACACACACACACACACACACACAGAGAGAGAGAGAGAGAGAGAGAGAGAGAGAGAGAGAGAGAGAGAGAGAGAGAGAGAGAGAGAGAGAGAGAGAGAGAGAGAGAGAGAGAGAGAGAGAGAGAGAGAGAGAGAGAGAGATAATAAAAGATACCACACCCTCCCGTCACTAAAAATCAAAGATAATATATGATTTACGTTGTTCCTTTACAAGACAAGACAGGACGAGACGAGACGAGACGGAATCTTCAAAAATCGATTCTTCAACAATCTATAACTATCACATATAAACCATAATCCACTCACTCTTACTCTTAACAATCACCAATGACTTAAGATAGCAGGGAAATACCTATATATATCTTACTGCGTGGGTGATAAAATATATTCCAATGACGATATATTAAAGAAAAAGATAAAGTATGCAAAGGTGTCAGTTGGCTTTGACTTGGATATCTCGGAACGCGCGAGGGAGTGAGTGAGTGACGTAATTCTCTCTCCTATTGGCTGTAAGACTAGTAGTGCAACTGTGAGGAAGCCAGGGGATTGGTGGAGACTTCAGTGACGTCTTAGCTTCATGACGTAACTCCTGACATCATGAGCTGGGTATAGGAGGTGTGGGAGGGTGTAGGAGGGATGGGAGTGGTAGTGGTATGGCTTCGGTTGCAAATCACGAGGTGTGTGTGTGTGTTGGTGGCGGAGTGACCCTTGCACACTCACTCTTGTTCTCTTCCCTTCTCTTCTAATTCATCCCTTACACTCGTTCTGGTGTTGTTTGTGCTTGTTTGTGTTTGTGTTTGTGTTTGTGTGTGTGTGTGTGTGTGATGGCGGAGAAGATGAGTGTGAAGGAGGAAGAAGAGGTGAAGAAGAACAAGATGAAGGAGGAGAATGGAGAGAAAAGTGGCATCTGTTCGTAAGTGTCAATTGTTTTTCTTATTATTATTCATCTTATTCTTATTATTTATGTTATTCATCTTATTCTTATTATCTTTTTTTATCTCTTTCTATGTATTCCTTGTTTTGTGTTTACTTTTTATATATTCCTCTGACATTCCTCTTATTTTTCCTCCTTCCTTCCTTCCTTCCTTTCATTCCTTCATTCTTTTTTCTGTTCCCTTTCCTTCGTTTCCTTTCCTTGTTTATTTATCTTTTCCTGTTCCCTTCGTTATAACTTATCTTTTTACTTTTCCTTCCTCCATCTTTTCTGTGTACCTTCTAACCTCTCCCTCCTTCTCTCCTCTCCCTCCCTCCCTCCCTCCCTCCCTCCCTCCCTCCCTCCCTCCCTCCCTCTCTCCCTCCCTCCTTGCCTCCCTCCAAAAACTGGTTCAAAGGATGATTATACAACAGTGCAATTTCATGTATTTTTTCCCTTACCTCCCTTCCTTCTGTTCTCTCTTCCTATCCTTCCTTCTTTTTTCTCTTTTCCTCCTCCTTCTATCCATCATTCGTTTCCTTTCATCCTTCCCCTCCTTCCTTTACTTCCTTCTTCTTAATTATCGCCCCTCCTCCTTCTCCTCCTCCTCACCCCCTCGTTACTCCCCCTTACTGTGTGTGTGTGTGTGTGTGTGTGTGTGTGTGTGGTTCCAAGGTTGTTTCTCTAAGCTTCTGCAGCTGTTCTATATAGGTTTGGGCGGGAAGCGACCGGGGAGGAAGGGAGAGAGGGAGGGAGGGAGAGAGGAAGGGAGGGAGTATAAGGAAGAGGAGAATGGAAGACAGGAAGGAGGGAGGGAGGGAGGGAAGTGCAGGAAGGAGGAAGAGTGAATGGAAGGGAGGAGAGTAACTGCTAGAAGGAAGGGAATAAAGAGTGGGAGGAGTAAAGGAGGGCAGTGAAGGAAGGAAGGGAGGGAAGAAGGGAGAGAGGGAGGGAGGGAGGGAAGGAGGGAAGGAAAGGAGGGAAGGATGTAATGGCAATTCAATCCACACAATGACCTCTCTGTCTAAACTTTTCCTGTTACCTGCATTGAAAAAGTGTCACGGCATCATTTACCTGTGAAGGAAGGGAAGGGAAGGGAAGGGAAGGGAAGGAGTTGTATATCCTATCTGCTAACCTATACTACCTGCTTACTTATACTTACCTATACTACCTGCTTACCTACCTTTCTATACCTACCTGCTTGCCTATCTGCTTACCTTCCTACCTACTTACCTACCAGTCTACGAGCATATTAATTCAAACTAAATAAGTAAATAAAAGTATATAAGTTAATAGATAGAAAATACTAAATGAAAACTCCATTCAATTAATTAAGGAATCGTAAAACATTGTCAAGTTTTTTGAAAGATAACAAAAAAAATGGTAGGCGGTCACTGGGTGGTTTGAGAGAGAGAGAGAGAGAGAGAGAGAGAGAGAGAGAGAGAGAGAGAGAGAGAGAGAGAGAGAGAGAGAGAGAGAGAGAGTCGCCAGCTGGGGTATGTTTTGGTGACCAAGATAGATTTAGTTTTATCTGCATTGCCTGACGCAGAGAAAAGGCAGCAGGGAGGCAGGGAGAGAGAAAGGGAGGTAAGGGGGGGAGGCAGGGAGAGAGGAAGAAAAGGAGGTAGGTAGGGAGGGAGGGAGGGATTATGGGTACAGTAACTGACCACCTCTTCACGCCACACATTGAGGTAGGCAATAGAAAGGAACAAAGAATAATAAAAATAAAACACACACACACACACACACACACACACACACACACACACACACACACACACACACACATACACATACACGAGACTCATGCGTGTTGTTGCGTGCAAAATGGACATATTTATTTTAAGTCTGTGTCGCATATATTCTCACAGATGCGGTAAACAAATGAAAATCGTCTTCATACTTTCTATATAATGTCATGGATTAATATTATATAAGCGAACAGTCAAATGATATCGTATTTTGAGTGTGTGAAAGTGTTTAGTATAGTACATCAATTATATTAGTTAATTTTGTATTCCTAATAATCACTTTGCCAGATAACTATTAGGAGTGAATTATACTACGTCCAGACTATTTATTTTATTTAGCGCATATAACTGTACTTAATGTGATAGGAATTCAAGTTCAAGTTCAAGTTAGATTAGGTTTGGTTAAGCTGTCGTCATTTCCTGTAGTCGTCCACAAATGTCGTCACTAGTGTTTGGTGATATCAATGTTTTTTTATGATGAAACGAGGGAAGGGAAATGCTTTGTCGTTTCTGTTTTTTAGTTTAATGTCATTCCTTCAATCCTTCATTTAGTCATCCATTAATCATCTTTATTCATTCATTCTATCATGCATTATTTTTTTCTTTCTTCTTATTTTCCTTCTTTCCAGCATCATCTTATTTTCCCCCATTCCTTTCCTTCTTTCTCTTCCGCATTCTCTTCTTCCCTTCCCTTCCTTATTCCTTCGTCCCTTGTCATCCCTTCTACAACCCTTCATTCTTCCTCTCCTTTATCCTTTTCTCGGCACCATTCTCTTTTACCACTCCCAGTTTGTATATTTCCTCTTTCCCACCCACTCCATCCCCTACCCATCCACATGTCAACTTAAAACACACACAGAAGGGTGAAGTATATACAGTACACCTCATATGTATACTTGAGACGTGTACATAATGACTGTGTATGTATTGGAAAGACGTATTATGTGTGTGTGTATGGGAAGGTTTGTATGTGTATGGAAAAAGTTGGTGTCTGGAAGCAGCTATTTAGGGTGTGTCTTGCCCCTCCTTCCTTCCTTCCTTCCTTCCTTCCTTCCTTACTTCCTTCCTCCTGACGGGGTCGCAGAGGACACCAAGACCTGCGTAGCGTGTTAAAGGGACTGACTGGCCACACACCCGAGTCTTTGTCTGAAGGTGTGTGTGTGTGTGTGTGTGTGTGTGTGTGTGTTTCAGTAATGGTAAGGAAAAATGCGATGATTCAGTTATGAGTGTAGTGATTCTAGCTCTTCCTTTCCTCCTCCTCCTCCTCCTCCACACTATCGTTCCTCATAGGTATGGGATCATTGTCCAAGTCTTGTTATCAGTGAACAAATAGAGCACGATGGCTGGGATTTCCACTTCCGCCAACCATGTAATCTCTTGGAGGATGTGTTTGTGTTTTCGTTTGTGTTTTTCTAATCTAAAACGTCACTGATCTGAAAGGTTAAATTGTTAAATTCTTGGTTTTCTTCTTCGTCATCGTAATCAGTTCTTCTTTCTTTCTGTCACCATAATGATGAATAAATAATATAATAATAATAATAAATGAATATGAGGTGATGGTGAGGGTGTGGTATCAGTCTTATTAATTTCAGGAGTAGGGACGTGAGGTTAGGTTAGGCGCATTGCCAGACGTGTCACTAAACAGGACCAAATATCATACACACTCGCTAATACTATATACTTTAATACTATACTACTATACTAATATTATACTAATACTATATACTATATGCATGATGTATGTGTACTTGCATACCAGTACCATATGTTGGGCCACCCGGCCGGCACCGAGATGGGCCGGTGGGGGGGAGTCAGTCCTGAGCGGGAATTAAACATACAGCCCTTGGTCTCCTTCTCCTCGCCTGGACACCTTACACTATATAATAATATTAGTCAGAGAGCGGTGAACAAGCCATAGCGTGTACCGGCCGCATATATACACTTTGTATTCCGCTGCGGCACCCTGCGGCGAGAATGGGTTAGCAGGCGGGTTCAAGGGGTAACCCCAACAAACTTGCCGATGCTCCGCGTTCTATGCCATATCGCCTTAGCCTGTATCCGTGTGTGTGTGTGTGTGTGTGTGTGTGTGTGTGTGTGTGGTGTGGTGTGGTGTGGTGTGGGAGAATGTGTGTATGTGTGTGTGTGTGTGTGTGTGTGTGTGGCGCGACTTTCTATGCCCAAAGAGACATCCTTCCTTACCGCCGTGACAGTCACCCGTATTTAACACCATAATAATAATGGTGTTTAAAGTGTTATGTTCAGCTTTACGTGGCAGGGGTGTGGCAGCAAAGGCGAGTGTGACCCTGTAGTATCTGTAGGAAAAGGCGGCAGGGGTTGGCAGGGCCCAGGGAAGGTGTAATAAGGTAGTAACTAACTTTTTCTTGTGACTGCTAGCAGCCAGACAGGAGCTCTGATCTGGTGGTAACATTTTTTCGTTTTAAACCTTCCCTGTTCCTCTACATGTCATTTTGAGGGATGGAGGAGCAGTAACAAATTCTTCACCATTAATAGTGGAGGGATATAAAGAAAACATTACCTATTAAGCGTAAGTAGCTAATATAAGAACATCTACAACACTCAAGACTCAAGATCAACAAGTTTCAAAAGGTACCACTAGGTGGCGGCCAAGGATCTGTAAAAGATCCTTGGAGGCGGCCGTGTGTTGGTTGGTGGATCACGTATATACAAAACCAAAATTGAGATTTTTATCATACACAGGAAAGCAATTATATATACTTAAAAAAATCATTTGAAAGACCTATCCGTTTCCTACATAAACATTTATTATATTTGAATCGTATTTATTTCATGAAAAATGTTTATTTCTAAGGTCAATCATAACATCGAATAATAGAATAAAGCAATAATAATGAAATTAAACCATTATAAACCATAGAATAGAATATATAAAAAATATGCAAACCGAAAGTAAAGCCTAAATAAACCATAACACAAAGAAAAACGGAAAATACAACGAACAAATGAGGAAAAAACACCGTAATTATTTGTTTACATCCAAGAGTGTTAATTATAGCGTGTTAGGTACAGTAAAAGAAGTGTTAGGACATGGTGCCCTACAAGGATATAGATGAAGGTGAGTGTGTTGTGTTATGAGTGTGTTATGGTGGGCTGAAGGGCTGACAGGCTGGCGAATCGACAAAAATCGACTAAAATACCGATATACCGAAAGGCTTCTAATGCCTGTAATACCGCCCCGACAATACCGGTATGTCGGAATACCGGATAGGTGCATATCCCTAGATACACACACACACACACTCAGCTGACGCCAGGCAATGTAATCTGATTGTGTTTCTGATGAATAATTATAATACTTAGTGCACCAGTGGTGTTGCATACCACGTATATATATGGAGTTTGGTGTTGTGTGTGTGTGTGTGTGTGTTTTGTGTGTGTGTGTGTGTGTGTGTGTGTGTGTGTGTATGATTATAGTTGTTTGCTGGTTTTTCTCAGAGGTTTTTATAATGTTTTGTTTTTTATTATTATCTCTCTCTCTCTCTCTCTCTCTCTCTCTCTCTCTCTCTCTCTCTCTCTCTCTCTCTCTCTCTCTCTCTCTCTCTCTCTCTCTCTCTCTCTTCTATGTCTACACGGTTTTCTATATCCACATTTCTTACGTTCGTTCAAGATTCAGAATTCAAACACATTCTTCATCTTCTGTAGTGTCCGTCGCTGTTTTAGTCGTGTTGTGTATGTATTCGTACTAAGTATTCTATCAAGCTTATTATGTAGTGGTGAGGTGAGTGTAGGTTCAGTGTTAGATACTTTACGTGGTAGTTATGGTAGGGAGGAGCTAACTAGTGGAGAAAATTTTTTTACAATGGTTGGCTGGAAGACAATTCAGTATTTCTTCTCTAAGTATCATAAAACTAAGATGGTTTGCGATTCCTTTATTCCCTCTCTCTCTTTTGCTGTTTTTTTTTGTATGTGTTGTACATTAGGTAGTAGTGAAAAGGCGTAATACAAGTGGTGATAAGGAAGATAGTGTGAGCCAGTGTGCCGTCCCCAGCTGATAGCGACTGATAAGGACAGGTAAACTTATGTCATGCTCAGTGCTCTAAGCAATGAAAGATAACAAGCTTGTCTTAATTATAGTATTAAGGGTCACGCACACATACATACACACACTCTCTCTCTCTCTCTCTCTCTCTCTCTCTCTCTCTCTCTCTCTCTCTCTCTCTCTCTCTCTCTCTCTCTCTCTCTCTCTCTCTCTCTCTCTCTCTCTCTCTCTCTCTCTCTCAAGCAGCTCCTGTAAGCCTTCCTAGCATACGATCCTTTGTAGTTATAATCTAATCTTTTGTTGTAATTTCCTGCCGCGCCTCTAAGCCTACTCCGGGGCCTCGTCACACCTATTGGTATAGTGAATCGAATCCTGCTTCTATCTTTCCCAGCTGGATCCGGTAGTTTTAGTCTTATTTGAACTCATTACTGTGTGTCCATATTTGCTTATTTACTACAAGACACCTTATCTGTATCACCGCTCCTTAAACTACTGACTTATTTAATGGTTTTAACACACACACACACACACACACACATATCTGGAACGCACTCCCACGCCCGGAAAAATGTAGGAGAGTGGTCATGGGTAAGTGGAGAGGGGAGGGGAGGGGCAGCGCGTTGGAGAGAGAGGGAGGAAGAGGGGGGAGGGGCAGGGCGTGGGATAGTTGTTAGGGTTGGGGGGGGGGAGGTATGGGAAGGGCAGTGCGTCAGGTCACACACACCCATGGGAGGTGGGCTGGCTGGTATGACCGTGCGTCCCTGCGTCCCTCACCCTCAGATCACCTTTCCCGCCTCTCTATAGTCCTACCCGCTCGTGCCTCAAACAGACTCACATTTCAAACTACACCTCCTTCCTTCCCTCATTCCTTCACCTCAAGTTCCCTCACCCGCTAGGAAATCAGTGTCTTCTTTAATACCTTGCAGAAGACATAGGTTGGTTGGGATAATTAAATGTAAGGACATAAAGAGGTCCCTTCCTATAAGGTGGTGGTGGTGGTGGGTTTAATAGTACTGGTTTTGGGTTGGAGAAGTGTGGAATTTGACGAATACCTATACAAAATACTTCACTTGTTTCCGTGATTGTAATTACAGCAGAACAGGGAATCATTATCATATCCTGCCTGTCAGTGAGTCATTCTTTATGGCTTTAGTGTATGGCGTGGTGTGGTGTGGTGTTGCTTGCCTGCACCACCACCACGCCACACCGCTACACCTACACCAGCCCGGGATGAATGAGTACCGAGAGAGCAGCAGGTCGCCGCGGTGGACACAAGCAAGAATGTGAGTGAGGGAGGGACGGTGCGTGCGAAAGTTGCCATCAAGCGAGCAAGAATTTTAGCTCAACGCCTTGCATCACTTTTTCCTTTTGGATGGAAAGGCGGGAAGGCGGTGGTGTGTGGTGCAGGCAGTGGCGGCGACGTGCGTGGTTTGATGCAGGTGTGGTGTGTTGGCGTCTGGAGAGGACTGGCACTTGTGTACTTGAGTTGCGGTTGTGGCTAGAGGGAGGGAACCACAGGGGAGGGAAGGCACAGGGGACTGGGGAGCGTGTTTCTGGCGGGGGATGGAGGGCGTGTAGCGCGCGAGGACGTCCTGGCAACCTCAAGCTGGGAGCCTCAGTCGAGTTGATGCCGTGTGTGAGTGAAGTTGTGACGCTCGGTGCTGGTGGCTGCGTCAGCGAGGTGTAGTGGTGTGGCGGTGGCCAGGCGGGACACACATCCACACGCCTCTGTATGAGTTACTTCAGATCTACAGCAGCTGGAAACAACCTGCACACAACCGCGCCTTCCACCCTCCTCCACAGCAGCCAGTAAGAACACCTCATACGGGACTCTTGTGAACGTCTGCTCTTCCCTATGACCACCACCACTGCCTCCGCCACCACACACACACACCGTTTTGCTTACACCTGACATCCACATCCACCTCCACCAGCATCACCTACACAGGAAACACATGATCTCTCCTCCCCCCACACACACACACACCCTCCTCCTCCTCTCACTCCGCGGATTAGGTGGAGGTCGTTACAGACACGAGTTCACTCCCTCACAGATTCGCTTGCATTTAGGACTAACTGGAGGTAGTGGTGGTGGTGGTGTTTGGGGGTGGGCGGTGATTTCCATATGTTCATGTCGTACTGTAGTCCTTTTCCTCTTGAATTAAACGAGTGTCATGAGTGTGTGTGTGTTTGTTTAGTGTGTGTCCGTGTGTGTGTTTGCCTTCATCTCGCGCATCCAAAAACCCGCGAAAACGTGAACACTTTAATATCTTTGAGCCTAGCGTTTGTGAGGCACCTGTAGACATGAACTCGGCCCCAGTTGAGCACCAGACCGTGATTGGTGGTCTGGTGGTGATGACGTGAGGTGGTGGTGATACAAGTTGGATATCCGGTGATGAATTCATGCGCATAAAAGAGAAGAATGCTTGCACAGGAAACAGACAGGATGAGAGAGGAAAATATTAAACAAATCGAACTAGACTATCATGTTTTAGTGGAGCGGAATGTCTGAAGACGAGAAAGCGGTGACATTAGATAGCGGGAATGAGGACGTCGAGGTGAGAGTGAGTGGTGAGTTAGTAAAGCAATGGTGAATGGTGACAGCCAATTGATATATAATTGACATCATTATAGAAAGTCCTGGTGATGATGGTGAATGAACAGTGTGATGTTAGTTAGCTAGCAAAAGGGAGGACGTGATATGGTGATGGCTTAGTACAAGATAACGGTTACTGATAGTGAATGAGGTGTTTATAACGGTATGATTGTTAGTGATGGTGAGGTGTGGTGCTTTGAATAAGTTATGACAGATTAACACGTAGTATGCAGTGGTAGTAGTGATGTAGGAAGGAAAGAAGGGAGGGAAGGGATGCAACGGTGATGTTATAGTGGTGTTGAGTGGTGTAGTAATGTGTATATAGTGGTGTTGGTTCTCAGTACACAGTGGTATATAGTAGTTGTAAGTGTGGTCACTGGTGGTGATGGTGGTGGGTGAGAGTTGCCTGTTCATCTTTACTACACGAAACTTGAAAGAAAAATTTAGCTTGCGTGTTTTAACCTTTTTTTTCGTAAGATAAATCGATAGAAGAATAATGAGTCGGTGTTATAGTGATTTGTAATTCTGTTATATTGTCTATTATCGCTGTAGTTTCTGTATTTATTGTATGTACTATTAGTCAACGTTTAAACAATGTTGACGGAATGAATTAATGTTTAACCTCTATATATATAAGTGTCTTTCATATTTTTTCATTCCATAACAATTATCTATATACCCTGTTTTTGTTCCCTTTCATTTTTCTCCCCTCCATTCTTCCTCGTACATTCATACATCCTTGATTATTTAATTTCTTATTGATTATATGTCCTTCACTGTTCTTCTCCTCCTTCATTACCCTTGATTTTGCTATTGTTCCTTCGCTTTCTTTCCTCTCTTACCTGTTTCTCCACTCCTCCCTTACATCCTTCCTTCCCGCCTCCCCCTCTCCCTCTCTCCCTCTCTCCTGCCATGAGCAAAACCGGTTCCAACAGAAATTTGGTCACGAGCGTAGTTGGAAGGAATGGTAAGGAGGGTGAGGAGAAACCAGTAACTTCCTCTATCCCCTCCCTCCCTTTCCTCCTTCCTTCCTTGTCCGTCTGCCGCCTCCTCCTCCTCCTTCCTTCCTTGTCAGTCTCCCGCCTTCTCCTACTCCTCCTTCGCCCTCGCAACTTACGCTCAAATGCCATTGATTGTTATTACTTTTATTCTATTTTTATTATTATTATTATTATTGTTGTTGTCATTATCAGGTGTTGCATTATTATTCAAGTTGTTTGTCTAGTATATGTATGTGCTGTTACTACTGCTACTACTATTACCATTACGAGAGAGAGAAAGAAGGCAGAGCTTGCGTGGGATTCTAACACACACACACACACACACACACACACACACACACACACACACACACACACGGAAAGTATTTGAAGGCGTGCGTGGTAACTCACTGAACTGACTGGTTTGAAAAGTATCTGCCAGCCGGTAAGACACACGATAAGTTACATGAGATTAGGTTTCAGAGAGGTGGTGTGTCTCAAGAGTCAGTCAGTCAGTCTTACCTCCTCTGATATTCTCTTGATGTAGGTATGTATATGTATGCATAATTTACTGGAAAGAAGAAAGTAATGTACATATTATATACATTTAGTCTTGCCTCCTCTTACGTTCTCTCTTGATGTATGTATATGTATAATTTACCAGACAAAAAGAAAGTAATGTACATATTAATTATATAAACTTATTTACGGATTATGTAAACATTTTTTTTTTGTAAGATTGTAATTAATTATTGATGTAGAGAGTGAAAGGAGGTTAATAGAGTATGCTTTGAAGATGAAGAGGAGGAGTAGAAGGTAACCTAGATCATGATAAGGCTATTGATGATTAAGGGAGAAAGGGACTTGACTCATTCAAGACTTATGGTACAAGATAACGTATCACTATTAAGGCATAGATAGATATACACGATGGGGACACAGGCAGACGTGATGAGAGGGGGGACTGTTATTTTTGGAAATGTATAATGTTGAGATAAGTTATATAATGTCTGTGATACGATACGACTAAGACATGGATGGGTATATACAGCTGTGTGTTGGTAACTTTACACATGAAGGAAGAAAAAAGTGAAAGGAAAAAAGGATACAGATTACTAGTTTTATAAAATGGTGTCAAGTCTAACAAGCTTGTCAGAAGAGGATAAATTATATAAATGAAACCTACCAATTTAAGAGGAAATGACAGTAAGATATATACTTACCATGTTTAAGGCAATGAAAGGCCCTGAAAATTATGAAGAAAGATGACCAACTAATTACAGAATAGTGTGCAAACAAGGAACCAAGACGATACTTAAACAATATCGAGTAATTAAACATAACGAGTCAAGTTATTCAAGACAGTGAGTTGGGATGAGTGAACGTTCGGTGAGGTGGTGGTGAGGTGAGGGCAAAGAACACCCAAGATTGTAAGATTACGTTGGAGAACACTAGATAAGGAATCGGGACAACTAGAAGAGACTGGAGCCTGTCTCAAGTGTTATATATACCACACACACACACACACACACACACACACACACACACCAGTTACAGTAGTTGAACAGCAGTCTTAAGCAGTAGTAATAGTAGTTGTAGGTCATAGCATCATGAGTAAGAAATGGTGTAGACTCGCTGTGTTGGGTAGTAAATAGTTGAGGTTAGACAGCAAGGGAGGGGAAGATTGGGCTAAGCAGCGAGATTACTTTATGGGGGATGACGGGACTGGGGTGAGGATGAGGGAGAGAAAGAGCGAGAGAGAGTACTAGTTAAAGTGCCGCCCGCCAAGTGGCTCTCATTTCAGCTATTGACCCTCAGCTTCCCACACACACACACCATCACTGTCCTCACACACACACACACATACATACATGCATATATGGAACAAAAAATGAACAAACAGTATGGGTTGTGTAGATTCCTCTCTCTCTCTCTCTCTCTCTCTCTCTCTCTCTCTCTCTCTCTCTCTCTCTCTCTCTCTCTCTCTCTCTCTCTCATTACACTCCATCACGCCGCCAGAGTTAACGTTTCGTGCTGTT
Organism: Metacarcinus magister; assembly: GCA_029783475.1. Taxonomy (NCBI): domain Eukaryota; kingdom Metazoa; phylum Arthropoda; class Malacostraca; order Decapoda; family Cancridae; genus Metacarcinus; species Metacarcinus magister. The sequence continues at coordinate 707,343 of JAPQNM010000022.1, forward strand.
GCTACTGTGTGTGAAGGAGAGAGAGAGAGAGAGAGAGAGAGAGTAGTGGTGTCCAAAGTAGAATCAAGGACGTGAGAAATTAAGTGAATTATCATTATATAAAGACAACCATTTCAACGCGTGGATAGTTTATTTATTATTATTATTGCATCTACTACTACTATTATCTCTCTCTCTCTCTCTCTCTCTCTCTCTCTCTCTCTCTCTCTCTCTCTCTCTCTCTCTCTCTCTGTGTGTTTTCCCTTGGTTCTGGTACTCGTAGTGGTGACGTTGTTGGGGGAAACCAATGAGTAATACTTGTCAGGTATCCGTTTCTTGTACTTTGTCCTCACCTGTTTGGCGCCGGACTGACGATCACCGACCACCACCACCACTACCCTTACTACCACCCTCACCACCCCACCACTACTATTACTACTACTACTACTGCCATTACCTTCCCTTTCCCTCCCTGATTCATTGTGAGAGGGTGTGGGTGGGTCTCTCTCTCTCTCTCTCTCTCTCTCTCTCTCTCTCTCTCTCTCTCTCTCTCTCTCTCTCTCTCTCTCTCTCTCTCACACGTGTCACCTCACCTCACCACGTCTCTCTCTCTCTCTCTCTCTCTCTCTCTCTCTCTCTCTCTCTCTCTCTCTCACACGTGTCACCTCACCTCACCACCTGGCACCCTCACCCACCCTCACACCCTCACTCTCACCCACGCTCTTGAACCATCCCTTCCCTCCTGAGCTGGTTAGGGCGTAGTGCCAAGCCACACGTGACATTAGCGGGGAGGGAGTTGGAGGAAGGGGTAGAGTAAGGGTAGTGGTGGTGGTGGTACTGCCCCGCCCCTCTCCACCATGTCCCGCCCTCTCCCCTCCCGTCCCTTCTGTCATATGTTGTGTGCTTCTACTACTACTACTATTTTAATGTTTGTGTTGATGTTTCTTGCTCCTCTCTGTGTACGTGCGTCCTTGGTGTTGTGTGTGTGTGTGTGTGTGTGTGTGTTTGAGTGACTCTCTCTCTCTCTCTCTCTCTCTCTCTCTCTCTCTCTCTCTCTCTCTCTCTCTCTCTCTCTCTCTCTCTCGTATTGTTTTCTCCTACTCTCCCTTCTTTCCCATTTGTTTCCTCCTCCTCCTCCTCCTCCTCCTTACAATGGTTCCTCAGGATTAAAGCGACCTTGTGCTCTTCTTCCTCTTCTTCCTCCTCCTCCTCCTCCAGTTATCTTCGTCCCCTTTCTCATCCTTTCGTACAAAAATTTCTGCTTCCCTTCCTCACGTTCTTGCCTTTCTAACTTACTGACCCTGTTTCCTTCCTCCTCCTCCTCCTCCTCCTCCTCCTCCTCCTCCTCCTCCTCCTCCTCTTCTTCTTTTTATTCTTCTTCCCTCCCTTCCTCATGCCTTCGCTCTCAGCCACGTGTCTCAATCCAGATGAAATTTTAGCGATGACTGAGTTTGAGAGAGAGAGAGAGAGAGAGAGAGAGAGAGAGAGAGAGAGAGAGAGAGAGAGAGAGAGAGAGAGGATGTACAGGCAGGCTACCTCTTTGTACCTCTCTCTTGTGGCAGTGTCCCTTCAATCAGTACTGAGCTCCTCCTCCTCCTCTTCCCCCTCCCCCCGAAGCCACTATCTGATGGCTGTCACCGTCTCTTCATTCGGGTGTATTGTTGAAGTCTGTATGTGTTGAGCTTACCTATTGTGTGTGTGTGTGTGTGTGTGTGTGTGTGTGTGTGTGTGTGTGTGTGTGTGTGTGTGTGTGTGCGTGCGTGCGTGCGTGGTGCGTGTGTGTGTGTGTGTGTGTGTGTGTGTGTGTGTGTATGTAAGTAATATTGAGCAGCTTCCGGGTCTCCCTAAGCCTCTGAGGGCCTTGTCATAACGCGCACACACACACACACACACACACACACACACACACACACACACACACACACACACAGAGCCTCCCCTCCTCTCACCTTGCGGATCGCCCTTGCCTCGGGGGAAGGTCAGGGGGAGGGAGGGAGAGCTAGTTTGTTTGTATGTATGTATGTATGTATGTATGTATGTATGTATGTGTGTGTGTGTGTGTGTGTGTGTGTGTGTGTGTGGTTTATGTTTGTTAGTACGTCTACCGTGCTGTGAGTGGAGGATATGTATAGATTATGTTGTGTGTAAAAATAAAAAGTGTATGTTTATGTGTGTGTTTGTTTGTTTATGTGTGTGTGTGTGTGTGTGTGTGTGTGGGATGGGAGGTGACGGTAAGGTTAGGTATGGTAAGGTAAAGGAAGGTAAGGTTAGGTTAGGTTATGTTAGACTTGCAGCACCTCCTAAGAATGTGGTTTTTGATACGAGGATAAGGAGGTGGAGGAAAGGGAAGGTGGATTGGTGACGAAGGGTGGGGGTGGGGAGTCCAAGGGGTGGGTGTGTTGAGGGGAGGGGAGGGGAACGTTCAGTTGGGTGGCGATGGTATTTAGATAAAGGGAGAGAGAAAAAAATGGAAGTTATAGAAGCGTAACTTATAGACAATCCAATTTTTTTTTTCTTTCTATTGTATATATTTTTTCTTATATTCCTGTTTGACCTTGAAGTTGTCGTATAAGAAAAAAAATAAAACATCATGGAATATTAACACTATCTCTATCTATCTATCTCTCTTTCTCTCTCTTTCTTTCTTTCTTTCTTTAATCGTAGGTGAAGAGGAGACTGAAGGTAGGCAAGAGTTGAGTATAGTTAAGAACGTGTATTACCGGTGTGGAGGGGAAGGGGGGGCGGTGACCATGGGTGTGTTAGGTAAGGACACAGTGGGGGCTAAGGTCATGGGTAGTGTGTCTCTCTCTCTCTCTCTCTCTCTCTCTCTCTCTCTCTCTCTCTCTCTCTCTCTCTCTCTCACGTGGTCTTCCCTCCTTCCTAACTTTACTTCTTCTCTTTCCTTTCCTTTCTTTCTCTTCCCTTCCTGCCCTCGTTTATCCGTCCTGCCTTGCCGTGCCACCCTTCCCCTCCCCTTCCTTCTCTTCCCTTCCCTTCCTCTCCCTCTCCTCCCTCCCCTTCTCTTCTCTCCCCCTTCCTTCCCCTTCCCCCCCAACCCTGGTCACCACGTAATTGCCAATATATTCTTCACTCCCACTCATTACCGATTATTTCTCACAATCATTTCCTTGCTTCCTTTCTCATTGCTCTCTCTCTCTCTCTCATTGCTCTCTCTCTCTCTCTCTCTCTCTCTCTCTCTCTCTCTCTCTCTCTCTCTCTCTCTCTCTCTCTCTCTCTCGTGACATCAATTTTTAGGGGAAGGGAAGGGAAGGGAAACTGACAGACGTGTTTCAAGAGAATTTAACATAGATTTGGCACTTGCAGTAGTAGTAGTAGTAGTAGTAGTAGTAGTATAGTAGTAGTAGTAATAGTAGTAGTAGTAGTAATAGTAGTAGTAGTAGTGGTGGTGGTGGTGGTGGTGGTTCAGAGGTCCCAAGAGGAAGAGGAAGGGGACGGAAGGTGGGGGGGAAGGAGAAAAATAAAGAAACAAAATAAAATAAAGAAAAGAAAACAGTGGTAGGAGACAGGGAAAGGAAAAGAAAGAGAAAAAAAAGGGATTGAAGAAAAAACGAAAATGTAAGGAAAATGTTACAACAGTGTGCAGTGTATTGACGGCAAGAGGGGGAGGGGAGGGAGGGGGAGGGATCAAAGGGGGGGTTAAGGGGAGGGGAGGAGAGGGGGAAGGTATTTTATTCGTGTGGAAATTCCAGGTACTGAAGGTGACACGAGGGGAAGAAAGGGGGAAAGGAAGGAAGGAAGGCAAAAGGGACAGTAGTGAAGAGGGGAAAGGGGGAGAGAAGGAAGGGAGGCAGGAAGTTAAAGGGGACACTACTGAAGAAGGGAAAGGGGAAGGTACAAAAAAGGGAAAGTAAGATAATAGAAGTGAAGATGAGGTGAGAGAGGAAGGTAAGGTACGTAGGTAAATGTCATGCAGTGGTAAGGGGAAAGGGAAGGGAAGGGGTGAGGGAGGGTAAGGGAAGGGAAGGCAAAGGTTAGCATGAAGGGCATAGCATAGTAGGCTTTGTTGAGAGAGAGAGAGAGAGAGAGAGAGAGAGAGAGAGAGAGAGAGAGAGAGAGAGAGAGAGAGAGAGTGAGTAGTGTAGGGTAACAAAGATGGAAGGGTAGGTAGGTGAGGGTGCACTAGGTTAATTACAAGGTGTATTCAGGTGTGTGTATGTGTGTGTGTGTGTGTGTGTGTGTGTGTGTGTGTGTGTGTGTGTGTGTGTGTGTGTGTGTAAGGGGAAGCGAGTGGAAGGGAAGAGGGGCTATTTCTAAATTTCAAATGAATGTTGGTTTATTTATTTATTCTCTCTCTCTCTCTCTCTCTCTCTCTCTCTCTCTCTCTCTCTCTCTCTATCTCTCTATCTATCTCGTTTACAACAGTAGCTTTGCATTACCTCCGTGTTTGTCAAGTCTTTTGTTCCTTTGTAGGGCAGTGTGTGTGTGTGTGTGTGTGTGTGTGTGTGTGTGTGTGTGTGTGAGTGTGTGTGTGTGTGTGTGTGTGTGTGGTGATGATGCTTCTACGTGTACTCATCATTGATTTTACTCATCACTATCATCATCATCATTATTATTATTATTATTATTATTATCATCACTATTTTTTGTTTATAATAAGGTGTGTTTAAGTATATATATATGTTTGTTTACGTGTCATAATGAAGAACTAAAAATATATTGAATTGTAGTCTAAATTTAATTGTCAATAATGTAATAATAATAATAATAATAATAGTAAAAAGAAGAAGAAAACAAGGAAAGGGAACGGAAAGGAAGAAGAATTTTAAGTGTGTGTGTGTGTGGTGTGTGTGTGTGTGTGAGGAAGGGAGGGGTAGATAGGTAAGGGTAGGGTAAGGGTAAGGTAAGGGTCCAGTCACTTCCCTTCCCTCAGGGCAAAACAACCTTACCGGACCACGTGGGACTGTGTGTGTGTGTGTGTGTGTACGTGTGTGTGTACCGTCCATACCACCACGTTCCCACAACCTCTATACCGGATTTTGTGGTTTAACGTACACACAACACACTAACACACACACACACACACACACACACACACACACACACACACACACACCATGTATCGTGTCGGATGAGCAACCAGCGTGCATGTGTGCGTGTTTGCGTGCGTGTCTCTGTACCATCTTACATGAGTATTACTTTTTGTTCTCCTTTCTACCTTTCTAATCGACAAAGTAAAGGTGAAAGGGTGGTAGCGGCAGGCGGGGGGGGGGCGGCAAGGAGGGGTAGGGTGACAGGGGCAAGGGGGTTAGGGTGACAGGGGCAAGGGGGTTAGGGTGACAGGGGCAAGGGGGTTAGGGTGACAGGGGCAAGGGGGTTAGGGTGACAGGGGCAGGGGTAATCTGTGCTGGCACTGACCTGGGGGGAGAGAAGGGAAGGAAGGAAGGAAGGGAGGGAGGGAGGAAAAAAAGACAAAAGAAGGGATGAAGAGGCTTGACAGGAGGAAGGAAGATGAGAAGAGAGAATCGGGAGATTAGGAGAGAGAGAGAGAGAGCAAGTTTTCTTTTTTTTATGGTGAATAGATTTTTTTTTCTTTATTTTTTCCTTGCTGCAAGTGATGTCACGAGCCTATTGTTATGAGATGGCATTCTCATTCTCTCTCTCTCTCTCTCTCTCTCTCTCTCTCTCTCTCTCTCTCTCTCTCTCTCTCTCTCTCTCTCTGTCTTATGAAGTGTTAAGTGGGCGTGGCTGGTGTGCGTGACAGGTGCTTGTGTGTGTGTGTGTGTGTGTGTGTGTGTGTGTGTGCTTTAAGGGAGTGTGTTGTTCCACTTTAAACGTGCTGACCCTCACCTTCCTGCGCCCTTCACACACACACACACACACACACACACACACACACACACACACACACACACACACACACACACCCTAATTATAAGCCTCAACTAAGAATAAGCGAATCACCATCATTACTACTTCTAACAACAACTCTAACGTCATTACAATAAGGAAAATACTTGTATATTTCGTCATTGGATCCATTACTCTTGTTTTCCTACTGTCTTTCCTCATCTCTTCTTTCCTCTTTTCTTCTCTTCTCTTCTCTTCTCTTCTCTTCTCTTCTCTTCTCTTCTCTTCTCTTCCCTTCTCTTCCCTCATCCTCATTCTCTCTGGACTAAATTTTTTTCCGTCCCTGCTTTCGTTGCGTCTTGATTCAGCCTTTTCCTCCCTCTAGCTAACGTGACCCACATATCCAACCACACAGACAGGCAGACAGACAGACTGGCTGGCAGGCATTAAACAGCCACCCAGACACTGATAGACGGACAGCAGCCAGACACATAGACAGACAGACAGGCAGTGACACCCTTACACTTTCCCTTCCTTCCTTCAAACAGCTGCACATCGTCAACAAAAATAAAGCTAATAAAAATAATAACAAAATAAAGAGCAATGGACTTAAACTGTGATGAAAATAAGAGTAAAAGAAGTAAAGAGTTAATTCAAGAAGACTAACAAACACACACACACACACACACACACACACACACACACACACACACACACACACACACACACACACACACACACTAGCCTACCTGCTTGATTTCTCTCACCACCACCACCACCACGACCTGCTGGCCTGCCTTACATACACTGAGTCAGTCCACTGCTCTCTCCTTGTAGGTCTGTGGTGGTGCCTCTGGGCGTATACGTGGAAATTAACAAATATAGAGGAGCAGGAAGAGGAGGAGGAGAAATTAGTAGTGATAGTAGTAGAGGAATTATTATTATTATTATTATTAGGAGTAGTAGTAGGAGTGTAGGAAGAACAAGTGTAGAGAAGGAGAAAGAAGTAGTAGTAGTAGTAGTAGTGGTGGTGGAGTTAGGAGCTTATGAGGTGCAGTTCTTGACTTTTAACTTAGCATACTACGTAGAAAAGTGGTGGGAGGGAGCATGGTAGTGGTGGTGGTGGTGGAGTCATGAGTTCGTGTGTTGTGTTGTGTTGCGTTTCTTAGTTTGGTGTGCAGCTTACCTTGAGTGTGTGTCTGTTTATGGATGTATGTATGTACTCTTGTGTTAGGTGACGTTAATTGTGTTACTGTTGTGTTAATACTGCATGAAGGAGAAGGAGGAGGTAAGGGGCGTGCTGGGGAGGAGGAGTATGCAGTGAGGTTTGAGGAATAGCTTAGAAAGGAGGAAGGAGGAAATGAGGTGTCGTGGTAAGGAAAATTAAGAGAGAGAGAGAGAGAGAGAGAGAGAGAGAGAGAGAGAGAGAGAGAGAGAGAGAGAGAGAGAGAGAGAGAGAGAGAGAGAGAGAGAGAGAGAGAGAGAGAGAAAAGTGACAGATGAAAGTGAGGTAGGTCATGAAAAGGGTTACGTATAGTGTTTCAGACTTATTACTACTACAACTACTACTACTACTATTACTACTACTACTACTACTACTACTGCTGCTGCTACTACTACTACTGCTACTGCTACTACTACTATACTACTACTACTGCTGCTACTACTACTAGTGTGGGTTAGGATGTTAGAGCGTCCATGGTGAATGAGAAAGAGCAACAGGTGAGAGAAGTGAGAAGGAGGAAGAAGAAGAGGAGGAGGAGGGGGTGAAAGGAAGTTATTGTCCTAGGTGGTTCTCTCTCTCTCTCTCTCTCTCTCTCTCTCTCTCTCTCTCTCTCTCTCTCTCTCTCTCTCTCTCTCTCTCTCTCTCTCTCTCTCTCTCCTTGATAACACCCGATTGGCACACACACACACGACCTTCGCTTGCAATTGAAGATTTATGAAGCATTGCGTGCGTGTGTGTGTGTAATCGTAAAACACACATATATACACACACACACACACACACACACACACACACACACACACACACACACACACACACACACACACACACACACACACACCAGGAAAATAACCCACAAATACATACATAAAAGGACAAAACGAAGCGAAATTTTGCAACAGACAATTCAAGGTTTTCTTACATAACACCAACCAAAATTTATCACAGAACTGCGCAATATCAACACTATTATTATTCTTATTATTACTATTATACAACTTACTTATATACTATACTTATAATACAACATCGTAGGATACAACCTCTTTGTTGTCATCTATTACCTATTACTACGCAGTGTTTGGGGTTATAATTTTCATGCGGTGTTCAGGTGACATGATAGATAGGTTCCAACTCTATATATATTCCTGTGGTGACGTGGAGGTGGTATGAAAGATGTATTTTAGTGACCTTATACTAGTAGTGGTGGTGGTTGTATTAGTAGTGTATTGAAGGAATGAAAAAAAGTAGGTTAGGGTTGGAGAAGAGTGGAAGGACAAGGATGAGGAATAAAGAGGATAGATAGAGAATAATGATAATAATATACGTAGCTAATGTATGTAGGACACCTTGCACTAGCTATATCCTTCCTTAGGTATATAAAAGAAATATAAGAAATAATATACAACTCTTTCTTTTATATTTATTAAATGTATGTTTTTCCTGTGACGCAATGCTAGCCTTCACTTGTCTTGGGATATCATTTACCTCATCTAGTTTTCTATGAGGTCATGTCTTTATTCATGTTCTATAACGTAATGTCTTAATCCCATTTTCTGTGGCGTCATTACTTTCTTTATGTTCCTCCTTGACGTCATTATTTTCCTCTCCTTGACATAAATTCCAATCGTCTTTCTCATCTTAACCAACATTTATTGCCACCAGTTTTGTTGTTGTCTTATAAGCCATTAAGTAACTTTCTTTAACATTTCCCTTTTCATTATCCTGGTAATATTTCTCTGTTATTAAGTTGTTTTCATATTACACTTGATAATAGTTTGACTGGACAAGATGGAGAGAGAGGGAAGAAAGAATGAAGTTGTCGAATCACGCCTTCGTCCTTCCTTCCTTCCTTCCTTCCTTCCTTTCTTCTTTCTTTCTTTCTTTCTTTCTTTCTTTCTTTGTAGTTCGTTAGTGTTACAGTTTGAACTTCTACCAATTCCTTTGTATCCCCACACTAGACCTATAAACCTACCTCTACCCAGCCGTCATACCACACATTCCTTCCCTATTCTATCCACTCGCTCACGACCCTCCAGAGAGAGAGAGAGAGAGAGAGAGAGAGAGAGAGAGAGAGAGAGAGAGTAAAGGGGGGGTAGGGAGGTGAGGTGTTCAGCTTTATACAGCTTCGTGTGGCAAGCAAAGCAAAACATTTCTTCCTGCTTATGGAAACTTCTCTTTAATTGGAAGCTGGCAACTCAAGAAGCCAAGGTTGAAGTCGATTATTTCAGCATCATCATCATCATTATTATTTTCCTATTAATATTATTTGTATTGTGGTAGTGTTATAATTGTTTGTACGTCTTACTCACAGCATTGAAGTTAAAAGTTGTTGGTTGAAGTCGACTATTTCATCATCATCATTATTTTCCTATTATTATTAATGTCATTGTGGTGTTGGTATAATTGTTTGCAAGTCTTACTCACAAAATTGAAGTTAAGAGTGTGGCGGGAGACGGTTCGTGTTATCATTATCTCCTTTCCCGCCTTAGCCCGTGTTCTCGCAGCAGAGGATAGATACGAACGGAAGTCAAGCTGATATATCTTGTTGCATCCTGTAAGAACAATGCCAGCTATCTTATCCTGCCTGTATGTGTAGTGGTAAACATTTCCAAGGAGCGATGAGAAATGGTATACTAACCTAAACTAACCTTCCCTACCACACCCTAACGTCAGTCACACGAATAGATGAGTAACCAATGTAATCCTAGGAAAAGGTGAGACAAAATAGTAGGATTAGTTTTAGAAGTGTCGATCACATCTTTAACTACAAGCAGGGAATTCCGGAAACCAGCTGAGTCGAGTCAGGGGAAAAGAAAGAAAAATAGTTGGGTGTTGTTTCGCAAACGTGAGTGAGTGGTTACTGGTTTGCTATTTCCTGGCTGAGCGCGGGTGGCGGGGTGGTAGAGTGTACAGGCAAACACTCACGTAGGTAGCGTTATAAGTGGTCCTGTATTTAAGTATGAAGACACACACCAGTACAGGTTTGAGAAGTAATCATGTCTTGTTTGATTGTTCCAGTAATATGTACCCGTAACTACATTCTCCCTCCCCCCTAAACACACACCCAGCGACTGTGATTAAGATGTACAGTTTCGAGTGAGCGTCACTGAACCCATGACACACACTGACATGAAACATACCACGAAGCCCTGAACAGTCGTGTAGCAGCAGCAGTAGTAGTGGGGAGAGTGTTAGCGAGGCAGCAGGTACAGGAGTAGTAGGAAGGCGGGAAAATCCGTCACATTAGGTAAACATCACACGTCTCATGGCAGCAGCAGTAGTAGTGGTTGAGGTGCTGGCATCGAACCCTGAGGCCGGGCAAGTATGAAGTGTGTGTGGGGGGGGGGCAAGGGAGGGGAAGGGGAAGGGGGTAGACATCAACCACCTGGCACACTCCCGCCACCTCCCCGCAAGGAAGCACGCGGCCTGCCTGGTATGAATGAGTTGGGGTGTACGTCGCCGACCCTCACTCCTGCAGACCTTTGACAGTGTACAAGTGACAGCCAAGTGTGTGTGTGTGTGTGTGTGTGGTGGCGTCACGCACTTGGATGGCATTGTGTGGCGAGGGTCAAGGTCACAGAAAAGAGAAAGTGGGTGTGCAACAGATCTCGTCAGGGCCAGCTAGGTCACTAACCGTTGAGAAGAGGCAAGGGGAATGAGGCGAAGGGATGTTCCGCGTAGACAACGTGTAGTGTGGCTGTGTGTGTGTGTGTGTGTGTGTGTGTAAAACAGGTTCTGATGCGGCTCAGTCACTGCTTATTATAGGTCCACCTGCTTCGTGGGTGTTTTTCTAGTGAGCAGTGAAGGCCGCGGCTGAGGGGATGATTTGAGTAAGATGCAGGTGGTGGTGGTAATGGTAATGGTAGTTATAAACGTAACCTTCAAACAACTCATTCATTGGTTGAAAGGTTAACAGCTGAACTAAAATAGGAAGGAAAAAAAAATCGTATCACTTTCTAGTTGAATTAAAACTTAAATGATGATGTTTTTGATCGTTGAAGTGGTGATCATGGGTGAGGGTGGAGGAGGTAGGGACTAGGGGTGGTAGATGATTATAGTGATGGTGGTGGTGTTGGTGGTGGTGACAGATGGACCCAGTTCAAGGTCTTACTATTATCAACAACAGACATCATTATTTTACGAAACACTCTCATTTACTCCCTATGATGACACGAGAGACCCTTCTGTATGTGCTGGAGAGAATGATGTATAGAGATGGACAGATATGATTATAGAGATAGTCCTGACATTGCTATCACCATTATCTATACTCTCCTTTGCATTATTCTCATCATTGAGTGTGTGGCGCAATAATCAGTCTTTTATTGTATGTTTCCATGTATTGTTTCAGTTCTATATTATCAACAATGTTTTTTTCATGGTCTGTTATTTTTGTTAATGATTCTACAAAGCTTTAGGAATACTTGTTTTGATATTAAGAACATAGATATATAACACCAAACAAGTCTGTGTGTTACATTATTTTTAGTATCTGATTGCTATTCAAAACTTTTCCGTAGTTAGTAGCAAGGATCCTCATGTAAATCAGGACTCACTGTGAGCCTCCACCACCCACTCATCCACCGGTTAGAAGGGTGAATGGATGGCATGATTACACTCCTATATGGCTGCTGCAGATACATAAACCTCTTCCCCATTGAAAAACCTAGTAGTACATGTATTATAGATATGGTACATTACAAACCATAATATTGGGCTATACAAAGGTGATATTAATTTTTTTATGTGTCTAAACAGAAGAAAATGTAATGTTATGTGAATACTATGTTCACTATCAAAAATAATCATACATCGCTATCTAATTATCTTATTATTAATTATATTGTTGCTATCTTTCAGGATGGTGTTGGGTGGAGGAAGTGAGGGCGGGCGGTATGGGTCGGTAGGGGAGAGTGGAGGACTGATGGGGGAGATTCAGTACTGTGGGAGTGGTGGCAACAGCAGGAGTGGCACCAGCAGCAGTGCCAGCAGCGTGGTGGATGATAGCGACCACTGCCACATGACGCACGACGTGTATCAACGCCAGCCCCTGCTAGCTAACCACGACTCCTATATCAACGCCAATGGGTGAGTGAGGCCAGTCCAGCGCTTGTTTCACTTCTGTTTTTCAAGGCGTCACTATAAAAAATCTAAAAACCTATGCCAAAGAGGCAAGTCCATCTTTGCCTCCATAAAGCCCACTGGCGCCAACGGTTTGTGATATAGAAATAAAGTTGGTTGTGGGTGTGTGTTTTTTATTCGATGGCTGTAGCTGTTGAATTAGTCCACCGTGGCGCTGTGAGGAGTCCCTGTTGTCTGATGTATTGTGTGTGTTTTACAGGGTTAGTAAGGATGGAGGCGGGGGCATGGTGAAGATAGCCATCCCAACGCCACACAGAGACGAACCAAGGTTCCCGAAAGAAAAATTCAAAACACTTCTTGGTGAGTATATTTGTTGGTATATGTATACGTGTACGAGGTATACGGATCATGTAAAATACTATAAGATCTAATGTGCTGTTTCTAGGAAGGTGATATTCAATGGTGTTCTTTATTTCAGCATTCCTCTTCCTGTTCTCCAACTGGATCTTCACCACAGCTTCACTCGCCATGACTCATGAGCGCGTGCCCAACTACAAGCCCTTACCTGATGTCACACTGGACGCCATCACCACCCAAGACTGGGGACTCGATGTGTCCGAGATCATCATCATGATCTCTATGTATCTGTGTGTGATGGTGTTGCTTTTCCATAAACACAGGTTGGTGATAGGCTGTCACGTACCTAAGTTTGTTATGCCAGGTGTAAAATGAATCGTAAATGCCTTGTTTTGACTACTTCCCTTAATAGTGGGATATAAACCAGGTAGATAGATGTTCAACTTAAGATTTAGGGAATTATGCTGTAAAGTCATTGGGTATTGATGGTTTCTGGAACATTATCTTTAGTCTTGTAAGTCACAGACAGCAAAATTTATAGTACAGTAAATTGTTCTGCTTGAAAAGGTTAAGGATGACGTGTGTGGCTCTAATTCAGTTATAATGTTGTGTTGTAATGTGAACTCTTATTAATATCTCGCTTCTTTTCAGATGGATTCTCTTCCGTCGGGTATTTTTAATGATGGGTCTGCTGTACTTTTACCGTTCCATCACCATGTACGTGACGGTCCTTCCCGTTGCCAACCCCAACTACCCTTGTGCCCCTAAAGCCAACTACACCAGCCCAGTGTTGGTGGCCAAGAGGGTGATCCAGCTGCTCTCAGGCTTCGGGTTGTCCATCAACGGCAAACATACCTTCTGTGGGGATTACATTTATTCCGGCCACACTGTCTGCCTTGTCCTGGCTTACTTGGTTGTCAGAGAATGTAAGTCATGAGAAGTATTGTTTTACTTTTGAAATGGAGTAGAGGTAGATGTGTGCAAGGAACATCTTTGACATTTCAATTAAATAAATAATTAATAAGAAATAAAAATGTTCACCACTGCATTCCGCCGACAGACACACCTCGGCGCTGGTGGCTCCTTCACTGGTGTTTTGCATTGCTGGCGGTGACTGGTGTGGTGATGGTCCTGATAGCGAGGGGACACTACACTGTGGACTGTATCATTGCATACTACATCACCACAAGAATATTTTACATTTACCACACGCTTGCAAATAATGCAACTCTTAAGGTAAGTTAGTGTGGTCAGTTTTACACACTTGAATACCTCATTATGTGTTTATGTATTTGAGCTTCAGTGCTGGATGTAATAGTTTTGTGTTCAACATAATCTATGTCCTTATTTATTGCAAATCTTTGATGATTTATGACCAAATACTTGTTATTTTTATAACCGTGTACCTCATATAATATAATATTTGGGTGACAAAATTAGAATGTTGACATGTATCTATTCTAACATTATTGTGTCATAGTGTTGCTGTAAAAAAAGAAAAACCTGCACCTGATGGACATTAATTAATATTTATATATACATTAATTCACCTGTTAATTCTTCCCTTTACAGGATAGTGGTGCCAACAACTTCTTTGAAAGGTTATGGTGGTATCCTTTGTTCTGGCGGTTTGAGCGTAACGTGCAAGGAGTCGTGCCGCGCCACTATGAATGGCCGCTGCCCTGGCCAAGGAGGTGGAGCAGCAAAAACCCACAAAGAACCTCCTAGTCAATTATTAAGTATTGATAAGCTCACCAATTCGTATTGCATTTTGAACTACTGAAACACTGAAACACTCCCAGTTCATTCTTACTCTTGATTGGAAAATGTTTACTCCAAGTTGTACCATCTAAGCTTAATGACTGAAGATGAAGAGGTACAAGTGAAAGTGTCCAAGTGATCAGGAAGTGTAACACATTAAGGATTTAACACCAAGTCATGATAAGTTCTGATTTCAACCCATAAAGAACAGAACCTTAAATGGTGAACAGCTTCTTGGTGACATTTGATTTGCTTACAAACAGTATGTGGGGAGCAGCTTCTGTGGTGGTGGATGAACGCCACCGCGGGAACAGAACCGTAATACAACCTGTGTTTGGGGTTTCCAGGGAATGAGTAAAAATAAAATCTTCCAGATAGAACACACTAGTCTGTAGGTAACTCAGCTGCTTCTATAGATCTGATGAAATGTCTTGGGGGGGGAAATTTTAACCAAGTAGATGTAGAATAGATATATATGTATATATACATATATTTTTTAGAAGAATCATGTCACTATGAGACAGATCATACATACACCCTAAAGTTAGTCTTCTCAACTGTCTATAGAAACCATTATCATTTTCATATCAGGTGTTTTTTACCTCATTGAACAAATGTAGTGTCCAAGTGTGTAAAAAGGTAGTGCCAATGAGAAGTGCATTTTGTAAGTGACCTGATCATCCAATACCACCTGCTGTGGCCTCTTGGTGGGTGAGCAAACCTGTACACTTGTGCACCAAGTTTTGGGCCAAAAAAGTGAACATTGATGCTGTGAAAGTTGGGGCATTCATTGATCTTATTACGGGAAAAAAGGGCAATTAGTTCCAGACTCGTTTAAAAACATGCCCACAATACCTATAGGACACCATACAAGACTCACTTTTCCAACGTAATATCCATGAAAATCCCAAATGTTTGGCAAGATAGATGGGAAGTTGTGTGGGTTTACAAGTCAAATTCATCTATATGATTGTAACATCAAAGAGTTTCACTACTATAAGACAAGACAACTTTTTCATTTGCATTTAAGGAACTAATTCCATTTTCAGACAATGACAAATTTATTTATTCATGTAAAAGATGACTTGCTTATCAAGACAACTGTTTTTACACTCAGAGAAAGAGTTGTCCACCAGACTGCTTGACATGACTTGAATTGCCTTCAATGATATGAGTAGTGATGTTATTGTGTGCAGACTGATGACTAAGTTGCTTTATTGAAGCAAAACACCATTGTATCCAACTAAGACAAGTTCAGAAACAGTCCTGGTGCAGCTTGACGATGGATGGGTTATAGAGATTGAAGAACATTTAAGAAACCAAGCTACCCATATGGCTGTTTAACATCATTTAAGTCATTATATTAGCAAAATTGGACGAGTGTTGGCTATACATAATTAAGTGTGAGGTAGCAGCAAGAGTGTTATTGTGGAATATTAGCATGGACTCACGAATCTGAACATCTTATTTCAAAACTTGGTGCACCATTGTACTGCTAAGGCCTAGATATAAGCTAGTTGGAACGCCCACCCAGACTTGAATTATGTGATATATATTTTCTTTAACCTTTGTCCACTGTACAAAAGTATCAATGTAAGTATCACTTCAATTTAAATTTGCAAATGTCATAATAAATTGAAAGGTTATAACGAGTAATAGTCATTTGATTCAAATTTACAGGTTTGTACATCATCAGAAAATATTTTTGTAATCCTATCTTTGTTGTTGATGTTTTTTGAGTGAATGCAAATGGATGGTTACTAAAATGATTTCAGCTTTTAATCACATCTTCCCATGAACACCTTGAATAGGAATCAATCACACTAAACTAATAACATTTCATGACACCATTTCTGTAGTTTCAGGTATTGAGCCATTTATCCAGCTTCCACAAGACTGATATTACCCGAAAACTGGTATTACTTTTGAATGTGACGACCTTCCTTGTAGGCCGCCACTCACTGCTTTGTGTTGATTTATTTAACACGAGCATTGATGTTGATCACCAGGACAGCTGCCGCTCACACTTGCCCGACCGCACATTTATATTACTGATTGTCCTAATTTAGTATTATTTAACTTAATATCATGTCTAAATTGCCAGAATAAAGGTAACTTGCCTTTAGAAAACCAATAAGGAAACATCACCAACAAACGGAATAGATAGACGCGCTGTGGTGACAACAGCAAGCAGGTACTCGGGAACCACACTCAAAGAAAGCAGAGATTACCCAGCTCACACACACACACATACACACACACACACACACACACACACACACACACACACATATATATATATATAAATTATTAAACTTGTTCCGGGTAATCTGGTCCCAAGCTTGCCAGATAAATGGTTCAATATCTGTATCTGGATTTGGTAGTGAGTAACAATATAATTAATCCTATAACATTATGTACCAGTTCTAGTCAGTGTCTTGAGTGTGTTGCCAGCCAGCCAGCCAGCCATGCCCCACACACACACACACACACACACCTCACGCCTACCCTCTACGGGACACTTTGCAAGGCTTTGGGTGTTTCAAGTTAATCTTACTATTTGTGGGTGAAAAATCGTTAACAAATATAATCAATAATGTGAGGAAGCTGTTCTTGATGCAGGACTAAGATGGTGCTGAGGAGGAAGGTGCAGAGAAAATCACGGTAATTGAAAACTTCCCTATTTAGTTGAAGGGAAGGAAGTGTTAATGTTGTATGTGGTGACTGTTTCAATGTGATACTAAATACTCACTCCACCTCACTATATCGTGTGATGAATAATGTAGGATTTCAATTGAACATCTGTACAATATTATATTTCTTGTATATCTTTCTTTGTATATTCAGAAGAAACTGTACAAATTTCATACTGAGTCTTTTGTAGTGTACTCTGATGCAAATTTGCCTTGTAGAATGTATGTATATATAGTTGTGTGAAAATGAAAATGTCCAATCTTCCTCTTGATGATATGAGTGTGTTTGAACCTGAGTGTGTGTACATGTGGTGCAGCGTAGAGTAAGTGTGACAACAGGTAATCCTACACTCAAGTAAGGTGAGATTCGCACACTCACAATTGAACACCTTTGCCTTCACCAACAAAACATTATAGTGTGTAATAACTAACCAGATCCATACGTCAGGGATAATTTTTTTTCTATGTAGGGAATAAAAAGTAGATGACCAACTTTTATGTATGATGCTGGTACTGTATTTCTTGACTATTTTGAATTATAGATGTATTTCTAATTTATCTCCACAGCTAATTGTGAACTATTTGACAATTTGGGTCCATCTCCTTAGTGTTGCATCCTTGTACCATTGAGTGGTGATTGTGTGGTGTTATCTCAGCCTTCGTAAGTTTCCACGATACACATTCATCTGAATACCTATTAGTGCTCTCAAGATTTGATAATGCAGTTATTTATGATGTAATTATGCTATAGTGATTATTTGATTCTGGCCATTGACTCAAGTACTGTTGGAGTTACATTGTCAACATTTGAGTTGTCATATTTTACTTTAATTTCCTCAGTACTTTGTCATAGTGATTGCCTAAGTAAGGTTTGGTATGCATTGTAAACAACTTTAAGGATGTGTAAATCCAATGACATGACCACAAGTCCGAGTCTGTCATCCCCATCCTATGCTCCTTGCTTTCAGATGCAAGGCAATACCTGCTTCAAGATATGGATTCAGTGAATCTCTTGCTAAATTGTCCTCTAGTTTATGGTATTACATTGCCAGGTTACCATTGTTACCTTGGTTGTTCATTAGATAGGATCTGCAACACATTGTATGCTTCTATCCTCTAGGGAGACATTAAGACTTCAAACCTGTAACCTTCAGATGACTTCCGATTGTGATCTTCCATAAAAGTGTGACTGTTATAAGCCACTAGTCGACTCTATTAAATTTATTTGTATGAGTATCTCGGTTGATAGGAAGAGGCATTTTTGCCCTAAATAAATGTTGATTTGATAGTGTTATAGCAAATCAGAGAAAATGTGGACCATAAACTTACTTCAGCTTTGTACATTTGTTTCTTTAATCACTCCACTCACCTTTTCTATAGTTTACATCTTGGTTGTATGGCGGCGGTAAGCTTGATGGAGGCATTGAATGGTCAGCCTCCGCCAGTTAGTAGGGCACGTTAGATTTTTTAAGTGACGCCTTATTTCTCGTTGAAGCTCATGCTGCCAGCGGAAGCTCCTCGATGCATTTGACATTGCAGTCCCAGTTGAGGATAATGATGACAGCATGTAGGTGATCTTTGGCCACTGGGCAGTTATCTTAGTGGCCAGCCCGTTGCGAGACTTGAACTCGGGACTCTGAGCATCAGAACCTTGTGTGTGAAGCGTACTGCCTGGTGTCATTTTCACTGCAAACTTCTCGGCTTTTATATATTTTGAAAGATATGTTTATAAGAAAACTATCTCCCAAAAATCTAAGCTGTAGCCATTATGCCGTTTATGGAGACCAATACACAAACTCAGGCAAACCTGCATCCTTTTACCTATACATCATGAACACATTGCACACCCACTAATGGCAGCTAATGTTTTTGTACACTCGGAGCACCTCCACTTCTAGGAGGCTTCAAACTGCAATAGTAATGAGGTAATATTTAATAAATCAAAATATGAAATACAAAAATATCCATTTGAAAATTGTAATATATATATATATATATATATATATATATATATATATATATATATATATATATATATATATATATATATATATATATATATATATATATATATATATATATATATATATTACACCCACATCTATACCAGGCAATTATCCCTGTAAAGGGTGTTAGCCAAGACAAGGCACGACAGGGTTCAGGAAGATGACATTCTCTGTCCCCCTTTGTGTTGTCTTTTCATGGGAGAAAATACAGAGGGGCTTCCCAGACCCCTCACTCCATTCCTTTTTGTCGCCTTCTATAAACCCCAGTGATTATTGTTGTAAAATCAAATGAAAATGTCTTTAGTGATAGGAATGATTGAGTTGAGACCAAGAATATATATATATATAATATATATATATAATATATATATATAATATATATATATATAATATATATATATATAATATATATATATATAATATATATATAATATATATATATAATATATATATAATATATATATATAATATATATATATATATAATATATATATAATATATATATATAATATATATATATAATATATATATATAATATATATATATAATATATATATATAATATATATATATAATATATATATATATATATATATATATATATATATATATATATATTGGGCTCAACTTAATCATTCCTATCACGAGACATTTTCATTTGTAGTTTTTCCTTGTTCAAAACAAAATAAAAGTATTATTTGAATTGGAATGTATTTCAAATTCTTCAAGATTACTTTTATATTCACATTCACAATTAATGCCTTTGTTGATGTGACATAATTTAATAGATCTGTCAAACTTTAGCCCAGTTAATAAGTGTGATTCCAAGACTACACAAGATGGGGCACATGACATGACTCTGTTCCTAACTATGGGGTTTCTTGGAGAACATCTTCATTGGCCTTGCTTATATCTGTAATATCATCATCATCACTTGAATCTGATATAATAATAGAAGGAATGGGAGTTTTAACATTACTTTTCCCTTCCCAGATTTGCTCTACAGAAATATTCAGTCTGTCATTCACTTCAGCAGCCATTCCTTTATTTTTTTGTATCATTTCTCCTATTTCATCATCACTTGTTTCGTGTTCAGTGGCAGAATGAATGGAGGAACATGACACACTTGGAGATGAAACATCACTAACAGCCTCTGCATTACAGGTATCAGCCTCTTTTTCTCTAAGTGGTTTCAGTTTGGCCTTGAGGGAAGAGCTATAGATATCTAGTTCAGCAATTAGTTTTTCTAGTTTAATAATATCTGACTTGTTATTGGAACCGTCATCTGGATTTTGTGTTTGACGCTGATCAATTTTGATAGCTTGAAATTTATGCTTGAGATTGACGACATGATCTGTGAAAGACTCGGCATTTTCAGGAGAAGAATGATGCTTCCTGGAAGACCTACTTTGAAGGATGTGGCTACTTAGGGGAGACTTCTTTTTGTTTTTCATACTCACTTCAAAGAAAAAATCATCCTTCCCTGTGTTCGGACACTTGTCGCATCCTCTATGGAACTTTGCAATGCGCTCCTCTCCATCGATAACACAGGAAATTCCAGGGTTAAGATTGGGAAAGTTGGAACGTTCAGGTATACGCTCGGCCATGATGGTTTGGAGTTGTTCTTGATTATTTTAAACCACAAACAATAATTCCTGCTGTTGATCCTATGTTTCCTGGTCGATTTTTGGTTTCAATTCAAAGTGTCCAGCAACACTTAAACACTTAGGTGACAATCTTGGAAAACCTCATTTGGCAGTGCAGTGAATTCTTTTCTTTCATTCACTAACTCCAACAGACAAAACCTGAAATAAGAAAATGAATTGACTCTCTCTCTCTCAACATATTGCCTATAAACAGTAATGTATAATTCAATAGTTAATCATCATCATCATCATAGGGGGCATACGCCAAGAGGCGCATCGCCTCGCCAACCCTCCGACGCCAGCTCTGGTGATCACCCCGTGCAAGTCCCCATGCAAGCACCTTCCCATACCAATTAACTACCAACAGAAAGCATCAACTTGCCCCAGCCACGAACTTTGTGGGCGCCCCCTTGGCCTCCACCCCGGGTTATCCCTTTCAGAAATAACCCGAGAAGCAGGATCACCTGGGTAACGTGCCACAGTGCCACAATGCCACATGCCCATATAGTCGGAGTTGACGTTGGTGGACTATGGTGGTAATAGGCCTTGATTCAGTCTCACGGAGCAGTCGCTGATTTGACACAAAGTCATTCCAGCGATACCCAATGCTTAAATTTAGCTTAAATTTTTTTTCATGACTAAGATGAGAGAATAATAACACTATCTAACAAAACGTTGCTCATCAAGTGTACATAAAGTTTCCACCTACCAGCACAGTCTCTACAGTGTAGGTGGCAGGTGATGTAGCTTCCTAATGAGGTTACTTCAAGTAGTGTAGAGGCAAGGCAAAGCAAGGCAGTCCTTCTGATCCCCGTGGTTAAAGTTTTACTTATTCCAAGTGTTTCAGCTGTAAAAAAAAATGTATAGAGTTTTAAAGGAAGAGCAGAATACGGCTGTTCATTTGCTGGGAATAAAATCAACAAAGAAAGTATTGTATTAATATGGCACAGCTTACAGGTACGGCAGCCATACCTGTAAGTGCTCGCTTATAGATATGGCACGTGCCTAACTTTTGGGTAATAAAATATAAAAAGCTTATACAACCCAACCTAACCGAACCAAACTAAACCTAACCTAACATAACCTAATCTAATCATAATCTAACAAATGCCGTATCCTCATAGTGCTCGGTTATAGATACGCCACATGCCTAACTTTTGGGTAAAAAGCTTATATAACTGAACCAAACTGTATCTAACCAAACTTAACATAACATAATTAACCTAAAATAACTTGAAAGATGCTTTACCAGATAAATAATAAGGCACAGGCCATAGGAATAACAGATTATTCTGTTGATAACTTTCTAAGTGTTTTTGAAACTTCGTACGATGAAAATGTCAAATTTAATGCGAACACGGTGGGTGACGCCGGCGCATGCCGTACCAATAGGGGATGACAACGGTGTACGGCTGCCGTATCTGTAAGCACTTCGTAGATATTTTCATCCTAAGCAATTACATCCAATTAATATCTACGGTAAATTTATGATAACACCATAATCACCTTTTTCTAATTATTATTTTTTAGGAGGAAGCAGACACACTTAACTTAACCTAACCCTGTCAAAAAATATATTAATCTAAAATATTAACCTAACGAGGCTTTCCCCATAAGTCTACGTCTACATTGCCATTATTTCTTTACTCTACCGTATGCATTTAAATTAGTTAGTTAGTAAATGCAAAAAGTAAAATAAATTAGCAAGAGGTTAGGTTTAAGAGGTCATAATTATAGCTTATTGTTAATCTAAAAAGTAGACGGTATAGCAGAGATGATGGAAAGGCAAATTATTATGGGGAGGGAAAGAGCAGTTAAATAAATCAAAATAAACGTAATATAACCTCTAATGTCTGTAACTTAACCTAATATTTTTCTACACATCAACACACTCACTCTCCATAGCGAGTGTGAATCTGTAAAAATAGCTGTTTTCCTATATTAAACGTTATATATGGGAAATATAATGATTCTTGTGTTACAGATACTCACAGAAGACTCCTGGAAGAGGTTATAATACGTGTGACTAACTGTAAATCACTAAATAAGTAAGTAAAAATGTTTTGTAGTTACTGTAGTCAACACGTATATTCCCTATCATTCTCTGTTACTACTGCATTATAAAATTTTTCTTACTAGCCTAATTTAGTATTGCTTCAAAAATCTATTATCAATTTAGCGTAAACTATAAAATATGGGAGACTGTTTTAAGTATTAACCAGTGTTTACCTACCTAAGTTGTCGAGAAGATACATATAATTGACTATTAGTGTCCAGTGGCTCTATGGCAACCTTAACACTGATGATATATTGGTTTATCAGCGGTTTATAGTGTTAATTTGTGCTTTATAATTATATTTCTACCTCTTAATCCTACCAAAATTTACCTCAACAGTTAACACTAGCCCAGTAGCCTTACCAAAGATCTTATCCTTGAGCCTTACTTAACACGTGTGATTTCCCGCGTTTTCTTTATTTATCTTTTTTCCCTCTCTAAATAAATAATTCATATATTCCATTTCAGATTATTACAAATATATAATTCCTCTCATGTAAAAGGTTATAGTGTTATATTTACTATTAGTTTCTTAAAAAAAATAAAATAAAAAAAAAAACTAGGAAAACATTAGAGAAATCATGAATGTTTCTATCATGTCCCCTTCTAGCTCTTTTATAAACTCATGTAGGAAGGTGCAAATTAAGTTCAAACAATAACCATATACGTGTTGCAGTGTATTATAATTATCAAAGTATCCCCTTCCATGCAACTATAACTCAAATATAATAATGTTAACATGAAGCTAGAGAATCACAGGCTTAAATTAGTCCAAATCTCTTCTATAAGTCATTAGTAAACATTTATTACATGCCAATCACGAACAATCAAACTATTTAATTCCTGGAAAATATAAATAAATTACCAGGTATATATTTGTTCTTAGCTTGATATTACTGCAGATTCTTTATTTAGGTTTCTAGGACATGAATAAGCAAATTTAAGGCCATAGATAGAGGGTTTTGTAGGTCATGAAGGAGTTTGAATTATATATATTTATTGGACATGAGAAAAAATAATTATATACATACGATGAGCTATGAAAAATATTATATTTTAGCCACATAATATAAATGATAGAAAGTTGAGAGGAGTTGAGGAGATGGTGGTGTGATTATTAACATATATATATGGTTTTATATTTATTATATTCGTACAGTTATACATGACATTACCAATATGTTTGTTTATACATACATACATACATATATGCATTGCAGTACGTTTACTTATACATGTATATAGACAGGTTTTTATTGTTATATATAAATCTGTAGTAACCTCATGAATACCACTCCACAACTCCCACTCCTGTCATAACCTCGACTCCCTTCTACTCCTATTATAACCTCACGTATAACCGTAAAACCCTAACACGATCCCTTGTAACTCCCTTCCTCTCTCTCTCTCTACTCCCTACTCCTTCTGTAACCTCATGAATGACTCCACTACTCCACTCCTCCCAATTCTCCTCCGTTCTTGCTGTAATCATCTGTCCTTCCACTCCTGCGTTCCTGTGACTATTTTTAGGATCTAATACTGTATTGAGGGGGGAGTAAGGGGGGGAGTAAGGTAGTAGAGTAGTATTGCATTCCTTGTTTCCCTCCATTGGACTCCATCAGACGCCACCTATGTGTGTTCTGTTCCTTCTATTTTCCCCTGCTGCTATTGGCTGATATTGAGCCTTCCTAACTAACTATAACATGGCCGCATGAATTAGTGATAGTGCGAGAGAAAACTTGTGAGCTGAAAGAGCAGAGATATTTGCCCGTATTTGTGACTTGTTCCTAAGAAAGCTTTTTATGTACGCTGGACATTCTGATATGCAGCGAATGAAAGGACAAGGAACATCAGGTTGGTTGGGTGGTTTAAATGGATATATATTTGACGTGAAAATACATACATACACAACAACCCAGCCATCAGCTTGTCTTGTCAGCGAGTGAAGTTTTATCATATATAGATACGGTGGTGGTGTTATATGTGGTGGTACAAGTTATATACGGCTTGTTAATAGTGGTTCTGCGCAAGGAAAAGTAAAGTGGAGAGAGGAATGTTATAGATAAAAGAAATAATGGTTTGTCAAAAGGCCGGGAGGAGGAGGAGGAGGTGGAGGTGGACGAGACAGACAGACAGACAGACAGATAGATAGACAGACAGATAGACAGACAGACAGGCTATAATAATGGTTTGTCAGGAGGAGGAGGAGGAGGACGGCAGACAGACAACCAGACTAACAGACAGACAGACAGCAGGCCATTCACCCCTTATCACCCCTCCTTTCACCCATGTTGGTTATAGGGTGACGGCCTAGGGTACACTTTTGTTTGGGTTCCCTTGTTAATTGTATGTGTGAAATGTCACTTTGTTGGACTATGTGTGTGTGTGTGTGTGTGTGTGTGTTGACTCCCGCCCTGTCCTGTCTAGCAATCCTGTCTTTCTTTTTCTTTTTATTTTACGGTTAATAAGAAGAGACTCAACGCTTTGCCAACATTCATCTGACCTGATCTGACCTGACCTTGCCTGTCTTGTCCTGTCCTGTCCTGTCCTGTCCTGCTTCTACACTTAAGGTCGGATACATTACTTATAAGGTCGGATACATTACTTGTATAGTTTTAAGTATGTCTGTTGAGTGGCATAGAAAATTACTTAGAAATGCCAGTCACTATTACATTTTGACATTGTTGTAACCTAACTTAATTTTTTTGTCCTAACGTTTAATATTCAACATTAATACCTTTATTTTATTATTAAGAGACATTAGTTATGCCTCTGGAGTATAATATAGAGGTGTCAATTGAGATAATATGGAGATAACATTAGCGTGTTCTCACGAGGTTAATACTTACATGTCAGATAGAATTAAGGTTGCAGAATATCATGCTATATATATCAACTTCCGGAAACTTGTTAGTAGGTTAACCTTATCTCCATATCTGTTTTTTGTGTCATTTGGCTGAACAATTGTTAAATTATAATTATTAATGAGTTATGTGTTCTGTAGGTGTAACTATTTATGTTTTGGTATATTTTTGCTTCTGTATATAATTTGGATACTATTAATTAAGTTAAAAGATCAGGTTAGGTTAGGTTAGATTTAGGGTAAAATTGTTTGTGCCCTTGAAATATATAGAGCTGTCTGTATCCTTAATGATTGTTTAATGTAAGATTCATGATTATGTTTTACCATTATGTATGTACCGGGTTGTTTGTTACAATGTACATCAACATTCACTTAATTTGCGATTTCCTGATCACTTTTGTTCTATAATGTGTTTGAAAGAATTATCACTGTGGATATGTTAAAGTAAAGTAAGTAAACAGCTTACTAAAAGAATTTATGAATTAATATTGAACAAAAATATAGAAAGATAACAATGAGAGTAAAGAAAACACTTGCTTTTCTGGCCTTTGTTAGCCAATTGTGTTGAGAGTTCAGCATACACACCACAACCATGACCAAGTGATGGGATGCAAAGGCCACCTGCCTCCACACTCACAACACACTCAACACTCAACACTCACAACACACTCACACACTCACACCACCACACATCTCCATCATAACCCAGCCGTCTCACAGTATGGGTCTGGATTTGGATTCAAGGCAAGTTTGGCTTCGCAAATCAACCTTTCCAGTATCAAGAATTCTTCCGGCAACTTAAACAACATTGAAGTGCCACAGGAAGAAGGAACAACATGCAAGAAGCAGGACCAAGAATCTGACTACAAATCCACTGGCCCGAGTTCGATACTGGATGAGGACAGTCGGCGCTCAGCTCACCCAGCTATTCATCTTCCCAAATGGGTACTTAGGGAAACCTGGGGAAGGTAAACTGTGGAAACTTGGATGTCACAGTGGTCCTGTGTCCCGGGGTAACGGATTAATTTCCACCATGGACTGAAAGGTCGATGTGATGAGAGATGAACGCCCACAGCTACAGTGTGTGTCCCAACCTTATCTTTAATATCAGGAAACAAACTTATTGATGAATAATAGTAAATGGAAAACTTGTATTAGATAATCAACTTTTTAGTCGGAAAACTCACAACAAATTTTATTGAGAAGTGTTTTTTGATCTGAAAATTAGTAGTTGTTGTTGATGAATGCAGATGTGTTATATTCTAGTTATGTGTTAGTAATGATACAATGTTCTTAACTATGTATACCGGTGACTAATTTATTCTACCACTATGGAAGTCAAACTGTGTGGACTTCATTCTATCTTTTTTAAAGGTAATAGGGTGTTAGGTAAGATTTATTTTGTGTGGCATACCGTATGGAAACAAAAAATTGTACCAAGACCAGAGAACATTAATCCTCAATGTTTAGTATTTTTTTTTTACAATAGTGGCTAGTATCTAATGTCTTCTATGTTGTTTTATATTGTGTGTGTGTGTGTATGTGAGTGTGCGTGTGTGTGCATCTCCATTTACTCCTTCATGCCTAGATACAAGTTAGACATAAGTACATCCATCGCTTACACAACCTTCCCCGTCAAATAAAAAAAATAAGTTGACTGTGGAAGGAAGGCAGGAAGGAAGGAAGGAAACGTCAATGCATTAATTAGGCTGCAGCGTAACGTGACGTAATGTGATGCTCCCTTCACTTCCTCCTCCTCCTTGATAGTGTGTGTGTGAAATGTTTAGAAGCAACAGAACAGAACAGAGCACACTAACAGAACACTGGGAACAATGCAGCGTAACTAAGATGACATAGGACGTAACTGTAACGTAATTGTGTTGAGAGAGAGAAAAAGAAAAGAGTGTGAGAGAGAGAAAGAAAAAAAAAGAGAGTGAGAGAAAGAGAGGTTATTTTGAAAGATTTGTAATGTCTTCCCTTCTGTTTCTTTCAGTGCCAAATGGGCCCAAAGATCAGGTAACTAGAGTGGCTTGTAGTGGGTCAACACCAGCGGGTCTGTGGTAATGTACAGGATGTCTGTGTCTTCTTAAAGTGTTCAGTATTATATATGCATTGATCATATTAGACATTTTGAAATAGATATATAACCACGTAATTATTGTTGTAGTTATTATTATTGTTACTATTGTTATTATTTTATTATTGTGATCTAGATAGCCGGTGTGTCTCCTAAATGGATAAGACACGAAAAAATAAGTTAAAAAAAAAATTATCTATGGAATTCAGTTTGAAATAATTCTCCCATATAGAGACAGTTTAATTGTTGCGCAGAATTACTCGTCCTTCCAGAGTTACACAAGTCCCATGACCTCATCGATGGCCGCGGCAGCTGCTGCTCCTGACCCGTACATGTCCTCTTATTACATGACCTCAACCCCTTACCAGGTGAGTGGACCCAACACACACACACACACACACACACACACACACACACACACACACACACACACACACACACACACACACACAGACACACACACACAAACATTGATTACATAGGAAAGCATAACCAAAGCTTTTTACTACCATAATTACCTCCTTAGATAGAACTCATGTATATATAGATAATCACCTTTTAATTAGTAGTTCCCCATAATAATAATAATACCACGTTTATAATGCTGTGTGTGTGTGTGTATACTTTCAGGCATTCGGAGTTGGTGATGGCACTTGGAGCAATGGAGGTGACCATATGCAAACTTTCCTCGGAGGTTATGGCGGACAGATGGGATATGACTCACACAGTGCTATTGACGGTATGTTTGGTAGCGGCAGTTTTGGTGGATTCAACCCTCCCGGCTTTAACTACGGCTTTCACGGGAACGGTGACTACAGCGCATGGGGAGGATCAGACGTACGAGGGGGAAACAAGCCTTACGACGACTACTACCAGCGGGACAACCTCTACGCTGA
The DNA here is from genome assembly GCA_029783475.1 of Metacarcinus magister. NCBI lineage: Eukaryota > Metazoa > Arthropoda > Malacostraca > Decapoda > Cancridae > Metacarcinus > Metacarcinus magister. The sequence goes on from JAPQNM010000022.1 coordinate 735,794, forward strand.
CGACCGAGTGAAGGCGCTTGACCAAGGTGTTCAGGGACTCACTATTACTGATCCCAAGACGGGTCAGGATCTGCCGAGAGAGGCTGGATCAGGGATTGGGAAGAATGGGGCGACTAATGGGAATGCTGGAGTTGAGGTTAAGTCCAATGGAGGGAGTAGTCCAGGAGGTGAGGCATCTGTTGGCTTGGGTCAGACTAAAAAGAGTATGTCATGGGCTAGCATTGCCTCCCAGCCTGCCAAGCCTCAGCCTAAAGGACGCCGTGATAAAACATCCATGTCTTCTATTGTGCCGGGCCGCCACATGGACATTGGCACGTGGGAAGGCAAGAATGGAAGTGGACCCAAGCCTGTTGCTCCTCCCCCTGTGCCGCGGCCAGCCTGGGAGGCACCGAGGGGAGGCTCACGCTCCACCACCTCCACTTCATACTCCACACCACCACCCCGAACCCCTCCCCAGGTGCCTCCCCCAATGCAGGTGCAGCAGTCAGTGCCACAGCAGCAGGTTGTGCAGCAGCAGGAGCAGCCTCCCATGCAGGCAATACAGACATCACCCCCACAACACCAGCAGAACCCACACCAGCAGCATATCCACCAGCAGCACGTGCACCAGCAGCACATGCACCACCACCAGCAACACCAGCAGCACCAGCAGCACCCTCAGCTGCAGCAACAGATGCCATCACCACCCCAGCACCAGCAGCATCAACAGCAGCAGCAGCAGCAGCAGCAGCAGCATCAACAACAGCAACAACAGCAGCAGCAGCAGCAACAGCAGCAACAGCAACAACAACAGCAGCAGCAGCAGCAACAGCAACAACAACAGCAGCAGCAGCAGCAACAACAGCAACAGCAGCAGCAACAACAGCAGCAACAGCAGCAACAACAGCAACAGCAGCAGCAGCAGCAGCCTCCACCCCCATTGCTCCAGGGTGGGGCCTTACACGCCCCCATGGAGCTGCCCCCTTCCCCCCAGAGTGGCCCCCCGGTGCCAGTGTCCCAGCGGCCCCAATTGGCCCACGTGCCGGGACAGATCCCACAAGAGCTGCAGCCGGACAACCCAACGCTGGAAGGTCTTCGTATGCGTAACGACTACAACCCAAAGGACTTTGACCTTAATGCTAAAAACTCACGTTTCTTTGTGATTAAATCTTACTCTGAGGACGACATTCATCGTTCTATCAAATACGAAATTTGGTGCTCAACAGAACATGGTAATAAGCGTTTAGATGCAGCATTCCGTGAGCGTGAAGGCAAGGGTCCTGTGTACCTGTTCTTCTCGGTGAATGGATCAGGTCACTTCTGTGGCCTGGCTCAGATGACCTCAATAGTGGACTACAATTCGTCGTCATCCGTGTGGGCTCAAGACAAGTGGAAAGGACAGTTTCATGTGAAGTGGGTGTATGTGAAGGACGTTCCTAACAATCAGCTGCGTCACATACGACTGGAGAACAATGAAAACAAACCCGTCACCAACTCACGGGACACTCAGGAGGTACCCTATGAGAAGGGGAAACAGGTCAGTTCAGTTGACTTAGCTATACAGGTAATGTAAGTAATTATACACAGCCTACTAAGGGCCAATGTGTATGTATGATGTTTGCTCTTACTTTGTGTTCCTTTGTGTACCTTGATCTCGTGTTATCAATTTCCTGGATTATGAGTTTTCTTGACTAAATTCTAGATATTCAGACCACCTCTATACTACCTTTTTCCAGATGCTGATTATAATTGACAGGATGTTTGTCATTGTAAGTTGAGGAGAGTGTGTACTTCTGTGGTGAGAAAGGTGGTATTGTTAGCACTAACCTTAGTTTTATCCTTTACTTTCTTCATAGTATTCACAGTTGTTACAGTTTATGAGATTTTTATTGTTTAAGGTAAATTCTGCATTTGTATATCAGGATTAAACGCAAAATAATTTTTCTGGTATCTTCAAAAATGTGTTATTTGATTGTTCATAATTCATGGTTAGTCTGTACTTGGTAACTCATGAAAATTAGCTGCACATAATGCTTGGCCTGTCTCTCAAGCTTAAAAAAAATATATAGTTTACAGATGTAAACAAATTTTCATCAATTTGTTTAGCTCATCTATGATCAATATTTTATTACCAGATCTTCAGTTTAGAATGTATTGGAAATAAGACCATTTATTAGTAAGGGAACAGATAGGAGAGTGTGTCTTTGTCACGAGTGAGGGACAGGAGTAGGTAGTGATGGGAGTATTCTCACAGGGACTGTTCACACCTAAGCATTCAAGGTGATCTGCATTTGTTATCATCATTACATCCATGTTCTCTACATATGTATTTATATATATATATATATATGTATATTAATATAATTTTTACAAACAGGTGCTGAAGATTATCAACCAATATCGTCACACGACTTCCATATTTGATGACTTTTCTCACTATGAGAAGCGTCAGGAAGAGACTGAGACCCGTAGGCACCCTGGAAGCTCCTACAAGGTGAGGGAGTTAGGAGTGTTCCCAAAACCATGATTACATTGTGTACATGCAGGTCTGATGTGTGTAAAGTGGTTTTTTTTTTTACATTTTAAGTTAATTTACAATTTTTTTTATTACATTACAATGGTGGAATTTATAACTTCACAAGCTACATAATCATAATATAATAATGTATTTGTTTAAGTGACTTTCCTGTATTATCAAAACTGCAAAGTAGAACATTTGTAAATGGAAGTTAGTGCTTTAATCAGAGTTTTTCTTTGCTCATATCAAGAAAATGTGTTGCATCTCATGTTTTAGAAATTATACTTTGAATTACTGTGAAGCTGTTCATGAAAATGTCATCACGTTGCCAAGAATTATACCTTGTGTAATGGTATAAGCTCTAAACTAACACTATTTAATTAGTAAAACTATATTCTATGAACTGTTAAGTGTTAGGTTTCTAGTGTGGTTTTAGGTTTTACATAACTACAGGAAAACACAATATATTTTTTGAACATTGTAGGATGTATGATTAATATTTTATGAAATAGAACTGTTGTGAGCTAGTCATAGAAGTAGAAATTGTATTGTGTTGACCCATCCTTGACCTGTGATGAGGGGATGCAGTACTGTACTAGCAATGAAAGTGAGTGTTGGTGACCATCTGGCACCTTCATGGCGATGGGCTGCTCCTCCTTTGTGCACAGACTGTTACTATGTTTATAATATGTTTAAAACATATCAACTCATTGTATTGAATTTAGGAAAGATGTTAGTAGGGTTGCACTAAAGATTCTTACCAAGAACTCCTTAGGTTTGCGTACACCATTTGAAGGTCATGTAATGTAGCAAGTATAGCACAAACCTTACGATTTTAATTTGAGAAATTGTTATTGTCTTATATACTTTACTTGCATCATGTTTGTTGATGCAAGGATATATTTGTAGTGTATGAATTTGATATTCCATAAATGTGTTGGTGCAGAATTGTGTTCCTTGTGTTTTATGATACAATCTCACGTCACGTAACCAATAGTTTACACACCAGTAACACACTTGTCTTGTGCAGGAGATGGAGCGTGATGATCGTCGAGGTGATCACCGTGACCACCGTGACCACCCCAGGGACCACCGGGACCACCGGGACAGCCGAGACCACTACCACCGTGACCACCGGGATCAGCGTGACCACCGTGAACACCACCGTGGGGGTATGGGTGGTGGCAGGGGCCGGGGGGGCCACCACCACCCTCACCACCGTGGTGGGATGCGCAATTAAGTTGAAAAACTGATCCACAGTGAACACCTCGGGGCTACAGTTTGTCAGACTAAAGGTGACAACAAAAATATATATATATAAATTTATATATAAATATATATATATATATATATATATATATATATATATATATATATATATATATATATATATATATATATATATATATATATATATATGTATGTATACATATGTATGTATGTATACATATGTATGTATGTATACATATGTATATATATATATATATATATATATATATGATATATATATATATATATATATATATATATATATATATATATATATATATATATATTTATAAAATCTAAAGCACATTATTGTGGTGGATGAACTTCACTTGAAATTCCACAATATATTACGGACCATTGGCTCCTTTGAAAGCCCCGTAGGGCAGCAGTCTTACTGGAAAGTTTGTTATCAAGACTCTAAGCTGACAAGTGTTAAACAGTGAATGGGCGGCGGCTATTCTGGATCCTAAGAACTAAGTGACTGCCGGGTGGATAATGGACCAAAGAGGCTTGATAGCATCCACCTCGAGCCTCTTGGAAACTAGTGGTTATTATGGTGTTATCAGAAACCATAATGCTTTATACAACACATAATTTGCCCAACTGTTCAGCCAATAGTACTGGTCTGCAATTGTGAGAGTGTAGCAGTGCACTGAAACACTGTTTTCGTCCACTGATCAAGTTTAGACAGGCACACCTTAGCACCAAACTACACCAGCCTGTTTGTCTGCTTCAGTGATACCACACAATGATGATAATTGTCACGAAAGATTTGTTTTCAAGAACACTTGGCATCAAGAACTGCAAAGAACATGCCACCATCATTGTTATGTTTTTGTTTTTCACTGTTGTGGTTAGGGGAAAAGAACACAATCTATGAATATATAAATATATATATTTAATCTAATTCTCCTATAAACGTACAACTGCAACTTAATTAGGAGGGCCTGATGACTGACAGACCCACAAGGGGGACCTGAGAGCTACCAAGCAAAATACAAAAGTTGGGGCCTCCAACAGCCTCACTCAGTCATATAACAATTGAACAACAATAATTTCTGCCTGTGATTGGATACTTTAAAAAGTGTTATTTTTATTCAACCCATTTACAGAGAAGTTGGAAAGTGTACAGTGCAAGTAGCGTGTGTGTGTGTGTGTGTGTGTGATGATGCTCGTCAAGACATGGGCTCGGAAGGAAAACCAATTGGTGAAGAGGACAGGCAATGGACTACTTGTGAAGATTTAGTATCATTGGCTTGGGGCTTTAGAGAGAAAAGTGATGGAAAAAGTGAAAAGTACTTTGGTGTTTATTTCTTAGTGCCTGAGAGTACGGTATTGTGTAGTTTAAAAGTGATATTGTAAATGATATTGAATATAGTAAAACCTTGAACCACCTCAGACTCAACTTGGTTTGTCTCAGCAGTGCCTCAATTAACTGAAATAACTGTAGTTGTTAGTGTTCACATTTACTATCATCTAATAAGTAACGTAAACAAGTGTTATGGTTCAAACGGAATCATCTCTTCAAACAAACTTGCTTCAAACGCGTCATATAAACGTGAAAACGGTGTAAATTAAGAAAAAAAAGCAACTCTAGTGACCTTGTTATGATGAAAGTGTTACGTAGTGTTAAACAAGAACATGAACTATGACAGGCCAATGATATTCTTATGGTTATAAAAACAGTTGGATTGAAGTTCAAAAAGTTGGTAAATGCTTTGGTGCTGTTGTGAAGATCACTTTTTGCTTGGAATGCCTGCATGCATCAAGACCACCTACCATTGTGTCTCGACCTTGACCTGACCTTGCTGTGCCCAGACCAGAGAAGGTGTAAGGACCACTTAGCGAGGGTCTGGCTCTGCTGTGCTGCCTCTTCATTGTCAGGGATGTGTCAGGGATTTAGCGTTAGAGGGAACAGCTTGCAGAGTGGATACACCATTTAACATAATATCTGTCCATGTTATAGTGGTACTTACAGTTGATATGGTTTGGGCACAACTGGCTATTCTTGCCTTATTTTTTTAAGTTGACAACCTTATGGATAATTTTAAAAGTTATGGCAGTTTTTTTGCCATTTGTTTTGTGTCTGTTGTTTCGTGTAGCATGGTGTTGAAACCTAAATGATCACATCACAAGTTATTATTTTTTTTTTTTAATTAATTGAAGTATGCCTGGAAGTCTAAATGATCTTACCCTCCTAGCAGTATTTTTTATGAATAAATGATCATTATTAGACTGCCATAGACTTCCATAACATAACACAATTTTCTTCTATCTCTTGAAAAAAAAAAAACATGATATGCGCAAAATCCGTGCATATGATGTGTTAAAATTTGACCTTATCTGATTAGTAGTTTGACCTCGGAAGTCTGATGCAAGTCTTTCTATGAAGAATGTTATCAGTAGCAGGTTAGAACAGTTACTATCATCTGGGGAACTCCACCATGCTGCTAAATATTTTTCTGACTTATGTATTAGGTGGACACATTTCTACGAGAAGTGGTTGTAATTATGCATGTGGTGTTGAGTCGCTCCCAAGATGGTGGTAGCGGTCCTGCTGGCGTGTGGTTTTCTCCTACTCTTTGTCCATATAACCAGTAGCTTTACTGTGGGTGCCTGTGCGTGGGTTTTATTGGTATTTTATGTCTTACCATCATTCAAACTGAGGACTTCTCTCAGCAATCTCTGTATATTTTTTCTTGTACACAGATGTTCAGTTGACTAGATAACCATTATAGTTCATGTATCGGCTTATAGCTTCATTTATAACATGTCAGCATTAGTAACTGCCTATAATTTTAGAAGTGGCACTTGTCTGCTCTGCCCCTCACTTAATATTTAAAGATGGAAGGAATGTTATTTGTTACAGACGTGAGATTACAAAGTTTTAAGGGTTTTCAAACAGCAGACTCACTCACTCTTGTTGAAGTGATGATTTGAAGGGGAAGGTTAGGTTGTTGGATCTACTGTTGTTGGACAAACCATTATGTGCATGATTATCATAGTCTCTGTGTAGTTGTGTATGGATGGAAAACATTTATTGTTATGCTACTAAATCGTCACCTTATGATACTTTTATATATAATTTCATTCAACAAATTTTGGGCTCATTGAAATTTTTGCTTTGTAGTATTTATTATGATTATTTTTTTCTGTTGTAGTATTCAGTTTACAGTTGTTTAATTATGTTACGTTTTTGTTTGTAGGTAAAAGTAGTGTATTTCTCTATGTATACCTTTATTTAGGAGAAGAGTTATGCTTGAGTTAACAGTGTATAGTATGAGAGTGGTAGTACTAGATATAGTCAACAATAGTGTCCAAGGTCAAGAACGAATCTGTATTTTGAATCATAAATTGGATATGTATAATATGATAATATGGCATTGAGCTGCTCAATTTTTAAACATTTTTGGCCTTAGGGAGGATGTTCCTATGATCCAAATAATTGCTGATATATATTACGTGATCGAAGGTATGTCTATAGTTTTAAGAAAGTTCCGTGTTGCGTAGACTACAGCAATGGAGGTACTTGTGAAGGTCCCCAATGTTATGAAAATGGCTGTCATTATATTAAGTGAACATCTTCACACTTTTTCTCATTTGTTGTAATGATGAATTAAAGAAGGAAATGGACAGCAGGTTATCGCTCACATTTATAACATGAACTTATAGTGTGTGTGTGTGTGTGTGTGTATATATATATATATATATATATATATATATATATATACACACATATATATACATATATACACACACACACACAGAGTGACAAGTGTAAGGCATTGAAGTGTTTGTGTTCTGGGTCTGAGTTGAATTGAGTAGACATGATGGTATGACATGAGGGGGGCAGAGCGGTGCGGTTATGTGGTCTTGGCAGGTCCCACCTGTGGGAACAAAATGTTCATCAATAAAACAAACTGTACACAGGAATGTAAGAGTCTCCTTGGTGCCTTCCCATATCAGTAAGTGAAAGTGATGACTTATCTTTATTATTTGATACGCTTATAACAATATATACTGTACATAACAACAAACCCCAATTGTCACCTTACACAAAATAACAATAAGTAATATAACAATACAAGTATGCATGGAATATGGAATGATGATGTTTGTGACAACTGCAACTTCTGCAAACAATATTTTTGTTATTCACATAAATGTTAAATGTCTCGGTAAGTAACTTTTATTTTTTATATTTTCCTGAATGTATATCTTAGAATAGTCTGGTAGCAATGTATTTGCTTACAATAAAGTTAATTCAAGTTCCCATAATATAGTAGAATACACTCAGGTTGTTGTAGTGTTGTGGTTGGTGCAGGAAGAGGCAACAGATTAACTATGACACACAACCAACTCACCAAATGTTTAATGAAGGAAAACAAATGAATATCTAAGTATTACTGGTTACACACCCAATCCACACACATGCAAGTTTACACAATATAACTTGAACATTATACAAGGCTTCATTACAGAGCAGGGAACCCTCAACCCTAGAATGTGCTCATCTCTGTACAAGCAATTCAAGCCTCGAGTCTTGACTTATTTAATGACTTACATTATTCTTTATGCATATGTAAACCTCATTGTGAGTAATTTTTTTTTTTATTCAAACCTGTATTTTTCATTGTGTTATACCTACTAGTAATAAGTATACTTTATCATTTCATGTTACTAGGATTGGAGGGAAAAATTTGAGAAAAAATAATGCATTGTAGAATGGCTACAATTTAAGTACAGTTAATTAAGAAAGCAAAGAATGTTCAATAAGTAGAATTGTGGCAGTAACTAACCATTCTTTCCTTCCTATGCTTTGCTTCCCCGTGTTATTATTTCCTTTTCCTTTTAATTTACCATAGCGCTACATGACCTCTGATGTCTGGCGTTTACTTTACTTGCATCAATTCACTCATTCTGGCGGTGGAGGTGATCTTACCCTAGTGATAGTAAAGAGGCAAGAGAGTCAAAGCTCATAAGGGTTGCCAGTGCCTCTTCTCAGTTTTGTTTTAGTCTCAAACTGGTCATATCAATTTTTAAACATATTAACTGTGGTACTATTACTTACTACATTTTCAGCGAGACTTCTGTTTATCCACAATTCTTAAACTGAAAAACTTGTTCCTCTTGGTGGTGGTGTGGCGCGGCTTTAACACTTTCATACTATGTCCTCTCGTCTCCAAATGCCATCTGAATGGTATATAATGATAGTGCATAGACAATCTTAGGAATGTATAGAAAATGTATCATAGGATGAGAAACACAATTATTGAACTTTTATTATCGTTGACATAATCTGCATTGGTTCCTTATCCCTTAGGAAATATAATGATAAACATTCCAGTTGGTTTATAATTACTGTTGTTGAGTTGCTTGTGAACTGACTCTCATCAATTTAATTCACTTACTAACCTAGACTCTACCATATTCTTGAAGGCTATGAGGCCACCAAACAATAATGACCGCCATTCCCCTCAATCTATTTGCTAACTTCTTACCTTGTTTATCATAAAACATTCTATGATCTCTCAGGGGGGCCGGGGGGCTCTGTGGTGCAGTGCTTGGCTCGTGACCTAAAGGTTGTGAGTTTGATCCTGGCTCACGGCAGCATTTTGGTGAGAGGGGCAGCACTCGTTCACCCTATCAGGACTACATGGTCTATAGATGCTTAGTTTGGGGGAATTATTTAATCTATGATCTCCCGAATATTGAAACTGGTATTCCTTGTACACCAATGACCTTGATGTTATAGCTTACAACTCAACTATTATATTATTGTTACCTCTTCAGACATTCCAATTCCTATTAATGTATCATCTTCCCATAGATTCCTGTCTTATGTTCTTCAGTGTCATGCAACGTTTGATTATTTTCACTTCTCTGCTTCATTAAATACCCAACCAGCAGGTGATTAGCGTGTCATTCACTAACTAGTAGACGAGCGAATGTGTGATACCTATTAACCTGTGTCCATTTATTTATCATGGTTAGTGATCTTCTTTAAACACCAATATTATTATGGTGTTAAATAAGGGTGACTGTCACGGCGCCAACACCGCCCAACTCTCTCTGCGCAGCCCGGCACACCATTCTGCGCACGGTCAGCATATCTCCTGTATAATGGGTATTTCACCCCACCTAACACACTTACAACACAACACACTCCCCTTCATCTCTATCCTTGTAGGTCACCATGTCCTAACACTTCTTACACTGTACCTAATACGCTATAATTAACACTCCTGGATGTAAACAAATAATTAGGGTGTTTTTTTCTCATTTTGTCATTGTTTTTTCCGTTTTTCTTTTTTCTATGGCTTATTTAGGCTTTACTTTCGGTTTCAATAAGTTTTATATATTCTATTCTATGGTTTATATTGGTTTAGCTTCATTATTATTACTTTATTCTATTATTCGATTCTATGATTGACCATGGAAATAAACATTTTTCATGAAATAAATACGAATCAAATATAACAAATGTTTATGTAGGAAACAGTTAAGTGTTTCACACGATTTTTTAAAGTATATATAATTGCTTTCCTGTGTATAATAATAATCTCAATTTTGGTTTAATATATACGTGACCCCCCAGCCAACGCACGGCCACCACCTAGCGGTACCTGTTGAAGCTTATTAGGCACTGTTTTCTTTATATCCAACCACTGTTAATGATGAAAAATGATGTGTTACTACTCCTCCATCCCTCAATATAACATGTAGAGAAACAGGGAAGGTTTAAAACGAGGAAATACACCAGGTCGGGTCCTGTCTGGCTGCTAGGGGTCACAAGAAAAAGTTAGTCATTACCTTATTACACCTTCCCTGAGCCCTGCCAACCCCTGCCGCCCTTCCCTACAGGTACTACAGGGTCACACTCACCTGTCCTGCCACACCCCTGCCACGTAAAGCTAAACATAACACTTCAAACACCATTATTATTATGGTGTTAAATAAGGGTGACTGTCACGGCGCCACCACCGCCCAACTCTCTCTGCGCATGCCGGCACACCATTCTGCGCACGGTCAGCACATATCACACTATAATTAACACTCTTGGATGTAAACGAATAATTACGGTGTTTTTTCCTCTTTTTGTTATTGTTTTTTCTGTATAATTCGTATAATTAACACTGTTGGAGCGCACATCTATATCCACCTCTGGCAACATGGCTACTGAGTACTGGCGGTGTTCCGTGAGGCCCTTCCCGCCCAAACAGTGGTGCCCAGTTTACTCGCTAATACAACTTTTTTTCCGGTCACAAACTATATACAACATAGCAATTTACAGCTAACAACCACCACCAAACAAACTATGCAAGCAACCACACTTACAACCATCCAAGTGAACACAGCAGACCTCAAAACAGCTACGACCAGCACAGGCCACAACCTCTCGCCAGCACCGCCCAACTCTCCATATATATACGTGTCACGTGATATGCAACACAACTGGTGCCCTAAGTATTATAATTATTAATCGGAAACACAATCAGATTACATTGCCTGGCGTCAGCTGAGTGTGTGTGTGTGTGTGTGTGTGTGTGTGTGTGTGTCCATGGATGTGCTCCTATCCGGTATACCGACATACCAGTATTTTCGGAGTGGTATTACAGGCATTAGAAGCCCTTTGGTATACCTGTATTTTAGTATATTAATCACCCATTCAGACAACTCGTTCCAGTTGTTGACCATCTACGTAGAAACATGGTGATCAGTAATGCTTCAAATCAATACGTTGTGTGATGATATGCTAGAAATAAGATACTAGTACACCGTCATTTATTTTTCTATTACGAGTTAGAGCAAGAGAGAAAGATATTCATGTGGTAATGTCTAGTAATATATCAGCTCAGACGAACCAACTTAGAAGAAAAAAGAAAATAACTGCTACATTATATGAAAAAATGATAAATAGAATATCTAATGTAATATTTGTCTCATGTTTTAAGATGGCCTTCAAGTGAGTGCAAACTTATTATAATGCTTGGGACTAGTTAGTTCGGTGGTTCGGTTCGGAGTCGCGTTTCTTACCCAACCTTCATTGCGTGAGGCTTCAGACTGCCACACCGCCATTCTCTTCAGTCTGTTGTGTGAGAGCTGAAGGGACGGTAGCTCTGCTCTTATCTGGACGGGAAATTCTACATTTTTTCGCCATTGTGACGAAGTTGTGCTGGTTCTGCTGTAGCAAGGTAAGGTGAGACCATTACTGTACTTAGAAGAGGTAGAAAGTAAAGAAGATTACTGTGCTATTTAGAGATGGAAAGTTAATAGCCAGCAACATACAATGAACTTAGATAATCTGACCAAAATAATATGTATGTTAGCATTCTTTTAGTGGTCTCATACAAGTGGTGGGGTAATCTTTGAAAGGAAAAAGCAAAAATAGGATAAAAATAAATAAAATGGCGGAAGTCCATCCAGTACGAGTGAATGAGGCAAGGACAGGGTAGAAAATATGTTGAGAATTATTTTTTGCATTCAGTGAACCTTCTCAGTATTGGGTTGTCACTTGTCACCAGCTTGTCCAGAAGGTTGATGTGACGGCTTATTGGTGACGTTGGAACAGTAACAACGTCGATCTAGTAGTTTGTAGAGCTTTGCTGAAAAAAGGTGTTGGGTAAAAAAACCCTTACCTTTACTGCACATAAGACCACCAGGTACTCAAGGTACTCACCATAGGGTGGTGGATGATTGGAATAGACTCGGTCAACAGATAGTTAGTGCACAGACGATAGGAAGTTTTAAAAGACTAGACGGCTTTATGAATGTGGATGAGAGGTGGGTGTAGGTAATAAGGGAATAATAGAGTAACAGGAACTACCACGTGTAAGCCTTCGGGCCTTTTGTAGCTTCCTTATATTTCTATGTTTACCATTCCATTCACTCCAAGTATATAATAGTCTGCCCAAACCTTACCTGCTGCCGCACTACCTTCAACACTTTCATTCATGTCTCCAGTAACGCCTTAATTAAGCCAATCAATCCATACATCCAATAAACACTATCCTACGCACTAGTATTATTTTAACCACTCGTTCAATCTTAATCACTTTCAATTTTAATCACTTGTTCAATTTTAATCACCCGTTCAACTTTAATCACTCTTACACGTAATCCCATAATTCCATCCCTCCCTTTTCTGGTTCTTGCATTTACAGGTGCATATACTTAGCCAGTCTCAGTCCATTATTCCTACTTTCCAAACGGCCTACACTCTCCTAGACCCTTTCCATCCGTGTGTCTGTATACTTGGTTTAGGGGAAGCAAATGGGATAGAATGAGAAGTAATGAGTTTAAGCTGAAAAAGTGTAGATTTAATATGGAAATAGGAGAACTTTTTTTTATGTATATTTGTTGTCCCTTAGCTGGTTTGCAAATAAGGCAGTTGATGATTGAAACAAATTTAGTTATGAGGTCGTGAGTGCAGAGTCGATAGCAAGTTTTAAGAGATTAGTTTAAGTTATGGATGAGGATGCCAGGTGGAGTTAGTCTTGACGGGTGGATTAAGCCCGTGGTTCCTAAACTTTTTCATCTTGTTACCACCCAATTTAACATACCACATTAGGCGTGCTACCCCTTTCACAAAATGTTGTCAATATTGATGTATATGGCTATATTAAAACACGATATATTTTCTTTTTTGTCACCCCTCCATTACCCCCGAAAAACAGGGAACTACCACGTGTACGCCGCCACCCAGACCTCTTGTAGTTCCTTATTTTCTGATGTTCTTACTTTCCCAAATCCTAGAAGACAAATGATCGTTCTGAAATTATAAGAATTCCTCTCCAGTTCTTTTATTTGAGAAAGTCAAATTCGAATCACCTGTAGATGTTTAGTTTGAACCCAAAATACAAGACTCGTGTTTAGTTACCTGTTAGTGTTTTAAATGTTGTGGGTGCAGATATTTCTTGTGTAGTATATACATTTTTTTTTTATGCTCACTTACAGAAAGTTTAGGTAGCAGTTCTGGTACGTAGTTTCATTTGGGATTTTCTTTATTATTGTTTCTCCCACCTTTGGACACTCAGTTTTTCTAAGAAACATTCACTTTTTATAATTCTAACAATCATAGTTGTTGATGCCAAATCCGAAATACAAGGCAAAAAAGAATTAATTTATTTATGTAATTTATATTCATCAAAAATACTTATAACTGCATTTTCTTCTATAATTTTCAAAAAAACAATCATTTTCAAACATGAAATAAGATATTGGTCTATTAATATATGCCTCGTGAACAGAGAAATAATAATAATAATAATAATAGTCTCTGGTAATCATGTTAGATATTATAGCACACAATTGGCCCTGAAGTGAAGGGTTGAAGGTTGAAAGGGTTGAAGTGAAGGTTTGAAAGGGTTGAAAGTTTAAGTAAAGGGTTAAAGGTTGAAGTGAAGGTTTGAAAGTTGTGTTGCTCTGTTCCCTCAACTCATTCCAGTTCAGTTGCAGAAAACAGCATACAAGATATACAAAATAAGACTTTGGGTATACAATGTTATTACTTTTCAAAATGTGCAATATCATAAAGTACAAAACATATATGTTTATATATTTTTACATCATTGATTTGAATGAAGTTAAAAGCTGTAGTAAAATACACATCAGATATAAGGAATTAAAACCGTTAAAAGTAAGGAAGTAAATATCTTGGTCTGATTCAGTTCATTCTTCAATCTTTCATCGCTTAATGAAAGTAAAATATCTTGTTAACAGTTGTCATCGGCTTTTCAAACTCTGTACACATATAATCAACTCGTGTCATCAACAACTGGTTCATCGCCAACTTTTAATACACAATTCAGATTTTTCAAACGTGGAAATTAATATTAAAAAATATCTAAAAGGTAATAATTTTTAATTTTTTGTCAGGTTTCATAAAGGATAAATATAATTCATAGTCTGTACAGTTAGATGAAAAGTGAGAAAATAATACATGAAAACTATGGAATACAATAAAAACAGTTATCTTTGTGACACTCCCATTCACTATACACATCCAGTACCTTTCAATGCCCGAGTGTATGTATCAAAAGTCTCCCCAACGCGGGGTAATAATTGTTCATTACCTACATGAATGAAGGCATCAGGAGGGATCTGCCTCACACTCCCATAAAAACTCTGTTAACACAACCAGTTATCACTATGGATGGAGCACTACTGTCTTCTAGTGTAGTAAAGGTATCACTTTCATATGTACACTAAAAACTTCGCCTCTGTACAGGATAAAAGTCTCACAAAAGTGTTGATATATATGTATATACATATATATAGATATAAAAAGTCATTGGTAAAAGCTACAATAGTCTTTCAACTGAAGCTTCACCACACCAAGATTATATTGTATGTATCTTTCAAAGGCTCACAAAACTATTACTCAGTTTTTCAAACCTGCAGCCATTGGATCAGTTATTTCTGTCACAAGAACAGTCACTTGTTGGCATGTGTGTTTACCTCATTTTTTTCAAATCTCCACTTGACAAGTTTGACAAATGAAGTTAATTCTCATCTGTTTCTGTAACACAGTTGAGACTGTTGTCAGAACCTTCAATTCCTGTTGATAATGTATTATTGAAGTCATCTTCAAACTTTGCATAAGCACCACGCTTTCCAGCATCCACAGAAACATCTAAATTGTTCACTTTGAGTCTTGCGTACTCATCATCACTCGCACCAACGTTGAGGTTACTCACTTTTGGCACATCATCACTACCATTCTGAGACCGACACTCACTACTGTCCAGGTTGACCTCAGGCCGGGAAATGTTCAGTTCATTTGATGATGATGATGATGAATGAGGTGAATGGCCCTTTTTAGTTGTCCCAGCAGCTGGCTTGCCATTGGGTAACACGTCATCAGCCAGGTGGTCAGCTGACCGGTGCAGCTGGGAGGCCATCCTGTAGTAGTGTGGCTTCACTTCACCGAGGGGACGTGAATAGGTCAGGTGGTCGTATTCACATTCTGGCAAAGAAAACACAACTTAATCAGATATGAATAACTGAGTAATACAATGCAACAGTACAGAGTCAAGGTGCTTCTTGCTAGCTGTTTGGATCTAAATATTATTACAATGGGAGACTGATGATAAACTCTAAACATTCACCTAAGATACAATAAGATACAAGCAAACATAGAAGTAGACAAATTCATTCTTTTTTTGAAACCGCTTCAGACATGCATAATTAGATTAAAAAAAAAAATATTGGAAAGAAAAATTAACCTTCAAATTGGTTTCATACTATCCACTTAATATTACCAATTCATTGTTCACCATAAAAATACTACAAATAATGTACAAAAAAAGTAATTGCATTCATCTGCCCAATTGATGAACTAATATATATTTGAACACTTCAGTTTAGTTGTCTGGGTTATTATTATTATCAGGACATTTTTATTAACGGGGGGTCATTTTTTTTCTTGCCTGTACACACACACCAACACACATAAATATGTTTCAATATAAAGTCAATATAAACTATGTACAACAATTATCCCGTCTACTCTATTGATAAGATGACACTTTGAAAACCATGCTTCATAATTATTGTAATAGAAAAAAGTTTGAGTAAGTCGTCATTCTTGAGGACAATTTTGTAACACTTACTAATAATAATTGATGATAATTAACTGAACATGTAAAGAATAGATTTTTCCTTCGTAAACACATATCTAGTTTTCAATCTACATTTTTGAGTAAACATGCCAAGACAATCATGAAAGCCAGTCCATGAAAAATAAAATTAACGAATAATTACACGAATACCTCCATTCATAAAGTGGAATAAGAATTACCCTCTAACAGGAACGAAGTATTGCACAATTCTTGGGTGCACTGTGGCGTCAACTAATATGCGCCAAACTTACACGAGCCGCTCCTTCTGAATACTGTGTACACTGAGCAGCGGCAGGAAGGGGGGAGGGAGAGAAAGCATTGTAAAAAAATAAACTACATAGTATATATAATGTTTGGAAATCGTCATGTATATTGAATTAATGCGACTTACTTCACTTTTTGATAATAATTGGGTGTAGATATGACCCAAAACTATGATAATCCTAGAGAGAGATGGTTGAATATCAAAATTATTTATCGATCTAATATTCAATTAACTACACTTCACAATGCAAGGTTCTGTTCTGATAGTTATTGTCTATTTATCTATCTATATACCTGGCTTATATCCCCATTAAAAGAGGGTAGCCAAGACAAGGCATTTGTAATACTGTATAATATTACAGTATTACGTCAATGCACAACGCAAATATTACAGAACCTCGGCTTGTTTTACCAATACAATTTAATGAATATATTTGTCTTTTTGATTAATTTGATTTTGCCATTGAGGTTAGTTTTAGTTATTGATTATATGCACATTAAAAATACATTCAATATACAAGAACAGGCAATAAGTGTTAATATAGATGACAGACACAACGTAGCAGTGACCAATCCTCATCATATTGTAGTGTTTATAGATTTGGTTATACACATGACTTTTTTTTCACTTTTTTTTCCTATTTGATAATCTGTTACATAATGACATCATACTGTATCCAAGTGCTGCAGCTTCTTGCATAAAAAGGTCACAGAAAAAAGTGTACAGACTAGTATTTTTTGTATTAATATAAATACAGCATAAAATTCAGTGCAATTAAAATTCTTTCCTATCGGTTCATCTCTGAATATTAACTAAGAGGTACAGATTTTGGATGATGTAATTTTTTGGCTCAAGACGATATTTTCTCCAATTCTAAAATTATCCGATTAAAGTAAATGTCATGAAAAATGCAAAGACGCGACATCAAAAAACAATTCAATAACCTTGAATTATTAGAGTCGGTTTGTTGAGTGACTTGTTGTAATGGCTTTGAGTCCATAACAAATATATCAAAAGTATAATTCAGTGAGCATTATATGACTCCTTATGAGGTGTAATCGTAATCAAGCGTTTACCTAATGTTACGGACAGGCCTCATTAGCACACGTCACTTGCAGCCAACATACATAGAACTGCACGTGGGCTTTCAGTTCATCACATTCATATTGAGTGACGTTATGTCTTGTGTAGCATCTATCAAATTGATGTACCTTGTGTTGGGTAAAAGAACACTTCTAAGATGTCTGTACACTTCTTCTATGGAATATATTCAAATGAAATGAGATAACCAAGCTCATACAGTTAAAAGCAAAGATATAGCTTTCAAAACCCACAAAACAACCATAAAAAAAGATCATGCAAGGTTCAATCTTACTATGTAGCAATTACCAGTTACTAAACAACACTTATGTTTTTTGACCAAGAATAATGATGGTTGTATGGTGGTGTGAAATGATAGGGTTGTATATTTGGGTAACTGGTGGTGCCACAATGCAAATAAAATACTGTACAGCATTCAGTTGTGGGATAAAAATGAGGGAGAAGTGGGTATGGGTATGGGTATGGGCACGAGGTCAAGTATTCTCGTACCTTCAGTCTGATCCTCTGAGCTCCCAAGCCTTCAGGAAAATATATGTGAATATTACATATCATGCTGTGGTATGTGAATACTGTTTGTTAATTGCAAGATATTTAGACACTTAACACCAGTAATATAATGTCAATCAACCTTTCTCTCACTTTCATTCACTCTCTCTCTGTGACTGTTACCTCAACATATTTAATTGTGGAAATTATTTAGATAATATAAGCATTTAAGTTGGAGATTAGAACAGCAACACAAAGTCAACATAACTTTAAGCATTCACTAACTCCTCTCGCACTGATAAGAGTGTGTGTTTATCAGACAAATGGGAAGAATTAATCACATTTTGGCAGTGCAGAGGTTTTCAATTTGAATATATAAATAGTAATAATATTGTAAGATGTAAAAAAGTAAAACTGTTGAGCAAAAACGGTTTAATTGAAATAAAAATTAAGATTCCTAAAAGGGCGAGATATATATTTGTTGGTAGTGTATGTAAGATGGAATTGTGAGGAGGTTTGGTGAATGGTGGGATTTTTTTAACGTATTTTTGTTGTCCCTTAGCCAGTACCCTTTTAATGTGTGACTCCAAGTTGTGTTGATGTGGAATGATACTATTGACCTTAGAATACTTATATAAACTTTACAGGTATGGGTGGATTAGTCTACTTAGGACTTCGTTACTGAATAGCTAAGATAAATGAGTCGCTAGCTATTAATTCTACTTCAATGGTGTAGCAAACTGTTAACTGTAGTACACTATATTAAGTTACACTCACAACAGTATGTAAAGCTAATTCATGTAAATTACAACGGAGCCAATACTAGACATACAAAATGTTTATCAAAACCTTGTATTATTTGGAGCCACTTTCACTCTCAATGATGAGTTTATGGAGACTGGCATTTGCCAGTAACTAAATAACTGTGATTAAATTTACTCATTCATGTCATTATTCTTTCAGATCGTTCAAAGCAAATTCCTGCCGGAAACCCAAGAAACCTTTGCTGCATAAACAACGGAGCGACTTCCTTCAGCCTGTCCAAACATACTCATCAACTCCAGCCTCAACAAAGAGCTTTGAGTTGCTTAGTACAATACAGTACTTGTTACTTTATTGACCACAATCACATGAAACTAAAAATCATAGATCATACATATACCATACATATAAAGTTTGGATGTAGATTCCTTTTTTTGAGATGACTAATTTTGATTTTTTTTTGTAGTGTTGTGAGAAATGTAGCAACTTCAATGAAGAGTAAAAGGAAGAAAAGGAACGAAGCTGAAGAGAAGGGAAAGAGTACTGCAACAGAGAAGAGAAGGGAAAGAGTACTGCAGCAGAGAAGAGAAGGGAAGGAGCACTGCAGCAGAGAAGAGAAGGGAAGGAGCACTGCAGCAGAGAAGAGAAGGGAAGGAGCACTGCAACAGAGAAGAGAAGGGAAGGAGCACTGCAACAGAGAAGAGAAGGGAAGGAGCACTGCAGCAGAGAAGAGAAGGGAAAGAGCACTGCAACAGAGAAGAGAAGGGAAGGAGCACTGCAGCAGAGAAGAGTAGCAACACTAGAAGACACTGGCTTTGCTGGTGTGCTCAACACTATTGAATTGTATCCACCTTTATATCCATCCCCCAGGAATCATTGTATCAGACTCGCTGTTAGCCGGCTGTGATGCGGGTACATGAGCTTGAGCAATGTTATAAGTCCATCGGACTCCCCAGTGTGATTACTATTAATTTGATTTTTTTAATAAATTTTTATGACGGAAAGTATGTAGTTTTTCTCCGGACACTCTTCCGAGTATCGTTAGTGTCCTAAATCTATGGAGGACAATCTCCATTGCTATTCATGTCCTTGCATACACTAATTCTCCCTCACTGTCACAAGTAGCTGTAAACAAGTAAGCTTACAGGCATGTCTCTTAATTACCAGAGAAATACCTGAGAGGTTGACACTGAAATGTAGGAGCTGGAATCAGATATAACATAACTGGATCAATAGTGGGAGGTACTCGGTATTCAGGAATAAAGACTGCAACACTAACAACCTTACAAGACACTAACAAACATCCCAGTGGCATTCCATTATACGGATTAAGATGCTGATAGTGGCTACTACCCGAGGCGACAAGGCTAGATGGAGAGAAAAGTAAGATTAAAGCCGGCTATCCTTGCAATTAAGAAGAGGAAGTGTAGATTTGATCTGAGGCTTGGGTGCCACCTTGGTATTTTTTCTGATGTTCCTTATATCCTTCCCTTTGTAGAGGAACCGTAGGCGTGTTTGTGTGTATAATATGTTGTGAGCCTAGTGAGGGTTCTATTTCAAAGTGAATTTTGGCAAAAGTAATTAAAATAAAAAAATATGCGTAAATAAATAGTAGTGTGCTGGAACACACTTTCACTGGCCACTACTTCACTAAGTCATGCACCTGTGGAAAATCTGTCAATATCTCATTTAAAAGCTACTTCTCTCCACCAGTATAAAATCTGTAGTCTAGGATATCTTCAGTGAAAAATGTCAAATAAAAAGTGTCTATTGGTTGAAATAAAATTTAAAATACACCACAGCAACATTTCACTAACAATCTATCAATATATAGATATATTGATTAAGATACCTATAAGTAGTAGAGATTTCCAGTTACAGCAGTTTTGTTGAAATCTGTGGGTAATTAAGTCAACTGAAACATGCATAAGTGGAACCACCAAAAGTCCTGTGGAGAAAAATATTTAAATTCTATGTATTTAAAGTATGAGATATTTCGTTAAGTAATGTAAGTTGATAATTCTGAAAGAACTCATTAGTACCTTAAACCAGATTAATTTGCCTAAACCTAAGTGTGATATTGAGTGTGAGAAAGGATTATGATAAGGATTAGTTTGAAGAGTCTAACATATAAAGGATCAACACACAACTACTCCACACCAAACACCTTTCTGAGTGAGTGTAGTGTTTCAAGTATTAAGTTTCAATTAGGGTTTCAGCTTTAGTGATGGAATGCTTCATTCAGCTCGTCAACACTAACATGATATCAAATACAAGTTAATCGTAGCCGTAATTATTAGTAACATGATATCAAATACAAGTTAATCGTAGCCGTAATTATTAGTTTTCTATATCTGTATAGTATTTTGAAATGGCCAAACAAATTACAATTCTTAATGGCTCCAGTTTTATCTTTGAAGTAGGTTAATTTCTTAGACTGGTTAGGATAGGACGGGACGGGATGGGATGGGACGGGACAGGACATGACAGGATATGACAGGATAGAATAGGATGGGATATAACATGGCTTTGTGAGGTTGAACTTCAACAAAAACCCTCACCTCACCTCAACACCTTAACAAAAATATTGAAACTTTACAAACGCATCGCCAAGCTAAAGCCAAAACCCTAAATAGATCACCACACTTACACTGACTTCAACTCTTCTAATAAATACGTAATAGGAATTCTGGGATTGCTACTGTACGTATATAATGGGCATGATTCTAATTCATGTTTGTATTGGTAAGTAAGTAAGTAATTGGTCTTTTTACAACAACTACTACCATTATTAAGGTAGTTTTTCCTGACCAGTGTATCACAACTTTACCTCAGGTTGTGTGTGGGAAGGGATGCCAAGGAGGGTCGTTTGAGATTGTTTCAACATTCAATTAAAAACCTCAGGCAAAAATTTCAGCACTTTCTATTTTTTTGCCGTCCTATAAAGGATTTTTAATGAAGGGAAATGAAGCATAAAATAGCCATAACATTAGGATTAGCTGATTTGTAATTAAAACAAACACCATAACAGAGACATTAATAATCACGAACCTGGGTCTTTCTGTGGGGGCGGCCGATGCTTGATCTCATCGTACACGTGTTCCACTAAGCGGTTGTCTTTTATGCTCTCGATGGAGTGGTAAATATTAAGGTTGGGATTGGTGGCGTCTGCTTCTAACGCCTTAACTCGGGCTTGTCGCTGTAGTGTTGACGGGACATCGTAGTGACCCCCGACTGCTCCTGGAAACAACCAACATTAAACATTTGTAATGACAAACTCACCAAGCACAGCTGCTGTATCTCTTGAAAACCAGAGCACTTGAAAACCCCGCAGACTTTAACAGAACTTTTTTTTTATATTATTTTGAAATCAGATGAGTTCAAAATCTACACCTTTCTTTTTCTTACAGAACTTTTTTATATATATTATTTTGAAATAAGACCAGTTGATTCATACTCATAGTGGTCACATTTCTTAGATTATTTTGACTTTATTACTCTTTTTTTCAGTCATTCTAAATACTATTGACACATTATAAAAAAAACCTTGTTACCAAAATTCTTAGTATACAACAACAATGCAAATATTTTCCAGCAATACTTAACTACACAGAAGATGAAGATACACTACAACATGCTTTGGGCTTCAATTATTAATGTATGTAATGATATAGTAAATAGATGAATACTAAAAACTGTACCATGGGAGTTGTTTTTAAATCTTAAGATGATGATAATGATTAGACTTAACTACTAGCATTCTAGATTCCTTTTAAATACGACAGTAGGCAACCACATAGAAGTAGAGGGAAATACAGCTTATAGTATAGATACTCAGATAGGATAGCACACAAAGGATATATAAAGGTAAAGAAGAACCAGGATTATTTAGTATCTAACCATCCAGAATGATGAAGTAACCAGGATTTTAATGGAAAGAGTATTCTATAAAATTAAAAAGGCTTGAATTTAGCACCATGTCTCCCATTTACAGCCACTTGCAATGGAACTACCACGTGTTTGCCCCCGAGCCGTTTGTAGCTTCCTTATATTCATGTGTTCTTATATATATATATTTTTTTTCCACTGTAATAATTTGCTTGAGTGTATGTTCGTTGGTTGGTTACTCCTTTCTTGTAATATTAATTTAGTTTTCTACATAGGAGGATGATATTAATATTTATTCTAGTTGTGACACGAGAAGTTATGTAAAAAAAATTCTCACTTGTGTCGCTTTGAAATTACTAAAAGTTAGGTCTTGGTGTGCTCTTCAGATCCAGTTTATTCTAAATATTTTCAAAGATAGGCTTTGCTTTCATACATAATTGTCGACATGTGTTTTCCCTCTTTCAGGCTTATAGATAACTGGTATGGTATTATTCTCCATCCTATTGGAGAGACCATTTAGTGCGGTCGACTCGTGATGATGGATTTTATATGCTAAACAACTGATCATGTCGTCAGTTTAAAGCATGGTGTGCGTCAAAGCTCAACTCACCCTTCACATACACACATACACACACACACACACACACACATACACACGCGCATGAAAAAAAGCAACAACTGTCCAGCATTCTTTTTTCAATACTTGTTCTGTTTATCCAGTATACGTGGACAGTGTATTATAACATTGGTGCAGGACGGCAAAGCAGCAAAACTCAGTACAAATGTAAGGATATGATGCAGGCTGTTTGGTATATATCATTTTAAACTTAATACATCAAGTTTAAAAATAATGAAAATTATCAAAAAGTGCCAACGTTTATTTGTTTATATATTTAGTTTATTTATTCAGTTTTTGAGACTGAGGTTTGTTAGGAGACAACCAACCAAGGCTCTACAGTAAAGGGTGGAGTGAAGTATTACTACAGGAGGAAGGACAATGAACACACAAACTGTTCTACAGGAAACGGTCAACTTCTAATCAGTTCACGTTCATGAAGAACTCATGAACTGAAAATGTGAATAATTACCTAAACTGCATGCATCATCATGAAAAGTGAAGGTGCCCAGTTTCTCCCACTCTCTATTTTTATCATCCTTGAGTGAGAGATTATTCTTGATGGTGACACCATTATTTAAATTACCATTTTCAAGTAGGTTTGGTTGGGACTTGCTCACAGACTGGTAAGCATAAACAGGATTGTCAAAGTGATGTTGGTCTGAAAAGAGAAATCAAACATACATGTTATCACAATGTTCCTAATGTGTATTAGTGATGATTAAAAGATCAATGAATAGTAAGATAATAATAGAAAGGTCTACACATGCATTACCTTTAGATGTAACTTTATATTGATGAGATGACATTCTGTACATATGTACATAGTAAATTAAATTAAGAACTCTAGATAAGCAGTGAGTTCCTCTTAAGTTGATAATATGCACTGCAAACCATACCATACACCTACAACTTTACATCTTGAGTGCAACACTACCATTACTAATTCTTAATGGCAACACTTGCACACCACCCAACACTAAGGTCAAGGTAGTGACACTTTCACTCATTATAACAACGAATATCTGCGTCAGATTTGATCTTGTCGTGCCATGTCATAAATAATGAGGAAGGATTAGCAGGCCTCTCCCCTTGTCCCTCTCACTCATTCTATTTGGTAAATTTAATTATCCAAGTTGCAGACTATCAATTAATTTACTTATTTATATATACCCATATTTTTTTTCTGAATTACGTTTGTGTTCTGTTCTTTTCTCTGGTGCCGCCTCACATTACATTTGTGAAATAGTCAATCTGTATCTCCATCTATGTATCTGATGCCTCAGAGCCCTACGTCAACTCCCCTCAAGGTGGCGCTCGTGGCAGGAAAGTGTCCCTAAGTGTCAAGTCTTCACCTGTCACCTCCCTCCCTTCAAAACTGTTCCTTGCTACTATCAGTACTCTATCAAATCAGTTACAATAATTAAACAAATATCTAAAAGTGAATAAACACGGCAAGATTTATCTGCAATAAGTAAATGACTCATTATTGTTAAAGAAACATTCGATATCTTTGCCTATACTAGCTAACAGCAGGCAACACTTCCTATGTAACTTGCATCTGGTTAGCCAATAATACAGTTACCACAATCTTTCTTCAAGACAAACATTCACGTGATGCACAGGCTAAACAACTATTGTTTGATGCATTATTAAGTAACATTTAACATGCTTCATCAACGTAACATTTAACCAAAGCACAGTATTGCATGGCTACACTATCTTAGACTTATTCCAATTACGTAGTTGTAAAAATGGAAACATTCAAATAAGTATACGTATTCTATTTTATAATAAGAATGAACTAATAAGGCCAAACAAGAAATCAAAACTGCCAATCTGCAAACCATTTGTTATAAACGTTTTCTTCTGATTGAAAACTAAAAGCAATTTAAAAGTTAATAAAGTGCAATACCTGCTATTGAACTCCACCTTTTTGCTACAGGTTGTCCTTAAAAGTAAAAGTAAGATGTATACAATTAGTGATGATACACTAAAAGTACATAGAAAAATAATAGCATGTCCCATACATAACAACAAGTAATAAATGACATATATTTAAGGAATGTATGAAATTTTCCTGACCACCAAGCTTTGTCTTATTGAAAAAGGAAAAGGAAAAAGGAAAAGCCAAAAGCTATGAGAACTTCAGATGCCATTGGGGTTACATCTACTCTGTAAAACTTAAAAAACAAATTCATTTTAGTACATCAAGAAGGGGAATGCAAAGGGGAGAGACAACACTGTATGCAGCTAAAGTCTGTAGCACAATGTTGAGTAACCATCAAAAGGAAGGAGAATATAAAGTAGCAGAGTCTCACCAGACTTTTGTGAGAGTTTAGTAGTAGTAGAAGTACGTAGCTTTGCATTGTCTCGGTTCTCGGGTGGCCGTGGACGCTCTACAGTAAGTAAACGTGCAAAGCAAAGGTTAGAGTTAGAATTACTATATCACTGGAAACACACACGTACATGAAGGTTATTATTAAAGCATTTTTTTTGAAGAGCTAACATGGAGTAAATTAAATTAGTAAAAACACGTTCGGTGAAAATGTTTTAATATAGTTATTCTATATTTCGTCATAATCCATCATTAATTTCGTTCCTCATGCATTCTTCATCTTTAAACTTCTTTCAAGAGAGTGTCATTGATCCGTGTCACCATAAAGTCACCACACTCATCACTACAACACCATCTTGACACAGTGAGAACATCTACTAAGAGTATAATGTACTGACAGATTTATTACAAGTCACCATACTAAGTGCTACCTTCCTCCTTCTCTTCCTTACTTTCCCTCATGACCTCTTCCACACCTACACTAAAACACAATGGTGATGACACATAAGGTTATTTCACATCTATTTCTTTTATTTATCTATTAATTTTGTTTTATTTCTTGCACCTTTTGGCTCCGGTAGGCTTGATGGAGGCATTGAATGGTCGTCCTCTGCCCATTAGTAGCGCAGGTTAGGTTTTTATAGTGACGCATATAGAATGTCAACTAAATCTGTACTTATTCACTTCCATGTTAATTAAACTTTGTTACTCCATGTTAACAAATCAATCACAGATCTTGAACTATATAAATTGATTAATATTTCACTAAAACGCATGTATATTTTTTAGTGGGATCCTTAAGATTTAATAAGGTGTGTGGGAGTGTAGGTATATGTATGGAAGTATAAGTGTATGTATGGGTGTATGTATGTATGGGGGTGAGTTGGGTTGTGTTGTGTATGCTTGAAGTAATGTGGGAAGCAGCTAGTGTATGTGGTTTTTTTGGGCAGGGGAAGGCGTGTGTCTCTCTGAGGCTTGTTGATGGCTTGAGTATGTAATATAGAGTGTGTCAAGTCTTCTTACAAATGACACACCAAAAACAATGCATGGAGGAGAATTATCATGTTTCTCTACAAGTGTCAAGTGAAAGTTTTCCGACACAATCAGTACACTCTATGGCCAAAAAATCTCTAAGTCAAAACTCTGCCAAGCTTAAAGTATCCCAATATCATTAGTATTAATTAATTTTGTTATAAGCATTACTACATCTGATGCTTTTATGAATGCAGGTTACGGTAATGGTTAATGGAATGTTTATAGAATGTTTTCCACGTAGCTGTGTCTCCTCACCTGTTGCTGCTGGATCTGCTATGTACTGCACCACCGCTAACTCTCGCTTCAGACGCAGCAACCGACGCCTGAAACAATGCAAGCAAGTCAATAATGAGATGTGTTGGGCAAGCAATGCGAGATTGGTTTAATAAGTTTTCATGTACGAGGAATTGTTGATGAAAGAAATGTCAAATACCATCCTGTTTTTCTTTTTTTTTATATAGATTAGTAGTTTAAGATAGACCAACTAAATGAAGGTCAGTTGTTTTTCTCTGTGTTATTTATGGGAAAGGTCATCTCTATACTTATTTAACTTAGGATTGTAAATATAAATGTACAAATGGAGAAAATGACGTGTTTCCACAATAATTTAGTTTTCTCTTAGAGTATTTGAGTAATTGGAAAGATAACGACAACATTAGAATATTCGATAGACATTATTGAGCTCCATAAGTATGTAATAAATGCAGTATAATAATGATAATAATACATACTTGTAGTAGATGATGATGGCAATTACAATGGTGATCAGAATGATGGATACAACCCCCACAATGAGTCCAGCATTGTTAGGGGTGGACTGACTAGGTAAGATGGGGTCCTTCACCTTAAAGATTGGGCTGGTGATTGGGATGTCACACAAGTCTCCTGATATAAAGAAAAAAAAGAGGAAAAAAAATTAACCATTGTTTTGAGTTTGTAAAATATCCATATATATATATATATATATATATATATATATATATAGTTTCATTATTTCTATTTTAGCACGTTTTATTTAGCAGTCCCTCACCTTCATATCCATAGCGGCACTTACAACCCTGCACGGGATGGCAAATAGAGTTTTCCGTGCTACAGTTGCAAACATTGAAGCATTGCCGACCAAACGAACCTTCCGGACATGCTGAAACCACACATTATTACATTAATTTATAACAATGCACACTATAGATATACAGCATAGATAATATAATACAAAAACCATGATTTTCAACACAAATTAATGAAATATACTCACTTTGCGTGCATCCAAAGCCCATCCATCCCGGCTTGCACTCACAGAAGCCATCGCTGCCTCGACAAGATGCATGATTCCGACAGTGACAGGTCTGAAGGCAGTTATAACCAAAGCTTCCTGTAGGACAAGGCTGAGAACAGTCTGCTCCTCTCCACCCCGGCAAACACAGACAATCACCTGCAGGAAAGGAAAACAGTCTTAAAGATACAATTATTGAACAGATTCCCTGACGTTTCAACAATTCTTTACAATGTTCTCCTTAAGTAACCTAATCAGATACATGAACATTATTATCTACATTAAAAGAAGACTGGCATAGGAAACGAAAACAATTCTTTCAGTCTTGCTAATCTTTGTGAGGCAACCATATCACTGTGATTGTGAATGTGTAGAAGAGGATTACAGAAATGCAAGGACAGAAATAAATGGAAACTCTTCTGCCGTGTGAGAGTTCTTAGGAATCGACATTAGATAAACATAGATAGATAAATAAGATAGATAGATTAATGAGTCAAAGGTCTGAAAATTCACATCGTAGTCAAACACTCACCAGTTTCATGATTACACCCGGCACCATTACGACACTTGCAGGTATTAGCACACCCAATGCCCCAGGTTCCGGGTGCACATGTACGGTCACAGCGAGGGCCGCGCCACCCGGCCTTACACACACACGTTCCCAGTTGGGGGTGACACGTTCCATTCCCATGAACACACGCTGGGCAGTCCTGATAACAGTTAACACCGTATTTCCCAGGCCGGCAGGGAGTGTTGCAGTCAGCGCCGTGCCATCCTCTCTCACACACACACTTCCCTGTCTGAAAGTTGCATGATCCGTTGTTCTTGCAATCACACTTCTTAATGCAGGACTCTCCGTAGTACCCTCGTGGACAGTGGGAGTGACAACTGACACCTGAAAACATAAACACATGTATAGAATAGTAGGAAACTGTGTAAAATATAGAATATACTTAAAGAAATAGGTAGTGAGTCTATAACTAAGATAACCAGCTTCTTAATTCATATGTATGTCACATGATTAAAAAATTATATAGTCCCATAATGTACAATCTTAGGAAATAAACCTATATACAGTATACTGAAACACAAATGAAATACAATAAAGCAATTACCTCTAAATCCCGGCTTGCATATACACTTTCCCGTCTCAGCCTCACATCCTTCCACATGGGGCCCAACACACGCACATATGTTGACACACGCCATCCCATGATTACCCTGTTTACACGTCATCTCACACTTCTCCCCGTAGTGACCCGGCCCACACGTACACATTCCCGTTACTGGATCACAAGAACCATTGTTGTCACAGTCGCACGCTTTGGAACAGTTTTCTCCATACGTTCCGAGAGGACATGTGAGAGAACACTGCTGGCCTTCCCAACCTGGAATTGTAATACTATAATTAATTTTCCGTAGCATGCAAAGAGTTAAGGATATTTTCAAAGGTTATAATAGTGGTATAATATGTCAGTGATTTCAGTGGCTTAGTAAGGGGTGGGCGGAGGGGGCCGTCCGCCCCGGGTGACAGCTTGAGAGTGGTGCTAAGATACAGGCTCAAGTTTAATGGCTAAATTCAGTGACATAGCTAAGGGAAGGGGTGTGGAGGTCATATAAGAAGACGCCCCCCCAGTCCCCCAACAAAGGGGCCCGCCTCCCCCCCAAAATGGTCCATTTGGGAGCCCCCATTTGTTGCCATACTCATTTGTTGAAGTGTGTGGGCGGAACCCCACAAGGAGACAAGACCGCCAGGCCCTGTTTACCTGGTTTGCAGAAACACTTCCCAGACTCGTGAGAACAGCCGTATGAGTTCTTACACCTGCAGTCTAGTTCACATTTTTGTCCATAGTTGAACTTTGGGCAATGTTCATCACACTGAGGCCCGTGGTAACCTGAACAAATAAATAAATAAATTAATTAAAGATGCAAGGAACTCTTAAGAGGTGAAAATAATTAAATGAAAAGGAAAAAATCTGGAAAATCATCACATTATTTTATATTAAATTATTGGAATGAAAAATATTAATCAGGAAGAAACATTAAAGCATAAGAATATTTCCATTATTCACGTACAAGGTAAATATTTACATTCATAAACATACAAACTTTAATGCACTGATATAAAGGAAACAGTATTCTTACCCGGAGCACATATACAAGTGCCGTCAACAGGATCACAGAACGCACCATTCCTACACTGACAACTTTGTGCACACTTCTCCCCATACTTGTAGAAGGGACAAGCACGAGTACACGTCTCCCCCGCCCAGCCTGCCTTACACTCACACGCTCCAGTCCAAGGGTGACACCTGGCAACGAGAAAGAAAAGGAAGATGTGAAGTGAATTATTGTGAACGTTTATAAATAAAAATTAGTTACACTTTGAATGGCTCTTAACAGTAATGAAATTCAACTTTGTATGTGGTATATTTTTAATGGTATCTTAATCTGAACGTTTAGCAGAGAGTAGAGTGGTAAAGATGTTTATTCTCACCTTTCAGTGTTATCTTTTTCACAAGAACAAATATGTGAGCAGCCAAGACCGTACTGGTTGGGCGGACAGGCCGGGATGGAACATTGGGTTCCCAGCCATCCTTCTTTACAGAAACAACGCCCACTGATGTGTGAACACGTCGCTCCGTTATAACAAGAACAATTCTCTGTACAGTTGACACCATAAGTACCTATTGGACATTCTTCTTGACACTGTAAGTAAAGTTTATAAGTGTGAGTTTCAAGTTTATTTATAATACTTATATACACAATCAAACATCAACACAGAGGATTTCAAGATTTTCATCACTGGAGGAAAACTCTTAATTCCCTCTGAATTAAAAACTTTTATGCCATGTAGATAGAGAAAATATGTTACTTATAATGTGTGAAATTAAGTTCATAAATTCAATCTATAAATCTCTTTATGAAATTAAATAAAAGTGAAGTCCTATTCTTACCTTATTGCCAACATAACCTGATGGACACTTGCATCGGCCAGTCTTGTGGTCACACGTTGCAGTGTTGTAACAATCACAAAGTTCAGAGCAATTGTAACCCCAAGTACCTTCAGGACAAGGATTGGCACAAACATCGCCCTGAAAAACAATATGATTTTAATATTCATACAGTAGCTATAATGACCTTGTTTTGGTGATTCTATAATAACCTCAGTGGTGCAGTGGTTAGCACGTCTGACTACGAGTTCGATCCCGGACAAAGGCAGGCGGCACACAGCTCACCCAGCTGTTCATCCTCCCAAACGGGTTGGTCGATAAATGGGTACCTAGGGTAACCTGGGGAAGGTAAACTGTGGAAAGTCGGATGTCACAGTGGCCCTGTGTCCCAGGGTAATGGATTAATATCCACCACAGGCTCAAAGGCCAATGTGACGGGAGATGAACGCTCGCACCTACGCGTAGCATAGCATGTGCCCCAACTTTATATTATTATTATCTTTACGTAACCTGTGCAGGGAGGCTGATACAGACTATTTATTATACAAAACTATTTCACAACAACTGAACACTGAAAGGCGTGACTCACCGTCCACCCAGCCGGACATTGACACTTCCCCGTCACATGGTCACAGTGTCCGCCGTTCTGACACTGACACTTGTTACTGCAGGCCGCTCCGTGTGTTCCCTCGGGGCAGGACTTTTCACACAGTGGTCCCGTCCAGCCTGGGGGACACCGGCAAGCACCAGACACATGGTCACACGTCCCTCCATTCTGACACCGACACCTGTCTTTGCAATCCTGTAATAATAATAATAATAATAATAATAATAATAATAATAATAATAATAATAAATATTCACTGCTTTACAAATTAACCACACAAAGGAATATTTTTGTTATACCAGCAGTGAATATTAATATTGTGAGTCCATCCGAGAAGCCTTCAGACACGAATGATATTTGTATGAGTAAATTTATGAGAAAAATCACTGAGAATAAAAGGTGAAAAGACCTTTATTAACTATTCTACAACACTGAAACTCCACATTTCCTTCACTTCACACACACATTCCCTGCTTTATATTATGGATCTATAGAAGCTTAGTAAAGAGTGATAATGTAATAAGGAGAGCCATCTTACCACGCCATAGTAACCTTCTTGACACTTTTCCTCACAGTAAGGTCCAATCCAGCCGGCGTGACAGGAACAGTTCCCGTACAGAGGGTCACACTTGCCCTCATGAAGGCACGGACAGTCATGCACACAACCCACGCCCCATTTACCCTCAGGACACGCTGCAAAGGGGTAACAAAAACATTTTATTTGGTGCAATTGGATGTAATGAATGATTATGATGATAGATTTCAGATTGTAAAAAAAAAAATATACGTATATACAAACATATAATCTGTGTACACTATATAAACAAACAAATAAATTAGTAAGTTATAATTTATTTCCTTATTTATTTTTTCAATCGCTATCATTCTTATCTTATCCAGAAATCTTATCAACTTTAACAGATGTGAAGAAATTTTTATGTAAATATCAATTTACTCTAATACATCTCACTGCAAACTTGGCTTTCTAAATCATACGTTGTACTCCTTTCTTACTTTAGGAAATTTTGATAAGTATGCAATTTTACTGCTCTCTCTCTCTCTCTCTCTCTCTCTCTCTCTCTCTCTCTCTCTCTCTCTCTCT
Source organism: Metacarcinus magister (assembly GCA_029783475.1). Taxonomy (NCBI): domain Eukaryota; kingdom Metazoa; phylum Arthropoda; class Malacostraca; order Decapoda; family Cancridae; genus Metacarcinus; species Metacarcinus magister. Next base: position 768,610 of record JAPQNM010000022.1, read on the forward strand.
CTCTCTCTCTCTCTCTCTCTCAGTGGACACCAACCTTCTACAAACACTAAGGCATGCATGGAGGAAGAAAGACACATGTACTTCACTATAGTCTACAAAATAATCATTATAGAATATACAGAATTATTCCACACTACTTTGATGCTTTTGAAAATGTACAAAATAAACACAAATTATAACATTCAAAGCAATGCATATTTTCAACACCATCACATTGAATAAGCACTATATAAAACATGCATTTCATAAATAATTAATTAAGCTTTAACTGCTATAATAAAGAAAAAAATATATTTGATTAATACACTGAACCTGGAGATCTATAATGACACCTTAGGGATAATATGGAGATAAGGTTAGTCTACTAATTTTGAGGCACGGACTATTTTGCTTTAACAAGTTTCCGGAAGTTGATATATATTGCATGATATTCTGCAACCTTAATTCTATCTGACATGTAAGTATTAACCCCGGGAGAACACGCTAATGTTATCTCTATATTATCCCACTAAATAAATACAATCAACAGCAGAACCTTACCACTTCAAGATTCATTAAATCAATAAATCACGTAAATTTGACTATTTTATATTTAGTTATCAGTCCGTTATAATGTCTTCCTTAGAACCACCTCAAGGTTACAACACTACTAGATTACACTTATTCTTGTCCTAACACCTCATATTTACACAATCAAATCCTATAACTTTCCCTACAACCTTTTCTCTCATATATTTTCGCACACAAGCTATAATTTCTCAAAGCCTTCCTCTCATACTCTCAGCATCCTTCCCTCTTGACACATATCAACTTTATTTTGCGCTTTGGATTTTCATTAGAATATCACACTACATACTTTTTCACCTCCAGTCTCGCATCTTTGACCAATCTCTTCATCTAGTTCAAAGGATATCATTTAAACTTTCATTATTTGCTAGACACGTTTCAAGAACCTGCTGGTAATTTAGCAAAGCAATCATACAATAATTATAATCATACTCTTGACTGCGTCCTTTTGGTGAGGTTCTACCGTATTGAAATTAAATATTTTCATAACGAATAATAATTGCATAAAAAAAACCTAAAACTCTATATAGAAGCAACATATATGGAAAAACAACCATAATTCTGAGTTTTATACCAGTTTAGGCATCACAAATACTGTCGTTTTACCCAATCCTTGAAAATTCTTAAAAAATGACTATTCTCAAAATATGGTTGTAAGATCATTAATAATATATAACACCTTGACTATAGCTAATGCACATACACCACGGACTCAAAATATGGTTGTAAGATGATTAACAAATAACAGATAACAGCTTGACTATATAATGCAAATACACCACGTACTGTCCACTCAATACTCACCTCTCATTTCTGGTTGGAAGGAAGGAAAGAAAAACAAGAGTGAGCTTCCACAAACACAACACTAAATAAAATCGAACACCTTTTTTCATAAGGCTGAAGGGAATATTAATGTCCCTATAATTGAAGTCTTGAAGATGGGTGAGAAAACGTGTTGATAATTCACACCACGTAGAAAAAAAAAAAAAAAAAAAGGGGACACAATCTATTGAACATTATCATTCACCAAAGCCCAAAGTTCCCTGCTGTTGTTGTTATTATTTTGCCAGTTAATCCACACACGTGTTATTTTATTACTTGCACACCGCCACCGCCACCGCCACCACTAATGCCTCGGCGGCGCCCCAGCAGGTGTTAGTCACGAAACCAACCAACCAACCAACTACTTACAAGTCCTAATGTTATCAGACCACGAGTGTAATCTTATCAACAACAATGTACAGTACAGTACCACCTTATTCAAGAGTTTAATATATGACTACAACTTTCTTTCTACTGATGTTGCTAGCTGTTGTTTTCCCTTAGCCAGTACCCTTGTAATGAAAAAAAAAGGAAGGTACTCATGAGGAACACATTTAGTGCCTGATTACATTGCCTCTTCATTCCTGACCTTTCTCATCTGTACCTTATATTCTGTACCTCCTTTTTGGTATTATACACGAACAATTCACGTCCTACTCTTGTTAAGGTCACCATGCAGCTGGTCATCATTCATTCAGTTCAAACAAAAGGTTTTCCGTTTTCAAAAGTTTGGGTTTCTCAGGAAAAGTCACAAAGCTTGAAACCAGGATGTGACGGCTGTTGTGTGTGTATGTGTGTGTGTGTGTGTGTGGCAATGCTTCAGAACACACACCAGACACACACCAGCATTCAAGTGGTGTATGGATGGATGGCAGTTGGGTTATTTTCACTGGGTGTTGTGTTATCTCTCTCTCTCTCTCTCTCTCTCAATCATATTTCAGTACCGACATAACTGCTACGTCTTATCTGCTTTGTATTTACAAGTGGCTGTACCAATTTTTACACTCCTGTTGTCTGATAACATTAGGACGCTGGGCCATTGCTATACAGTATTAGTATCTTGACGGGAAATTCACGGATGTTGTTACTCACAGAAATTATAAAGGTCGCGAGAGTCATCTATGAGGAAGATCACCAATTCACCTACAAGTCAAAGGGCAACCAACAACATATTCATCAAGGTTTCATAAGGAAAGGAAGAAACTTTGTAAGAGTGATAACAAGACAAAACAAAAGAGAGTAGTATTGTATTACCATATATATATATCACAACACTGGAGTATCACTAAAACATCTGAAAATAATATCAATGATTAATATTCTCAGATAAATTGCTGGAGAACACGAGGAGAATAATACTACTACTTACTTATGTTACAACTTGGTCCAGAGTAGCCAGCCTCACATCGGCACTCGTCTGGCTTGATACAGATGCCGTGTATGCAGTCCTGGGAACAGATAGGCATACACCTGTCCTCTGCCGGCACTCTGGTGTACCCCGAACAACACACGTTAACTGTTCTCGTCTTGGACTGACTCTGTGAAGCGTAAAAGTGGATTTAGTAAACGCTATTTTCTATTTTATTCTATTCTATTCTATTCTATTCATTTCACGTGATTTGTCTATTATCGATATAGCATAAGATCATCTATGCTCCATAACAATACTGGAAAAGAGTCTGCTGTTAATTCAAGTACAGTTATGGGTGAAAAAAAAAATAAAATAAAAGAAGTGCATGGTAGATGGATAACAAACAATAAAGCAACCACAAAAAAAAAGTTTGCATGTATAGTAAATTTAAAGAAATATTCTGTGTTTTGCTCTAAGGATCTATCTCTAAGAAGAAGTTGTAATAACATTGTGTCATAATAGATCATGTATAAGCATTAACTTCACCTGGAAAACAACAAATACAATACCTGTCTTTTGAATGATGTCTTGTAAGCTATCTTGTACTTGGAACATTTGGGTGGAAGACTTAGGCAGAAGGTGTAGGTGCGGACCTGATAAGCTTTAGAATACGACACATTCACAAAACTGGTGTACCTGAGGAGAGGAAAAAAGAAAAGGTTAGGTTACACACGAAACATTCAATGACCCAAAATGTTATGACCTTTAAAAACAAACTATTTATATTTCTCACTCACTCTATTGTTTCATTTTAGGGTTTCAACACACACCTGCAACACAACTAGGTCTGTTTACTACTTAAACATTACATTCTCATCTCTTATTACTATCATAATAATAACAACAACAACAGTACTGATAATAATAATAATAATAATAATAATAATAACAATAATAATAATAATAATAATAATAACAATAATAATAACAATCTCTATACTCACGTTTCTTGTTTGTTGCAGACATTGGAGCCTCTTAGCGCCGTGGCCCTGGCAGCTGGCACCCACGTCGCCGCGCCCACCGCCGCCGCCCACACCGTCCACACCACCCACATTCTCGCCCCCATTGCTAGTGGTGGTGGTGTGATGTTCTACCCTCACGTCATCACCATACACGCCTAGAAAGAAGAAGAAAACAAAAAACAAATGAAAATATTGTCACATCATACCAAACAATACTATAATTAATGGCTACACATATATTATTTTATTCTATGTTAAATTTCCTTCCTTTCTTCCGCTATAATGAAGACAAACAAACCTCGCACGTTTCCCCTCCACCTTTCTGAACACACACACACACACACACACACATATGCAAACGTTCCAATGTAATTTTCCTGTGAGTGCCTAGCAAGAGGGAACAGGAACAGGAACAGAAACAGTTGAGCAGAGCAGCCGAGCGTTCCAGTCCTCCACACACACACACACACACACACACACACAGTTGCTTCAGGATCGATCCCTTGCCTGGCCGCTGTCTTGCTTACCAATCAATATTAATGGCCCATTATACTCGCTGCTGCTGCCCTAACACCTCCTTGTCACGCGAGGCTACACACACACACACACACACACACACACGGACTATAAAACATCGCCTTCCTACCTACCTGACTCTTGACTCCATTTATAAAACTTCTTGTGCATATAGAATGATATAAAACGATACTATTGAGTTTAATTCCACAATATTCTATAACTTTTCTTTACAACCCTTTACCACACACACTCCATTAGAAAAGTAGCGTAATATAAAAAATAAAAATAAATGTGTGTGTGTGTGTGTGTGTGTGTGTGTGTGTGTGTGTGTGTGTGTGTGTGTGTATACAGTGCACGTAAAAAGACACGTAACCTGTCTTGTACGGGAAAAATCAGGTCAGTGAATGGTCGGTCGGTCAGGTTGGGTCGCGGGGTCACGCCTGATAGAAGAGCTGATCTGCATGCTGGGGGAGTGGGTGGGTGGGTGGGTGGGAGGCGCTAGGTAAGGGGGAGGGGGTGGGTGGGTGGGTGGGTGGGTGGCACTACGTAGGGGGAAGGGGGAAGGGGATGCAAGCTGCTGAATGCAACGAAATAATAAAATGTGCAAACTGAGTACCATGATAGAATCGAAAAAAAAAGAGAAAGAGATAGAGATAGAGAGAGATGGAAAGTATAATATTGGTGGAAAGAGGAAAACACACAAAGGAGAGAGTGTAAGGTACAACCACTATAATAACTATTATATTATTTTATATTACTTATATATACCTTTCATGCCTTCCACAATATAACGCCTCCATGCAGTTATGTGCGGGAAAATATCGATAGTAACTCATATTTCTAGCGACACACACACACACACACACACACACACACACACACACACACACACAAGCTGGTATTTCAATCGAGGTAATTTGAACAAAAAACACGTAAAGAGTATGTTTCTAATTTCCGTGAACTGCGACTCTGGACAATGAATTCAGGGTTCGAGCACCTGTTTTACTACCACGGAAGTGTTCGACAAGGGAAGAGAAGAGCAGGAGCAGCGAGGTGATAGATGAAGGCAGAGATGACCTATTCCACGAATGTGTTCAAGGTGTGTTAGCTTAGCGGTCCAGGCAACCAACCCTTCAGCCCTTCAGCCCTACCCACACACGCCCCTTCCTCTGCCACCCACGACAGCCGGAAACCAATTACTCGCGCCGATTAAACCAGAAAATCCTCCTCACCGCTATGAACACTGCAAGCTCCGCCCCCTAACATGCAGAGGGAAGGGAGGGACAACAAAAGAAACGTGTGATGCGCAGCTCGTTATAAAACTAAGATGTGATGTAGATTAAGTATATACTAGACGTGGAAATTTAGAGTATTTATCTATAATATTCTGGGTAATCTGGAATAGACAGACAGCTGATATAATAATAGTGATGAGTAGAGATGAGTAGGTTGGGAGAGGCCTTTGTCATGCAGTGGACTCAGAGGCTGATGATGATGATGATGATGATGATGATATTCTAGAACTCAAGGACGTTGCATCACCCTCACTAACCGTCGCTGCCTGATACGTACTACCTTCATTCCTTTCTGTTCTCAAGGCACGACTAGCTAATGTAAGGCGTGGATGGACGGCTTAAGCAGACTGGGTAGGAGGTATGAGGTGGTTTAGTGTACCGACTCCACAACTCTGCTTCAAACCCACTGAGAACGAGACACCTAACTATGACTAACTATACTGTAACTATAATTAATTGATCCGTGGGGAGTAATAATAACTATTCCAACGGGAGATGATTCACTCCTCTCCTTAAACTAACTACATGGCTCTCATCTGATACGTTGAAAAAAAAAGAAGAAAAAAAAAGGTTTTCAATATACATAATATATAAATCATCGTTTTATTTTGTATAATTTTAATGCAAAATGTAAATGTTACGTGCAGAACAACAATGCTCAAAGCTGTCTCAACTATGGAACAGCTTAATGTCACACTCTCCTGTTTTCCTGTTGTCCGACATATGCAAAGTGGGCATTGTGAGTTATGAGGTAACCTACATAATAAGCATAACTAGTGCCATAGTTATATTTAGGGGGGTTGACGGGCAGCATAATACTATAATGTCCTCGAGTTGATATGCACACCACACTGTTCCACCACCACAACGCAATACACGGACATCTACGTATAGCTACACCACTTAACATTAATTTAAAACGCAGGGCAAGAGGACAAAAAAAAACAAGGACATTTTATACTGTACGAGAATTTGGTAAGATTTCAAAACTTAACTATCACACGCAGCTCAAATATATCACGTAACTAGCCTTTAAAAACAGTAAATAATCGATGACCAGTAAACTTTTAGCAACACCAAAAGTTTCACCAACACAAAGCCTTTCCTTTCTTCTTCTATTTTTTTTTTATGGGACAGTAAGATGGCAACACTATAGCCACTTAGAGGACAGACAGACACACAGACAGACAGACAAAAGTTCACTGTTGCCTTATTGGTGTCATTGCTAACTAACTAACCTCTCGCAACATACTGACGGACAAATAGGCATGCTAGGCTACTCTCACTTACATTATCACACTCACAGTACACCAAGACTAAGGATATTAACCTCAACTGTAACGTTAAAAAGAGTTAGTTGACAATTCGTTGAGTTGCCAGCGTGAGATGTATATTTCAGTTCATGACGACGTAATGTGGTTTGAGGAGAAAGGAATATTTTGTGTAACCGTTGGAAAGACATATACCACACGACTGGATTAGATTATGGTAGTTATTATATTAAATTGATTATATGTAAAATAAGAGTCATTACGTCTCACTCAAGAAGTTATCAATAATATTTATACTTTAATTAGGATCAACTTGAAATGAATGATACGATCTGATTCAGTAGTGTTTCTATATTTATTATATTAATTCATTACATTGGTGTTACATTGTACATTAGTAGAGGAAGCTGAACAATAATTGTTGGAAGAACGCTGACAATTGTTCCATTGGTTCTTGTGTCTCGTCGTTATCCACCAATTCTGCGAGAGTGAAAAACACAGACAAATCTTTCTTCTCTTCCTCTACCATTTCCTCATCTTTCACCATCTGTTCCAGCTGCAGGAACAAAGACAACTCGTCTTGCTCCTCCTTCTCCAGTTGTTCTCCGAGAGCGAGGAACACAGCCAACTCGTTCTTTTCTTCCTCTTCCCTCTCTTCATCCTGCACCATCTGTTCCAGCTGCAAAAACAAAGACAACTCGTCTTGCTCCTCCTTCTCCAGCTGTTCTCCGAGAGCGAGGAACACAGCCAACTCGTTCTTTTCTTCCTCTTCCCTCTCTTCATCCTGCACCATCTGTTCCAGCTGCAAAAACAAAGACAACTCGTCTTGCTCCTCCTTCTCCAGCTGTTCTCCGAGAGCGAGGAACACAGCCAACTCGTTCTTTTCTTCCTCTTCCCTCTCTTCATCCTGCACCATTTGTTCCAGCTGCAAGAACAAAGACAACTCGTCTTGCTCCTCCTTCTCCAGCTGTTCTCCGAGTGCGAGGAACACAGACAACTCGTCCTGTTCCTCCTCCTCCTTTTCGTTAATTTCTTCTTTCTCCTTAATTTCCACTTTCAACGTTTCACCTTTGGTCTGGGGGCGGGTTAGTGTGTTCCTGGTCGAAATGGGGACTGGGATGCGGGAGGGTTTCTTGCCCTCGAATATTTTGGTGGAAGTTATGTTGTCCCGCTGGACTCTCGCCTCGCATCGCCCGGAGCCGCTAATCCCAACGTATGGGATGGGCACTGGGATGCGAGAGCGTGTCTTCCCCTCGCATGTTTTGTCGGAGGTCGCCTTGTCCCGCTGGACTCTCACCTCGCTGTGTGGGATGGCGTCCACGAAGCCCGTCTCCTTCTGAGGGCATAGGGCAGGGCGGAGGACAGAAAGTGGCAGAAACAAAGACAACTCGTCTTGCTCCTCCTCATCCGTTTCATTACCTTCTTCTTCCTTATGTTCTTTCTTATTTTCCATCAAATGTTCCAGCTGGAAGAACGCTGACAATTGTTCCATTTGTTCTTGTGTCTCGTCATTATCCACCAATTCTGCGAGAGCGAGGAACACAGACAAATCTTCCTTTTCTTCCTCTTCCATCTCCTCATCCTGCACCATCTGTTCCAGCTGGAGGAACAAAGACAGCTCGTCTTGTTCCTCCTTCTCCAGCTGTTCTGCGAGAGCGAGGAACACAGACAACTCGTCCTGTTCCTCCTTCTCTGCATTAATTTCTTGCTGTTCCTCTTCCTCCACTTTCGGCATTGCATCTTTGGTCTGTGTGTTCCCTGCCGAGGACTTCCTTGTCAAGATGGGGACTGGGATGCGGGAGGGTTTCTTGCCCTCGAATGTTTTGGTGGAAGTCGCCTTGTCCCCCTCGATCTTCCCCTCACATCGCCCAGAGCCGCTAATCCCAAAGTGTGGGATGGGCACTGGGATGCGAGAGCGTGTCTTCTTCACCTCTTTCTCTACGACTTGGTTTTCTTGAATCACATCTTCTTCCTCGTCATCCTTGACCATCTGTTCCTCCTCCTCTTCTTTCTCTTGGATTTCTTTCTGTTCCTTTTCCTCCACTTCCCGCATTTCATCTTTGAGTTGGGAGCTGAGGGCCGAGGACTTCCTGGTCGAGATGGGGATTGGGATGCGGGAGGGTTTCTTGCCCTCGAATACTTTGGTGGAAGTTGTCTTGCCCTGCTGGACTTTCACCTCGCTGTGTGGAATGGCGTCCACGAAGCCCGTCTCATTGTGAGGGCATAGGGCAGGGCGGAGGACAGAGAGTGGTTTGAAGTACCTGAAGTACTCCCGCCCTAGGTACAGCTCCCTCTCCTTGACGGTGGAGGTGAGGTTGTCCAAGTTAAAACTAACTTTTCTGCGTGGCTTCTTCGCCTCTTCCTCCACGGCTTGGTTTTCTTGCATTTTCGCAATCTTCTGCAACTCAAGGAACAACGACATGTTCTGATTCTTGTCCTTTTCTTCCTCATTTTTCTCTTCATCCTTCACCAACTGTTCTAGCTGCAAGAACAAACATAGTTCCTCCTCCTCTTCGTCTAGGTTTTCTTTCTTTTCTTGCCGTGCTTCTTCCTCCACTTTTGGCATTTCATTTATCTCTTCAATCTGCACTTGTTCTGTGCATTCCTCTTTTTCATGTACTTCTTCCATCTGCGTTGCTTCTCGGCCGGCATTCCGTCGGCGTCTAAGTCGCCGGAGAAACTTAGGGATACGGAAGGTAGCTCTCGATACCCTCTCCCCATCACTATCACTATCACTATCACTAGCCCTGGGGCACCCACACCTAAACAAACTCGCACAATAACAACAGAACGATTTAAAACTGGGCATTGTTGTTTGAATTATATATGGATTATTGACACCTGCACTTACCGTGATGCCGAAAATATAGGGGTAGTTGTTTTAAACCCTGATTAACTCCAAGCTGAGTCAATTCCTGTCATGTGAATATTTAACTGGATTTAACTAGATTTAACTAGATTTAACTAGATTTTGAGACCATCTAACTCCAAGCTGAGTCAATTCCTGCCCACCGGGAACCAACTTTGGAGTTGTATGCTGCTAACCTTAGTATGGTATGTAAGGATATATATATACCTCTACTAGGAGGAGGAATAGGTGGTGGTGGTGGTGGTGGTGGTGGTGGTGGTGGTGGTGGTGGTGGTGTGGTGGTGGTGTGTGTGTGTGTGTGTGTGTGTGTGTGTGTGTGTGTGTGTGTGTGTGTGTGTGTGTGTGTGTGTGTAACCCATTAACTCATTGTAAATAGTTTTGTATACAAGCAAATAAATAAATAGCTAGTTAGTCGGCAAATCTAACTTGAGCTCAGGTTCAGTTTAGTCGATCATAGTATTATTGTATTAATCCTTAAGCTTCGACAATTAGTGTATTATCATTCCCTTATTTGTGTATTTTATGCCCCTATCATCTGCCATTCCAATAAACCATTCATTATTATTATTATTATTATTACACACGTACACACTTTACCATCCATCTTTCCGTCAAGGCAGCGACTCACTCTCAACCTTTTTTCACGCCGTTAAAAGCTTCGTCTTAGCATTTTTTTTATGACGAAATAAAACCTAGAGTACGCGTCGCCTCCCTCCCTCTCCTCCCCGCGGCAGGAGAGCAACTGTCACGTAAAATAGGAATGGAAATGCACTAAGGGAAGGGGAAGGTTGGGTGTCTTGGGGGAGGTTTCGCTTTCATCATCAGAAACAGTAAGAGTAAACAGGATCTCTTCTCCCTTCAGGATACAAGGAACGGATGCGTAGATTATGAAGTCCTACACACACCCATACACACACACACACACACACCGCGAGGCAGGTTGTGGTGTAGTGTAGTGATGGACTCAAAGGCCTTGGTTGTGTTGGGTCCACCTCGCTTGTAATGAGGTGAGGTGGAGGCGAGTGGAGGGACGGTGTGGTCATGGCGAAGGAATGCTAGGTGGAGAGATGGAGAGAAGTGGAGAGGAGGAGAGGAGGAGAGGTGGAGAGATACACTACACTATCTTGTCTCAGTGATATTGTGAGGAAGAGAAATGAGACGAGCATATTTACATTCCAATAGTGAGAAGCAACACACATATACTTAAAAAAAACATCTAAGATACCCCTGAAAAGCCTAGTTCTTTACTAAATTCCCACTAGATGGCGTTGTTATCACTGTCATCTCTATTCTAACCTTGAACTGCACTTCCTTCTATATAACTTCCTTGCCACGCACACACACACCCTCCCACGCACATAATGGTGATGTAATACTAGCTAGCGGTGTATATATCTTTTTTTTATAGTGATAGACAGCTCACCAAGGCGGGTATGTAGCGTAGTGCCCTGCTTCATATCTTGTATACTAATAATGGGATAAAGGAACGCCATAACATCCACTCAATAAACTATAAATAATGGAAACACCCCTAGTACATGCACGGGTCCGGGTCCGGGTCCGGGCATTCACCTAAACAGAGAAGTGGTGAAGGAAGGAAAGAAGGAAGGAAGGAAGGAAGGAAGAGAAAGGAAAAAAGAAGGATGAAAGGAAAAAAAAGGAAGGAAGGAAGGAGAGAGAGAGAGGGAGCAGCCAGGACAACCACCAGGCAGTCTGCAAACACAAGACAGGTCCGCCCCCGCAAGTCTCCAAGTCAGTCCACGCCTCTCCCCTGCAGTGCTCCGCTGTGCTCGAGCCAATTACTGCAACAGGTGCGACTCCTCTCTGCCTTGACATGAGTGGGAGGGTCGAGTAGAGGAGCGTCACACAGCCAGCCAGCCACACAGACACACAGCCAGCCAGCCAGCCACACAGAAACACAGCTAGCCATCCACACACAACCAGCCAGTGAGGTGCGGGCTCTGGCACCGTAAATTGAACTTGCTACAATGTTGATGTTTAAAAGGAATATGAACCTTGTGTAGCATCAAAGCTTTAGTCTTCCTGTTACCCTACCTACCCTACCCTGTCACCCTGTCTGCCTGAGTGTGTTACAGAAGCTTTGAATACGAGACAATTATTTCCTTAATTAAAAGTATGTGTTTAGAAATATTTTGTTAACGATTCAGCGTGCCAGACGGAGTGTAAAAATGTACAGTTGTGTATACATGACCGGGGAAACACACACACACACACACACACACACACACACACACACACACACACACACACACACAAGGGTTGGTTTTTTAAGTTGCTATCCATTACCACACACAAAACAACACTTCGCTAGGTGGCAGGAAACAATTAAGACCAAGGTGTAGGTAGGTAGGCAGAGGTTGTTTTTTCTCTCAGTGGAAACGAGATGAATAATTATGAGCTTCCAAAAACCAAATGAATAATAATAATGATAATAATAATAATAATAATGATAATGATAATGATAATAATAAAAATGATAATAATAATAATAACAACAACTCCCCCCCCCAAACACACACAGAAGGATAGAATTGCTACACTTCCTCTCCGTCGTTATTACAAGGCCACATCTCCCCACCTTTTGTCCCATACTTATTCTCTGCAAGGTGAACAGAGGCTACACACCGTGAAGGAAGGGAGACAAAACTAATAATATAGCCAACCAAACCGGGACTCGAACTCGGGACCTTCAAACTACACCACCACCGAGCCAGTGTTTATGGTGTGTGTGTGTGTGTGTGTGTGTGTGTGTGTGTGTGTGTGTGTGTGTGTGTGTGTGTGTGTGTCTAGCCAACCTAAAAAGCTTCATATCCCACTGTAAGCTGTCTGGTCATCCCCACCACAACCCCAACTAACCCCACACACCCACCCCGCCCACACCCCTCCCTCAGCCAGTCTCGTCTCGCCCTACATTAGCGGAGGGAGGTGGAGGGAAACGTTGGGGTAGACAGTTTATACGGCTTCTTCACGTGCACTCTCACATGTCACCTCCATAATTCCATCATCATCATCATTATTATTATCATTATTATTATCATTATCTGGTTTTTGCTTAACTTATACTTACTTTTAATTACTCACTCACGTACTTATCATTAAACTTTTGATCCTGATAACGATTGCGATAAGACAGCCGTTATCAGGAACGTATAAGAGTTTTCCCGATGCTAAAATTGCATCACACACTTGGAGGCCGTTAAGTGACGTCATGGTGTTCTGTTCTGAGGTGCAACGCCGCGGCAACACATTATTATTAAAGGGAACACACACACACACCCACACACACACACACATACACCCACACACGCTGTTTTCACCCATCCATGACGACTCGCTTATGCCATTCATGTGTGTGTGTGTGTGTGTGTGTTATTACTCTGCTTTCCCCATCAGCGGTGACCCGTAAAGCCTTCCCCCCATCCCCCAATGTCCGCTGGTGGCGCCAACACTACTCCCGTGGTATAAATTTGAACTACAATTACAATACCGTAAACATTACTAACACGCGGAGTTAGGAACACAACCACAACACACTTACTAACCACAACACACTCACACAACCCTAACCCACTCACATAACCCCAACACACTCGCACAACCCCCAACACACTCACACAACCCCAACACACTGAGGTAATACAAACATACACAAATGATTTAAAGTGTTTGACAGCAGACATATATCATAATTAAAACATATAATTAAAGTTTATTATTGTCTCTGTGATAATAAACCTAAACCTACGAATATTTAGGTTGTCTTGACACACCAGGGAAGGGAAGGGAAGGGAAGAGAAGGGAAAGGGAAGGAAAGAAAAAGGGAAAGGAAAGAGAAGGAAAGGGAAAGGAAGGGAAGGAAAGGGAAGGGAAGAGAAAGAGAAAAGAAGGGAAGGGAAGGGAAAGGAAGGGAAGGGAAGGGATCCATTTATGACAACACAAACCACCCTTCACTCACACATTCATGACTCAACACTTGTTATGCGCCACACACACACACACACACACACACACACACACACACACACACACACACACACACCTGCTTGGAAGTCGAAGAAAACTGAAAACCTAACTGAACGATCGATAAAAAACAAAACAGCATCGCAATTACATATATATAACACACTGGATTCCATCACCTCGCCTCTATAGTGTGATTACATATCATTAATATCATCATCATTTAGGCGATCAATGTCCTCATAACTCCATGTGACGTTTATTACTAATTAGTGTCCATTGTCGTTTAATTTATCACCCTCCCCAAATCCCTCTCAAAACAACATAGCGCGTGACACCCCAGGACGAAGGAACACAAACGTTGACTCATTCCACCCCGCCCGCCACGCCACGCCAAGGGGGAGCAAGGAACACCTGAGGAGGAGAGAAGAGAAGGTGAAGAGAAGAAGAAGAAGAAGAAGAAGAAGAAGAAGAAGAAGAAGAAGAAGAAGAGAAGAGAAGGTGCGCACGCTGACCGGAAGGTAATTCTTAGAGGAAGTGGGAGGCACCGCCCACTACCGGAAAGACGCCTGGCTTGGCAACAGTGGAAGCGCAAGGAAAAGGCCGCCTCGCGATGCTCCTATGTTTATAGTGCGGCAAGGAATATAAAATGGCGGGAATTTCTTTACGAACGTTCACAAATAAATAAAAAAATAAAAAAATAAATAGTGGAAATAATATACTATTGGTTATGTATGTTGGGTCGTGTGTGTGTGGGTGTGTGTGTGTGCGTGTGCGTGTGTGTAGGTGACGTACGTACACACACAGGTATTCACAGTTGATTAGCGCCATTATACCTGGTGATCGGTTGGAACTGTTTTCGCTAAATTACCGATGAGATTTCTCTTTTATTCAATACAATTCACGTCAATGCACTTCTATTTTGCTGTATTTTTGTTTTTTATATTTTTTATTTTGGGTTCATGAAGCGTTGCCAGATTTGTTTTTTATTTCAGTTGGATATTTGAGCTTCAATGACTAACAATTAACTTTATTCTCTCTCTCTCTCTCTCTCTCTCTCTCTCTCTCTCTCTCTCTCTCTCTCTCTCTCTCTCTCTCTCACACACACACACACACACACACACACTTACCAGGGGCGGGGAGTCGTTTTCAAGATGTAAAATCCCTCACTGGAATCTGTGGAAAGAGAGAAAAAAAAACTATTAAGAAAGGCAAGTCAAACACACACACACACACACACACACACACACACACACACACACACACACACACACACACACACAGATAATTAATTTTCATGCCAATCACTTCACTTATATTTTTTTCCCTCCTCCTCCTCCTCCTCTTCGTCTTCATTATAATTGTGTCAGTCAGTGAAAAAAAAAACCCAAAAAAACTCAACACTAAAATGCCTAATAATAATAATAATAATAATAATGATAAGACAGTGAAAGGGCATCGAAGTAGACACAGCGTAGCGGATGCTGGACATTTTTGGGGGAGAGGCTTAAGAGAGGAGAATCTTCAGTGCTTCCTATTGTCCTTTCAAACCTCAACCTTTGACCTAAACCAACCTAAAAATAACCAAACAAAACAACAACAGATACTGACTGACTAACCTTTACCTTCCTATCACTAGCTACATCAAGGGTCAGAGGGGAGGGGGGGGGGGCAGGGGGCGAGGGGAGGGGGGCAGTGTGACCTTTGGGAAGCTGACACCACTCTGACGTGACACTAACTAAGGCAAGAAGAAGGGGTACGAGCATCCTGTGGTGGTGGTGGTGGTGGTGGTGGTGGTGGGGACTTTGATCTCAAACGCCAAGAGGGACTAAACTGTGTGAGGGTTAACACTGAAAGGCACTGCTTGAAGGAGGAGGAGGAGGAGGAGGAGGAGAAGGAAGGGTGTGAAGTGCAGTGCCTCTCGAGACATGCACTAACAAGGTCAATCTGTGAATCAGTGAATCAAACGTTGTATAGTAACTTTCCAGCTTCACTCTCAACTCACTTCAAATCCATTTCATATTGTGTTGAGTCTCGCGTTTTGCTTTCCTTTGCCTGCCTACCTAACCTGCCTAACCTGTCTAACCTGCCTAACCTGCCAAACCTGCCTGCCTACCTGCCTCCCTAACCTGCCTGCCTGTCTGTCTATCATCCCTCACTCAGTTTGTCTTTCTCTGTGTCCGTGTGAAGCCTTGGCAGTCATTTCCAAACACTGAATCATTTATTTCCTTGCGCCACCAAACAACATGACGCAAGACACTCACTGCTTGAACATCATCACACACACACACACACACACACGTACACGTCCTTCCGTTCATGTCACCGGCAGCTGTCACTCTTTAAGCCACGATAAACGAACCTCAACGACAGACCATTCGTGTGATACTGACAGGGAAAGAAAAGAAACAAAACTTTGACAGTCCCGGTGTGGTAGGGGGTAGCAGGGGGTGTAGAGGGGGGCAGGGTAGGCCTAAAACGGATGCTGGTGCCCGTGTGTGAAGGACAGAATGATGGAAAGAGAGGAGGTGTGGGACGAGGCAGGAAAGGAGAAGAAAAGATGAGGATTGATGAGAATAAAGGCGGATGACGTGATGGGAGTGAGAAGTGGGTGATGGGGGGTGAGGGGGCGGTGATGGGGGAAGGGGGGGAATGGGGGAAGGAAGATCTTAGCGAGATGGAGAATATCACAAAAGGATGACAGGAGAATGAGATATTATAGATGTCTCCAAGTCTCCTCCTCTTCCTCTTCCTCCTCCTCACTATCCCATCACCCACCACAATGTTTCCCTTCCATCACCAACGTGTATATAAGTAAAAGTACATCATCAAACTGCCACATCAATAACATTTTTACGTGGGAATGTTCTGCAGAGGTAACATGTGTTGTGCTATATCTACCTTTGTGTTATGTGTTATGTGTGCTCCGGTGCTTTAAGCGTGTACTATAAAAAAGAAAAACAGGGGGCGTGGGGCGTGGGGGGTGGTAGTTAAGAGGGGAGGGGCGTGGTGGTAGCAACAGAGCCCCTCCCCCCCTGCCCCCCCCCCCTCCTTGGTTGCTGCTTGGTTGGGTTGGTTGTCTTGGCAACGGAACAGTGAGTCAACGTCAAACAAATCGTATAATCTTTTCTTAACGTGATTCAATTGCACACACGCACGCACGGACGGACGGACGGACGAACGGATGGATGGACGGACGGACGGACGGACGGACGGACGGACGGACGGACGGACGGACGCGGTTCGATTCCCGTGAAGTTTAGACCAATGGTTAAATTCATGTAAAAGACGTTAAAAAAAGAGAAAAAAACGTATTCTATTCTCTCGCTTTCTCTCTCTCTCTCTCTCTCTCTCTCTCTCTCTCTCTCTCTCTCTCTCTCTCTCTCTCTCTCTCTCTCACACACACACACACACACACAGGAAAAGGAAGAGAGTCAGAATTACACATGTACTTAGAAACTTAATGGAAAATCCCACCGTCACTACTACTAAGACTACTACTACTACTAAGACTACTACTACTACTACTACTACAACTACTACCACCACCACCACCACCACCACCAACAGGAGAGAGGGGAAGGATGGCTACCGGACGAACCCCAATGAGCCTAACTGGTATGATACTCCCTTCCCCTCCCCTTCCCCTTCCCCTCCCCTTCCCCTCCCTTCTCCTCCTCTCTTCCCTTCCTCTACTTACTCACTCCCTCTCCATTACATTTTCTTTCTTTTGCTATCACTCAAGTAAATTTATGTGGGAAGTGTAATCTTACTGATACCACACCCACGTACACACACAAAGGAACACACACACACACACACACACACCAAATAAATAAAGGTCAGACAAGAAACACTCTATCACACTTACAACAGAGACAGACACACGACCTGACTTTCAAAACAAGGATACACGACAACACACACACACACACACACACACACACACACACACACACACAGGTCAATCTCAACCCCTGTCCCCCCTGTACCCCGGTTCGACCCCCGCTGTGAGAGGCAACATGTGCAGCCAAATTTCCCTGCCAGGACAACACTTGATGGGGAAGAGGAGGAGGAGGAGGAGGAGGAGGAGGAGAAAAATCTGGTGGTGTGCCAATCTTATTGAACCCCAGGTAAGGTCTCTCTCTCCCCCTCTCTCTCTCTCTCTCTCTCTCTATCAACCTCAGCACCAAGTCAGCACTACACTAACCCCCCCAACGCCCCCTCCCCCCCTTTCCTTCCCTTCCCCCCCTTAACACACACGCACTTTCTCACCCTTACGACAGATCAGGATTTTCAGCATGACGTCAGCAGGAAAATAAGTGTTGTCACCATCTCTCTCTCTCTCTCTCTCTCTCTCTCTCTCTCTCTCTCTCTCTCTCTCTCTCTCTCTCTCAACAGCCATGCAACACAGGTGGTTCATCCTCCAGCTTATCTATAATCCACAGAAGCGTCACCTGTCTTCTTCTTCTTTTTCTTTCCTTTTTACTCTTTCTTTGAGGGATGCGCGAGAGAGGATGAGGAGGGAGGGAAGAGGAGGATGAGGGAGGAGAAGGAGGAGGATATATATTTTCAATAGAACACCACAGGGCACAGACACAGCAGCACGACAGCAGCACGACAGCACACAGAGTACAGACAGCCTCCATACAGCCACCAGGGTCTAAGGAAGCCAGGGTGCCAGTTCTTGGCTACCCTCTCTCTCTCTCCCTCTCTCAGCCAATCACGGCTCTCTACTTACTTACAGGAAAGAAACGTGAAAGGGGGAAACGCACACACTTACACACAAACACAGTATTCAGGTCCACTACTTGAATCTAAAACACGCACACACGTACACATGAACACACACATACAGGACTACGAGACACCCACACGTCTAACCTACCACATTTACATACTAATTATGGCGCCGCAACACTATATAAGTATAAGACATCCGTGGCATTTATACATCTATTATTATCTGTTTATATCTATATCATCTGTTTGTATATCCTGTCATTATTATTAACTCAGGTTCTTGACACCATCACGGGAGACTCCACATATCAAGGTCGTCCAGTTTACCACAAAGCAGGGAGTAAACAGGACTGGAAGTAGTAGTAGTAGTAGTAGTGGTCCCACAGTATATTTTTCCCTCCCTCCCTCCCCCTCTCCTTCCCTTCTTTTCCCTCCCTCCTCCCCTCCAAAGATATACACTCTCCTACCTTTCCTCCCACAATATACTCCCTTCCCCTCCCCTCCTTCCCTCCCTCCCACAGTGTAATCAGCCCAGGTCAAGCCGCCGCCCACACAGTCAACACAAGATAACTACCACCTTGATAACACACCATGATCAAGGGTGACGCTACTATTATAGATAAACCTTGTACTCCTCCTTTGATAACGTCCCTACCTCACCTTCATCTTCACCTTCACTCTCACTAATCATCTTCACCTTCACCCTCACTCATCATCTTCATCTTCATCCTCACCTTCATGATGATAATGTTATTGTTAGAGTATGTATATATATCTAAAATTGTCTGAAAGTGTTAATGAAAGCCGTATTTTTAGTGTTTTTTCGTTATTTTTTTTCTATATATTAAAAAATCATATCCATCTTTCTTTTGTTTTGTTTTGTTTTGGGTCTCATCGTATGCTATACTATATTATACTATACTATACCATCTCATTCTCTCACTCCCTCATTCACTTACAATGTTCCTTTCCTTCCTTCCTTCTTCCCTAATCTTTCCTTCCTTCCTTCCTTCCTAATCTTTTCCTCCTTTCCTAATATATCAAAAGTCTACATCAAACAATCCTGACACAGTTCAAGGTAATATTCTCACTTCAATTCATCCACACACAAAAAAAGAAAAGAAAGAAAGAAAGAAAGAAAGAAAGAAAATAACCAGTCATTTCCACGCAATTGCCTCCACTTAATTGGCATCATTAGCTGGATCAACCTTGTACCCAATTATCCAGAAACACTTATTTTTCTACTATGATAACAAGTGTAGAATAATAATCCCTTGTTAGGTTAGGTTATGTTAGGTTATGTGCATGCGTGTGTGTGTGTGTTACCGTGACAAGGGGAAACTATATTAAAAGTTTCTCCTCACATACCTTCCTTCCCCTTCCCTTCCCCTTCCTTCCCCTCCCTTCCTTCCTACCTTCACCTCCCTCTCATGTCTGGCTAATAAGACGCTCGTGTAACTATACTTAAGTCTGCTCCATGCCTTCCTTCCTTCCGTGTGTGTGTGTGTGTGTGTGTGTGTGTGTGTTTGGGGGAAGGAGAAGGGAAGGGAGCGAGGAGCACAGAACGAAAATATTTACACACACAGCTACCAAGAAGGCAAAATAAGGCTTGGGGGAGTGATCATCTACTTATCGTCTCCCTCACCTCCCTCACCCCCAAGGGCACACACACACACACACACACACAAAGGGGTGCGCTACGCTATTCTCAGCTACCCATCGCTGCCATACCACCACCACCACCACCACTAACAACACCACCACCAGCGCCACCTACCAGACAACGCCGCTACTAGCCATGCATTATTTCCAAGACTCGCGCCCTAATTGAAGACTGCAAGCTGCCATTTCCTCATCCGTACTGCACGCTAGCAACTCTTCGCAGCCATCCATTGCTATGATACACGGGGGACCTAATTGGACACCGTTGGAGGTTGATAAACATTGCAAGGTGGACGAATTAGACGAGTTTCAGGGGTTGAGGGGTTGGCAAGAGGAAGGGTTGGGGGTAGTGTAGGGGAAGGGTTTGGCATGTAGCTATAGGTATCTGTGAAGCCAATATAACTAACTGCGCACGAATCGAGGGTTAAAAAGGAACACTTAAACTTAACACGAACAATACATAATGGTAAACTTTTTTTTCATTATTATAACATCCATTGCATTGTGTTGATTAATTAAGAGTTCAAACACAAACGTAGGTAAGAGTAGAGTTATAATAATAGTGTTGGTGTATGCAGTTATGGTGTTGCGTGATGGTGTAGCCTTGAGTTGAGTGCCTTACTGAGGGTGTCGTTAAAGCAATGCGGAAACAAGGCTTTACACCACAACTTTATAAAGGCCTTCGATAAAGAATGTATGTATGTATGTATGTATAGAGACAGAGCTATAAGGGGTGTAGAGGTGCAAGAAAGGGTAGTGAAGGAAGGGAATAGGGAGTCTAAGTGAGGTTTTGTCTCGTAGCACCCCAACACAAGCCAAGAAGGGAGGGAGGACACGGATGTAGTACAGACACACCCAGATGCCTTGTCTCTCCCTTCCCCTCCACGCCGAACCTTCCTTCCCTCCTTTATCTGCGGGCTAAACGTCACCCCAGAGGCAGAGGCGAAGTGTGTAGGGGTGAAGTCTAACTTATATACAGTTATTGCTTGCCTGCCTCACCCCGCTAACCTAACCTAATCTAACCTAACACAACGTAAGGGAAAATAAAGACCACTACATTCACACTTAATGAAATAATTGTTTTCCATTACATTACGAAATACAAAACAAAGTCGTGTTTCGTCCCAACCAAGAAAACGTAAAGGAACCAAATTTTTTTCTTCTTTTAGTGTTAATGTATTGGTATTTACACTGTGGAGCAACACTTTACATTCTCGGTACAGCACATTAGTTTCGTGAGCACCTGCTGGACAGATGTGTGGTAGTGGGAGTGGGGCACAAGTGTGGTTAACAGCTGTTGTGGACTAGTTCCCGAGGCGACTACAATCACAGGTGCACAAGGGAGGAGCTAGCTGGGCCTTAGGAACGCTTTAGGGACGCCTTGGGATATGCCTTGCCCTTTGTCCTGCCAGGTGGGAGTGGGACAGGGCCGCGGGCGAGGCTTGGTGCTAAGACTACAACGCTACAGACCCTAGCTGGCTACACACACCTCCACACCACAGCCTCGCAAACAAGCACTGCACGCAAATATAATGAACCTGAATAACAGATTTAGTATATAAAGATAAAGAAAAAGGTATCTTGATGCAGGAAACAACAATTCTCTTTCCTAAAACACGAGGTAATTCCAGCTAAATGAGGTCCAATCGGCCGCGCGTCTGGCAGCCCCGGGGATCGTTTTAGTTTCGTTTAGACAGACACCAAGGGAGGGACCGCCGCTAAAGGCTCTCTTTCCATTCTTCACTTAATGGAAACTTTTCTGACACACCGACTCTACTATAGTGACACGAATGTATAGTGGGTGTGTGTGTGTGTGTGTGTGTGTGTGTGTGTGTGTGTGTGTGTGTGTGTGTGTGTGTGTGTGTGTGGACTGACCCTCGATGACCAGGTTACAACTCAAGACAAAAAAAAGATAAATAAACAAGTAAAACAAAAAAACTACGTCTATAATTATAAGTCAACACAACAATTCACACAAACAGTTTCTTAAGTAAATAAGGAAATACATCTGACAACCTAAACAGAAGACTATAATACAATTGACTTTAGTTTAATACAACACTCACTCACACACACACACACACACACACACACACACTCCCTATGCAAACCTTCTCAGGGCGGTCCATGATCTCACTACCCGAAGGACGCAATCCCTATGAGGTCATTCTTGAAATTCCATACTAAAAAAATATCTCCCTGAGGCACCACCACCACCACCACCACCACCACCACGACCTTCACCACCACCACGACCTTGAACTGCTCTATACAACATTACGAGAAGCATTTGGTTATTCAGTTACAACCATTAGTGTTCTTTTCACGTCCTCCTCCTCGTCCTCGTCCTCGTCCTCCTACTACTACTACTACTACTACTACTATAATTTATACTACTACTATACTACTACTACTACTACTACTACTGCGTTAAAGTACAGCTGGCAGGCCCGCATCACCACCACCACCACCACCACCACCACCACTTAAAAGAGACAGTATTTGTCCACTTCACTCTTGAAAGCTAAACGAGTCTTTCAATTAAGTTGTTGTTGTGTGTTTTCTCCTCTATGTTTGTGACGAGTGAATTCTAGACAGCAACAGGACAGGACAGGACAGCCGTTACCTCCCCCTCACACTCTCCACTCCTCCTCCTCCTCCTTCTCCTCGCTGTGAATGGGAGAAGGAGAAGGAGGAGGAGGAGGAAGAAAATGGTAGGCAAGCTCAGGACACCGTAGAAGCTTGAGGAATTAGAATTGAGGACCAGCTATGAATTTATCTCTGAGTGTCATGATAGATAGAAAATAGATGAGTGGAGGTAGAACACAAGGGTGGAGAGATATACTATTATTATTATTACACCCACACCCACACCCACACACACACGCGCGCACACACACACACGCGCGCACACACACACACACACACACATAAATATTACAAGCCAATTCAAACACTCGAATTGAATTTAAAAGGCAACTCTAAACTTATATAATATTTTTTGTGTTGCTTGTATTTTACATTCTAACTCACTCACCCCCACCCGCCCCCCCAACCCTCCCCTCCCCTCCTTTCCCTCCCGCCAAATAGAGTTGAATGAAAATTATGAGCCAATTCCCTAACAATGTACAGGTCACCCCCCCTTTACCTCCCCCTTCCTCCCTTCCCTTCCCTCCCTTCCTTCCTTCCTTAACCCCAACACGAAATTAAGAGGGAACCAGGAACAACAACACAACCCTTAACAACGCCTTACTCCCCCCTCCCCCCCTCTTTTCCCCTCCTCCTCCTCCTTCTCCTTTCACTTCCTCCATTCCACACCTCAAGGAAACGAGAAAAAAAATCACAAAAAATTCAATTCGCTTCCAATACAACCTCACTGTCACACACGCCCACACACACGCCCACGCCTCGCTCCTACCAAGCTGTAAAGAGGTGGTGGTGGTGGTGGTGGTAGAGGGAAGGTTGACTGTCTATCTGGTAAGTAAATGACACGTAAATATAAATGAACTTGGACCTAAATTTAATGCAAAGTGACATTAATCTCTGTAAAAAATAATTTGTTGTATGTGCGTGTGCGTGTGCGTGTGCGTGTGTGTGTGTGTGTGTGTGTTTAGAAATGAGACTCGCCCTTCCGTTAAATTATTACATATATATATTTTTTTTCCTCTCTTTTTTTTTCTGTTCCACACACAAAAGCTATGAAATATCAATACCATTATCACATATACCATTAACAAAAAAAAGAAAAAAAAATAGAGATAGATGTATGAATAAATAAATTAATAAATAAATGAATAAATAAACTCATGAAAAAATGAAAAACTGGTGAACGAAACATGAAAATTATTAAAAAAAAAGTGTAACAAAAGGCAACAAAAATTCAGAACAAAACATGAATTTGATATATTAAAAACGAGTCATCCAGAGAGAGAGAGAGAGAGAGAGAGAGAGAGAGAGAGAGAGAGAGAGAGAGAGAGAGAGAGAGAGAGAGAGAGAGAGAGAGAGAGGATCAACACGTTCTGAAAGACACTCCTTTAAAGAATAATTTTCCCATGAACACACACACACACACACACACACACACACCTGCATTAATTAAGGTGTACACGAACAAGGAAAGGCAGGTGCAAGCTTTCTTTTTATTTATTTATCTTCTTTTTTTTTTAAGACTTATAACATTTTTTTTTAACCTGAAGCAAACCAAAACCAAAATAAAAATAAAAAAAACAAAAGAAACACGAGTTGTATTTAATAGCAAAACACATTATCATTTTATATATTATTTTTTTCATTCTATCTCTCAATTAAGCAAAATAAATAAATAAATAAATAAATAAATAAATAAAATAATAATAAAAATTGCCGTCAGCGGGATTTCGAACCGATGCTACGAAAGTATAAGTACAGTAAGAATCCACAAGACTCATATCCATTTTCTTTTTAAACCACTAACTTCACAGAGAGAGAGAGAGAGAGAGAGAGAGAGAGAGAGAGAGAGAGAGAGAGAGAGAGAGAGAGAGAGAGAGAGAGAATGTTGAGTGGATGTCTGCTCGCTCTCTCTCTCTCTCTCAACCACCACCACCACCACCACCAGCACCGTTACATAACCTCACTCCACCTACACAAACGGTTGAAAATCTTGCATACACGCGCGTGCACCACCCCGTAACGACCTACAAATCCCTGTAGCTAAACCCTCAACACACACACACACACACCCACACACACACACACACACACACACACACACACACACACACACACACACACACACACACACACACTCTAGCGGCTTCTTCGTAAATCACAATGTCTAACCCTCTCACAACCTCTTTCTTGATATTAAATTCCCCTGCAGAGTATAGAGTGCGTGGCGAGGGAACTGAATACACGCACCCCCCCCCCAATACCCTCCTCCTCCTCTCTTCTTCTTCTTCCTCCTCCTCCTCTTCTTCTTCTTCCTCCTCCTAAGGTCAGTATTCATGAATGGTAATGGGGAAACTGGCTCTTCCGGTATGGTGTTACCTGTGATGAAGAGCAGGAGGAGGAGGAGGAGGAGGAGGAGGAGGAGGAGGAGGAGGAGGAGGAGGAGGAGGAGGAGGAGGAGGAGGAGGAGGAGGAAGAAGAGGAGGAGGAGGGAAGGAAGGGAAGGTGGTGAAAGTGGAATGTAGGACAGGGTGCGTCGTGGCAGACAGAGAGAGAGAGAGAGAGAGAGAGAGAGAGAGAGAGAGAGAGAGAGAGAGAGAGAGAGAGAGAGAGAGAGAGGAATAAGAAGCAAGGAAAGACATTCAGTAACAGCCTCCCCTTTCCTCCTCCACGTCACACACAGGAGACAAACCAGCTCTTACACCCCGCCCACAGCCCACGCGACACCAGACACGCCCACACAACGCCCGCACTTACAAAACCAGAGGGCAGACAACGGTATTCTCACAGCTAGACGCATGTGTGTGTGTGTGTGTGTGTGTGTGTGTGTGTGTGTGTGTGTGGACCAGTGTGTGCGTGTGGCACCTCTTCCTCTTCTTCACCTTCTTCATGGCTTCAAGGTTAAAGAAAGAAAGTTTTGATGAACGTTTCCAGACGTGTTTTGTTTCTCTATAGAGTGACGATGCATATATATATATATATATAGAGTCGTGATTCCTTGTCTCGTATATCTATAGCAAGTCTTGATTCCATTCAGTTCATTTGTTTTACTGCGATGGTTGTGTCTGGCTGGCGCTTGTCACCACCACCACCACCACCACCACCACAGTCCGATGCGGGTAGGGGTGTAGGGGGAGGGGCGTCTAGTTTCCAATGCTATTTCACCCCCACCACCCACTCACCCCCGTCCCCCCAATCCCCCGCCGGCTGACAAAGGTTAATTAAGACTTTCTTGTCGCCGTGAAGTTCGCTCTTCCGCAGTTTTCAGTTCGTTTAACGCGAATAAACAGTTGCCTTACAAGTTATCCATTCAGTGACTAATTGCAAAGAAGAAGGAGTATATATGCATGTAAAGAAGAGACCAATTTCTGCTTCCTTGGTGGTGATGGTGGTGGTGGTGGTGGGTGACCTGAGTGTGTTCTGGTCTCAAGGGGGGGCGTTTGGGGACGGGGGCGGGGCGAGGTAGATGCGTCCTGCCCCCCCTCCCCCCCCAAACATACCAGCATACCCTAGGGCACCACCAACCCTAATCCAAGAAGCTACTCACTCACTGACTCTCTCTCTCACTCACTGGACGAATAGTTTCAATAACAAAAAAAAATAGACTGAAAAATCATATAAATATCTACAAATAATATAATAAATCTGTCTCCTGTGAGCGACGTTCTAGAGACATCAACATCCACGTTAGAAATGGATGTAAACTTATATTCAGTGGAGGATGAAGGAAGGAAGGAAGGAAGGAATAGTTTCTTACTGCAGTTCAGAGGAAGATGAGAGGGGAGGAGAGGGTGGAGGGAGGGGAAGATGGATGGAGGTGGAGGGGAGGGGAAGGTGGAGGAGGGGAAACAAGTCTGCAAGAAGAGCAACATCACCTGGCCGAGGGGTGAAGGCATCCTCAGTACAGGTGAAGGTCATCAACATACATACACATAAATACCTGACACACACACACACACACACACACACACACACACAAAGTAAAGACGACCAGATATTTTTGTTTTATTTATTTATTCTCATATTTCCAAGCAGTACTGTGACAAGGGCAGGACAGGGGTGGGGGGTGGGGGGGGCGGCGCTGCTCCAAACACCTTCACACATACATTCCCTCGTGCATCCAAACGCCACAACATGAATCAAAACACATAACACAGTACTGTTTCGAAATGTATGAATAAATGAATAAAATAAAAATCTGGTTCTCTCTCTACGTACGTATTGTGTGTGTGTGTGTGTGTGTGTGTGTGTGTGTGTGTGTGTGTGTGTGTGTGTGTGTGTGTGTGTGTGTGTGTGTGTGGACCTTAACTCTGGTATGGGATTCTCTTGGCAGGATGAAGAGGAGGGATGGGAATGAGTAAGTGTGTATGTGTGTGTGTGTGGGGGGGGTGAGGGTACTCGTAGTGGACTGAGGCGGGCACTGACCTTCACTCCCCTGCCCCCCCCCGTCCCCCCCAACACACACACACACACACACAGTGACTCATACCCCAACATTAGTATATAAGAGAAGTACTAGGCATCCCATATCAAGATGAGCTTAACGTTCTCTATCTCAACAAAGCCTAATGTGTAGTATATCTCATATCCTGTATACGGTGATGACCTCTCACACACACACACACACACACACACACACATAGGCCTACTCAATGTACTACGTCGCCCAATTGATCACTGTTCTCATCCCTATATGCGTCACATCCTCTTGTACTTCCTATGTTCACGTGACTTATAACTATTCTAACTAACTTGTAGTATGTATAATGTGTGTGTTTAAGTAAGGAGCTCCATCGCCTATCATTATAATTATCGACTCTATACAGTAAAGAATATAAAAATTAATTAAACTGAACAAAATTTTGAGTCAGTCTGAGTCTTCATACTATTTATCATACTTATCCTTGTCTATTCATCATACTCATCTTGTCTATTTATCATACTCATCCTTGTCTGTTTATGAATGCACTCAACTTTCTCTTTAAACTTTTCTATTATACTCGCACTCAACTCTATTATAATTATACAAGTACTGTTCTATATCATTCATTCAGTATTATATTCATTCACTACTATATATGTGAATGAAGTTTTGACCATAACCGTTAAATTCAAACTTACATAACTTCACTTCACTCCACTACAACGAGTCCTCATCTAACACAAACATCACTTAAATCAAACCCTTTTCTTCCCCTTTTTAACCCATCTTACCAACCTCACCTTCCCTCCAACTTTCATTTCCTAGACCTAAGAGAAAGCAAGATAAGAGGAATGTTTTGAGTCATCCTTTGTAACGGCAACTTTCCCAAACGATTTCATAATAATAATAATAATAATAATAATTCGTGTTAACCTTACCTTTACTAACACCTACATACACTTTACACTAACTCATTGGCGTTAGTATAGGGACGGATGACATAAATCGTAACTACATATATATATTAGTACACGCAGGACAGGTATGAGGGGGAGGACGGGGTGAGGGTGGTATGTATATATGAAAGCAACAGGAAATGTGCAGGAATGTCATAACACAACACAACGCAAGTCACGCGGTGGCATTGCAAAACCATACGTCATCTCCACCTCCACCTCCTCCTCCCCTTACCTTTCCTTCCCCCTCTCCCAGCCTCCCAGCTATACTACACTGTCTCCATACGGATCTGACTCCCCCCTACCTGGCCAGCCTTGTCTATTAATGCTTCCCTCCACCTCTCTCTCTCTCTCTCTCTCTCTCTCTCTCTCTCTCTCTCTCTCTCTCTCTCGCGTCCCTGCAGCAGAGGTCAACTGGGCGTGTAAAAGAAGACACACACACACACACACACACACACACAGAGACAGAGGCGGCGGTATTCACAGGTCCAGCTATTCTTTTTGTACATGAAATGCGATGTGTTTCAGGCGGCCGAGAATATTGATTTGCAATTGGTTAGGTTCAGTGAATGGAGAGAGTTTACAATTAAGAGAAGTGCCTTGCTTGCCTACCCTACCCTGCCTTGCCTTGCCTTGCCTTGCCTCCCTGTTTGTGTTCCCTGCCTCTCTCCCTGTCTGTGTTCCCTGTTTCCCTGCCTGTCTGTGTTCCCTCCCTGCCTCTGTGTGTGTGTGTGTGTGTG
This sequence comes from Metacarcinus magister, assembly GCA_029783475.1. Classification (NCBI taxonomy): domain Eukaryota; kingdom Metazoa; phylum Arthropoda; class Malacostraca; order Decapoda; family Cancridae; genus Metacarcinus; species Metacarcinus magister. The sequence goes on from JAPQNM010000022.1 coordinate 797,477, forward strand.
TGGGTTCGTTCGCTCGGTCGACACGTTTGGTACAGTTTACGGGGCCGTTAATATACTTCCACTGATTATCTGGCAATACTCGGTAAAGAGCAGCCAATCCGTGCCTGCCCGGGGCCAAGGGGGGGCGGCGGGGGCGACGCTCCCGACTTTACAGTGACCATTATTTTAATACAAATCGTCCCACTGCCTTCATGCCCTAGAGACGCGATGGTGGTGGTGATGGTGATGGTGGTGATGGTGTTCCGAGGGTCTAGACACATGTAGGGCTCTCCCTCCCCCGCCCCCCCCCCTTCTGAGGAACGCATAGGTTAGCAGAACAAAAACTTTTCAAACAGAGTCACATTCAAATACAAGAGCTAAAGTTCAGAAAAAATGATCACCGATAGAATCTTTTTTTTTCCTTTCCTTTTTTCTTTTTTTTTGAAACCCTTCCGGAGAGCAGCGTTGGAGCGGATAAACCATCTATCTCCATCGCTTCCAAGGAGTGATTCCAACAAGTTCCTGCATCAATGGTCTTTTCGTTCCTCCCCGCTGCACCCTGCTGGACAAGATGGAAGGCAGGGAGGAAGGAAGGGAGATAGGACGAAGGAAGGAAGGAAGGAAGGAAGGGAGGGAGGGAGGGATAAGACAGAGGAAGGAAGGAAGGAAGGAAGGAACAAAAGGGGTGAGGAT
>JAPQNM010000022.1:803148-808148 GCA_029783475.1 Metacarcinus magister
CAGCAAAACAATGACTGATTGAAAGGAAATACCTGAACGACCTTTGTGATGGCTCGACAAAAGGGATGTGATATACTACTACACACACACACACACACATACACACGCCCCCCTCCCACACACACACATAACATATTCAAGTCTTTCCACGCTGTTAAACATGAATGAACCTTCCAAGAATGGGGTGGACACTCATGCCTCTTAAAAGGACTTCCGCCTCGTCAGTGCACCGCTAAACACTTCCACGAAACAGGTGACACAGCGCACAGCCTCACCACTACTATACCTGCGGGTGACCTTGAAACCTTCCCTCCCCACCCCTCCACCCTCGCTCTCTTGCCTTCCTCTCTCCCCTAGCACCTGAGTAACTGAGTCCATCGTCGCCCCGGGCCCTGAGGTGAGGTGTGGTGTGTTCCGTTGTGGTGTAGTGTGCTGCTTGTCACTACTACACACCAAGAAGCTATAGAAAGATGCCATGAAACGCGGCTTTATTGAATTGCTCAACAGTCCAAGGTGGTATTTATTTGATAAGCTTCGTGACATGCATTTATTGGCCTGAAAAGCCTCACCTTCCCCTTCCACTGCCCGTCCCTGCCCGTTCCTGTCCCTTCTCTTTCTCCTTCTCTTTCCCCTGCCTTCCCCCCTCTGCTCGTCCCTTCGTCCCTGCAGAGTCTGGTTCCCGTAGCCTCTCCCCGCCGCCGCAGGACCACTGATTCCGCTTCGCTAGATGGCTCAAGATAATTCCGTCCTGGTAGTGGTTCCACGATGACATGACAAGACAAGACAAGCGTCACTCAGGTGTCACAACGACTCGCCTTCATGGACCTGGAACTAGACTGGACCTGGACCTGGACCTGGACCTGGACCTGGACCTGGACCTGGACCTGGACCTGGACCTGGACCTGGACCTGACCTGACCTGGATCACTGTGACGTCATGCCTTAACCCGCAGTCAGTTCAATACAATGTCGAACATCAACTCAACTTTCAACAAGAATATTTCGAACATGAAAAGTTTTACAATTCTTTTTACAGCGTGGCATGGCGTGGCGTGGCCTGGCGGGGCGTCCTTGGAAGTGTGCTTGCGTGGTGTGTGTGTGTGTGTGTGTGTGTGTGTGTGTGTGTGTGTGTGTGTGTGTGTGTGTGTATGTGTGTGTGTGTGTGTGTGTGCTGCTGTCCTCAACACAACACAACACCAGCACGAGGCATCAGTGTTGTGTTGTCCTGCACAGCTTTGCATCACTCAACACACTCAACACACTCAACACACTCAACACACTCAACACACTCAACACACACCACGAACACACCCTCAAGGCTCACCAGCTGTCCGTGAGGCTCAATCGTTGTTGCGGCGACTTAAAGCCAATCCAATCCAATCCATCACTCAGTTATGAGGCGCCAAGTCAGGGCTGGGCAGAGCTGACTAAGAGGAGATCGCTGCAGTCCTCACGTCCTCTCTCTGTTACTCCTGGTGGTGTTGTTGTTGTGGTGGTGCGTCTCGGTAACGTGCCAGGCGTGTGCGAAGGCAGGAACGTGGAGGGGGGTGCTTGGGGGGGGGAGGCGTGTGGGGATGGTGTACAAAGCGAAGCACCGCACTGCATAATGTGGTTATACAACTTAATAGAAACACGTGATTCATATGATCTCTTTTTCCGATAAGCAAAATTGAGGCTCAGTATTGATATGAAGACTTCCAACCACCGCTGCCTCCTTCTGGTAGCAAGCAAGGTGTGCAGCTGTGAGACAACGCAGCGGCCACAGCCAACACACACCACCACACCACCACACACCACACGCAATCACAGCCAGGTTGCAAAATTGGTTTAAACAACAGTTATAGCAATTGCAACAACAACAACAACACCCACAACACCCACAACAACAACAACAACAACAACAACAACAACAGAACGTGTATGCAATATTTATCAACACTGCAAGACTTCCGACTCAATCTTCTCGTTCATTTGACACATTCTCTTTATTTTTTCTCTCTTTCTTTTCCTCACTTGGTGGTCTGCGGGGTGTGTGTGTGTGTGTGTGTGTGTGTGTGTGTGTGTGTGTGTGTGTGTGTGTGTGTGTGTGTGTGTGTGTGTGTGTGTGTGTGTGTGTGTCTTCCCTTCCGTCACCAAGCAAGATCGTGTTTCTCCGATTTGCTCTACTAAACAAAACTCTTATGTATACCAGCACAATGTTATCCACACACACACACACACACACACACACACACACACACACACACACACACACACACACACACACACGATGGTTGATGTGTCTCCCTGCGTCATCCCAAGGGTTTGCATATTGATGTCTCGTCAGTCCATCCTTGCGTCCGTTCAGTTGACAAGAGTCCTGCGTTGTGGACAAAGGACTCACCGCCTCGCTGCTGCTGCTGGACAAGGGTAAGGGAGTGTGAGCCTTGTGTGTGTCCAAGGGCATGACCAAGGGCGTGACCAAGGGCGGTGTGTAGAAGGGCGGCGTGTACAGGTCCTCAGATGTGTGTAAGGCGTGTCACCTTTTCACGGTACACAGACACACAGACAGACACTAACACAACACAACGCAACACAATGCAACACAATATATCTTCAAGGCAATACAAGGAACACAAAAAAATGACTAAGCCTTTTATTTTTTCTTCTTCTTCTTCTTTTCTTTTGATCTTTTTAACACATACAAATACTTTTTATACTTATACCAGAAAGTTTGTTGTGTTTTTTTTTTTTTAAATGAATTCTTTACATAAATATCCTTAAGAAATCTTGCTTAATGAAACTTACTTAATCAAACTTATTAATTAAAAAAAAACGACAAATAATTCCTTTAAACTTAACATAACGAGAGAAAAAAAGAAGAAATTAATTGAAACCGAAATAATATAAAATAAAAAACAAAAAGAAAAAGAAAACAAATCCACAACGAAGTGAATTAAACAAAAACAAAACAAGATCAAGAAAAAAAATAAACTTCCGTGTAAAAGACAAAAGAAACAAAAAAAGAAGAAAATTCCATGACCATAAAAGTATATATAAAAAACACACACACACACACACACACACACACACACACACACACACACACACACACACGTTCCCAGTACCTTCGTAACCCCAGCAGGAGACACACACACACACACAGAGGGGGAGCGCCGCCCCCTACTAGTATTTCCTCCTCTATTCTCTCTTCCTTCTGATTCTTTCCACCTTCCTCTCCTCCTCCTCCTCCTCCTCCTCCTCCCTCTACCTCATTGCACTCCTCCCTACCCTCTCCCCTCTCTTCCTAACCTCACCTGATCCTTCCTCCTTCCTCTACCCCCTCCTCTTCCTTCCCCTATATCTCTTCCCCTCCCTCCCTCCCCTCCCTTGTCTCCCAGCCCACCTGTACCCCCTCCTCATCTTCCTCTTCCTCCCCCTCCTTCACTCCCTCCCCCCCTTACCCACGTGTCCAGCCAGATTTAATCACGCCCCCAACATTCCACATTCACGGCACATTTTCTCATGAAGGCTGGTAAGGACTCATGAATTTCCTGCCTTAAGTGAAGTATTAGCAAGATTATGTCACTCAGAGCAGCCCCTCCTCCTCCTCCTCCTCCTCCTCCTCCTCCTCTTCTTCTTCTTCCCCCATTGTTTATTTTCCTTTTTTTCTGTTTTTATTTTCAATTTAATTTCTCTTCCTCCTCCTCCTCCTCCTCCTTATGTTATGTTGTTTTTAAAATCGTTTCCCCTATACAAACTAATGCTTATACTCGTACTTGGGTTCATGTTAATTTTGGTCATCATTCTAAATGCAACACAACTGGCTCAATACAGCTTGTTTTTGCCTGTTGAAGATGTACAACTTTAATCCATATCATTTATCACGTTTCTGTGACGGAATTTTGGCCCGAAAATGTCGACCAAAATTCACATAAAAAACATTAACGTCATTTTACTGTAAAAATATTAGTCCTAGAGCAAAGATGTATAGAGTCTAACTTGTAGAGTTTATCAAGTTCTATCAGTTAGTGCAATATTCTTTCCAATATCTTCAATAGCTTTGGAAATAATAAGGAAAAAAGTAATGTTTTTTGAAAAAAATAAATGTGACATTTTTTCAGTTATATACATTCAATTTTCATCATACTATAGCTCAAAAGAACGGCCGTTTTCTGCTCTTTCTTTAGTACTCTTCATTTTTTTCGTAAACCTCATACTTTTCGAGTTATTTAATAAAACGTGATTTTATGAAAAAATCTAAGGGTTGTACCCACGAAAATTAGTGAAAATTTTCAAATTTTCAAATCTCACCAAAATAAGTGTATAGAGGTTCTAGTGCATGAGAAACACGAATCTGGAATCCATTTTATGATTATTATAATATTAACCCGTAAAGAGTAGTAGTTATTATACTATTGTGTTGAAAGATTCGTCCCGGGCCACACGGACAGCCTCGTTAGGGCCAGTAGGACTTACTGTCTGTTCTTACTTTGTACTCCTTTGTACTTTGTACTCCTTTCCTTTCTCTCTGACTGTCTGTCCTGCTCTATCCGTACTTATTTCTCTGTTTCTCTCCATATTTCTGGTATGAGTCAGTGTATCTCTCTCTCTCACTCTCTCTCTCTCTCTCTCTCTCTCTCTCTCTCTCTCTCTCTCTCTCTCTCTCTCTCTCTCTCTCTCTCTCTCTCTCTCTCTCTCTCTCTCTCTCTCTCTCTCTCACCCATCCACTCACTACTCGTTTATTCACGGACGTAAATTCCTCTTTTGTCCCCTCATAACCCGACCACTGTCCTGTCTTCCCCTCACACCACTCACTCCCCTCACTCCAACCCTTCTCTCTCTCTCTTCCCTCACTCCCAAACCTCACCCTTTTCCCCTCCTAATACACCCTTTACCTATCCCTTCACCCCTCACCCCTCACCCTGCAGCTGTCTTCTCTCTCTCTCCCTCATAACTGCACTCATAAAAAATGTTCTTAGTTTGATATGTTTGATATGTCTCTTAGTTTGATATGCTCTA
>JAPQNM010000022.1:830648-833148 GCA_029783475.1 Metacarcinus magister
AGTGAGTGTAACCCTGTAGTACCTGTAGGGAGGGGCGGCAGGGGTTGGCAGGGCTCAGGGAAGGTGTAATAAGGTAGTGACTAATTTTTTTCATGTGACCTGGTGATAATATTTCTTCGTTTTAAACCTTCATCATTCTTCACCATTAATAGTGGAGGGATATAAGGAAAACATTGATCAGGTTTTAGAAATTAGTAGTCAGGATAGGACACGTGGAAATGGGTACAAGCTAGAAAAATTTAGTTTCAGGACAGACCTAGGTAGATATTGGTTCACTAACAGAGTGGTGAACGATTGGAATAGGCTGAGTAGACACGTAGTAAGTGGTGAGTCAATAGATAGAGAGAGAGATAGGACTAGCCACTCGTCCACTCAAAACTTAATTATTTTATAGGCCTTGAGTGAACGAAGTTAAGAAGCACTAAAGAAGCGATAACAACGAAGGGGATAATTATCAAAGTACCTCTCTCTCTCTCTCTCTCTCTCTCTCTCTCTCTCTCTCTCTCTCTCTCTCTCTCTCTCTCTCTCTCTCCTTACACTTAACCTGTTGACACGTTCCCCTTCTTCTCTTTTTCTTTATATATGAACGCAAGGGGAGAGAGAGAGAGAGAGAGAGAGAGAGAGAGAGAGAGAGAGAGAGAGAGAGAGAGAGAGAGAGAGAGAGAGAGAGAGAGAGAGAGAGAGAGAGAGAGAGAGAGAGAGAGAGAGTAAAGGAGTTAATAATAGAAGTAAGAATGGAATACTAAAGAGAATAACATTATCATCTTCTCTTCACCTTTGTTCCCTACTGTCCCGTCCCTTCCTAACCTTACCACCACCACCACCATCACCACCACCACCACCACCACCACCTCCTCCTCCTCCTCCTCTTCCTCCTCCTCCTCCTGCTCCTCCTCCTCCTCCACAGACACGACAAGACAAGATTAGAACAGTGACTCCTACAAGAAACAGCAATCGATCTTCATACATTTCAACCAATTATCACTCCCTCCTTCCCTTTCCTTCCTTCCTCCTTCTTTCGCTTCGCTTCCCTTCCCTTCCTTCCCTTCTTCCTTTCCTTCCCTCCTTCCCTTCCCCCCTCCTCTTTCCCTCCTCCTTCTTCCTTCCTTCCCTCCTCATCCCTTCCTTCCTCCTCCTCCTTCCCTGTCTTCCCTTACAACAGAACACGCCCAGAGCTACCAACCTAACCTTCCTTCAACTCAACACACACACACACACACACACACACACACACACACACACACACACACACACACACCTCATCCTCCCTCTCATAACACCTGCCCGCCAGCGTTCTGAGTCTAATGCACCACTAAAAGGGCCCCGTCAACGCCCTTACCTGAGTGTGGCGTGGGAGGAGGAAGAAGAGGAGGAGGAGGAGGAGGAGGAGGAGGAAGAGGAGGAAGAGGAGGAGGAGGAGGATATAGAACAGGAAGGAAGTGTCCCAAACAGAGCGAGAAGCAGGACGGATTGAAAGTAGTAGTAGTAGTAGTAGTAGTAGTAGTAGTAGTAGTAGTAGTAGTAGTAGTAGTAGTAGTAGTTGTAGTAGTAGTTTGAGGAAGAAAAGAGGTTTTAAGGTTAAGAAAATAGTTGAGAGAGAGAGAGAGAGAGAGAGAGAGAGAGAGAGAGAGAGAGAGAGAGAGAGAGAGAGAGAGAGAGAGAGAGAGAGAGAGAGATATGTAAAATGTAAAACCAGGAAAGGAGGAATGAGAGCAAAAACAACTGCCCCATCAAAATAATGTGCAAAAATCTCTCTCTCTCTCTCTCTCTCTCTCTCTCTCTCTCTCTCTCTCTCTCTCTCTCTCTCTCTCTCTCTCTCTCTCTCTCCCTCTCTCTTTTTCTGTGAGTGTAAGCAATCTCAGACATGACAATGCAGTGTATGTATGTTTGTGTACGTATATTTGTTACTATGTATGTATGTGTGTGCGTGTGTTAGTTTCATCCTCTTTTTCCCCCTTTTTTCCCCTCATTTTTTTCCCTTTCCGACGTGGGGAATGGCAGGCAATGACGTGCAGTGTTTGTCTCCCTTCGATTCTTTCCCCTCCTTCCACCTTATGCATCGAGGCGCCAGGAAAATTCAATAACTTCTTGCAGTCACTGAGTCGATGCTCCCAACCGAACATTCTGCGGGATTCGAACCAGTAGGTCAGTCAGTCATTCAGTTAGTCAGTTCATTGTAGGAAAAGGCCGCGATCTATCTAGAATTCCAGAGAGAGAAAGAAAGAGATAGAGATAAATAGATAAAGAGAGATAGAAAAAGAGAGAGATAGTCTGGAAAATATCGGTGTGGATCCAACACGTTTCCAGTCTTCCATTTGCTTTCGTGTTGACTCAACCTCAGCGATCAGGGTGCGAAAGGAGGAAGAAGAAGAAGAAGAAGAGGAGGAGGAGGAGGAGGAGGAGGAGGAGGAGGAGGAGGAGGAGGAGGAGGAGAAGGTAAAGAGCCAGCGTCACACTCGGAACTCCTGGAAATGGGACTGGTTGTTTAACTTTCTTAGCC
>JAPQNM010000022.1:840648-843148 GCA_029783475.1 Metacarcinus magister
AGATAGAGAGGCAGGGAGGGATAGAGGGAGATAGAGAGGCAGGGAGAAAGGAATCAAAGGAGTTATATTTTCCAATTCACAAGTCTCCCTTCCTCTCTACCTCCCTCCCTTCCCTTCCCTTCTCTTCCCCTCCCTTCCCTCCCTTCCCTTCCCTTCCCCTCTCTTTTCCCAGCCAAACAGATTACATTGAAAACATACAGAGTCAATATGTATAAACCAACTAAGGGGTTCAGTCAGTAGTAGGGATAGAAAAACCTGTATACATAAATTACTAACAGAGCTTTACTATTATTAAACTGTCTCCCCCTCGACTCGTTGATAGAAAATGAGATGTGGATCGTTGAGAGAAAATGAACGTAGCGTATTATAGGAGTAGCTTAGTTGATTACGCAGGGAAAGGGAGGTGAGGGGAGGGTGATTGGGGGGTGAGGGGGGCGGAGCACATACATACATACACACACGCAAGGATGAAGAGGAAAAAGGTAATATCTATCCTGCCATCCCCTAAAAAAGAGAGAGAGAGAGAGGAAACAAGTAATTTTTTTTATTAGATATATGAAAAAGGGGAAAGGAGTTATTAATATTTCCAACATGTTTATGAATAGCCTCAATGCTGCTGCTGCTGCTGCTGCTGCTGCTGATGATGATGATGATGATGATGATGATGATGGAAGGGCAGGAGGCTATTCTTGCACCAATCTATATTGACTCTTATCGACTCAGGTGATGGTAACGATATAAGAGCGCACGGCGAGGGGAGGGTCATGGAGGGAGGGAGGAAAGGAGGGAAGGGAGGTAAGGAAAGGCGTCACATGAAGGGAGGGAAAGAGGGAGGGAGAGGAAGGAATTAAGTGACGCAATGACTGAGGTTGTGACGTCTAGTAGTTGTGTTTTATAAGAAGGATCGAGTCTCATAACTTGTAGCGTCATTTAGTGGGCGAGGCTAACAAGTGTGTGTGTGTGTGTGTGTGTGTGTGTGTGTGTTAAGTTAGAAGGGAGAAGAGGAAGAGGAGGAGGAGGAAGAGGAGGAAGAAGAGGACAGTTTTAAGTTACTAGATCACTGAAAATCATGCAGTCAGTAAAGAGCAATCAGAAAGTGAAAAAGGATTGAATTAATAGACTTAAGGCAAAATTCAGGTGACAAGGGGATGGATAGTTTGATTAATTTTAAAAAGCGAAGATTGAGTGATTGAAATTTTAGCGTCATACTTCCCACTCCTTCCCACTCCCTCTCACACTCCCTCCCACTCTCCCACATACTCCCTCACACTCCTCACACTCCCTCAAATTTCCAACACTCCCTCCCACTCCTTCCCACTCCTCCCACTCCCTCTCACTCCCCCTCACACTTGCTCACAACACTTCCATCGCTTGTAATGGAATGGAGGCGAGTCGTAGCTCATGTTTAAAGGGAAGGCAAGGTCACATACGACCCTACTGCCTCCCACGTACGCTTACACTCTCTCTCTCTCTCTCTCTCTCTCTCTCTCTCTCTCTCTCTCTCTCTCTCTCTTGATGAAGGGTAGTTATTCCGAGGTAAAGAGGGGAAAAGAGGGGATGGGATGTATGTTGTAGTAGTTGTTGTGTTGTTGTTGTTGTTGTTGTTGTTGTTGTTGTTGTTGTTGTTGTTATTGTTGTTGTTAATTTCTTTCTTCATAACAGCTCCTCCTGACCCTTCCTTCCTTCCTTCCTTCCTTTTTTTCTTTCTTCCTTCTTCTCCCACACACACACACACACACACACACACACACACACACACACACACACACACACACACACACACACACACACACACATGACCTTTGACCTGTGTTGGGCCTCATGACCTTATCTTAACTTTAACATTACAAGATAAACAAATAAATAAATAAATAAAGAAAGAAAGCAAGAAAGGAAAAAAAGGAGAGAGTGACAGAGAGAGAAAAAAAGTCCTGTAGAATTGAGTGAGTGAGTGAGTGAGTGAGTGAGTGAGTGAGTGTGCAAGTCTAAGTGTGAATGAGGAGGGTGAGGGGAGAGAGAGAATGAGGGAAAGAAGAGGGGGGTGGAGGGGGTGTGAGGCGGTGAGGGGAAACAGGCAGGGGGGGAGGTGCTGGCTGTGGGGGTGAGGTGGAGGGGGGAAGTGAGGGTGGGTGGGTGGGTGGGTGAGGGCGTGGGTGAAGGATCAATAGCAGCGTGGGCGGTACTCCAGACTGCAGCACTACCTGACACGCACACGCACACACGCACACGCACACGCACACGTACAAACACACTCACACACATGTACAAATACACATACAGACATATGTACATACACACACTTGCTCTTTCACAGAAACACACACACACACACACACTGCGCTCTCTCTCTTTCTCTCTTTCTTTCTCTCTCTCTCTCTCATTAAAGGAAAAGAAAGAAGGAAGGAAAGAGGAAAAGAGAAGATAGGAAATAGGGAAATAGTTAAAAGAGAGAAGGAAAAAAAAAAAGAAATAAGATAAAAACAAGGAAACAGCAGAACAG
>JAPQNM010000022.1:855648-873148 GCA_029783475.1 Metacarcinus magister
TGTGTGTGTGTGTGTGTGTGTGTGTGTGTGTGTGTGTGTGTGTGTGTGTGTGTGTGTGTGTTTGTTCCAGCATCCACCTCGACTACTGGGAGTTCACTGGTCACTTACCCACCTCCCTCCCTCCCTCCCTCCCTCTCTCTCTCTCTCTCTCTCCCTCTCTCATAACCTCCCTCCCTCTCTCATTCCCTCTTTACCTCCTTCATGAAATCTGCTTTCGTATATAAATAGTTGTTTAAGTTAAGAGCGTGGCTTGTGTCTACTACTACTACTACTACTACTACTACTACTACTACTACTACTACTACTACTACTACTACTACTTCTACTACTACTACTACTACTACTACTACTACTACTACTACTACTACTACTACTACTACTACTACTCCAGTGTATTCTCCCTTTGCTTTGAGTGTTGTATTCAAATGGAAGAGTAGATATTGTATAAAAATATTCAGCACCTACTACAAATACTTTTCACTTTCAATCTAGTATAGAGTATTAGCAATAGTTTCAAGTGTGAATATGCATGAGTGTGTTTGTGTGTGTGTGTGTGTGTGTGTGTGTGTGTGTGTGTGTGTGTGTGTGTGTGTGTGTGTGTGTGTGTGTGTGTGTGTGGAGGGGAGGAGTGTAAAAGCATAGTGAAGTGGCAATAAGCGAGAGAGAGAGAGAGAGAGAGAGAGAGAGAGGAGAGAGAGAGAGAGACGAGAGAGAGAGAGAGAGAGAGAGAGAGAGAGAGAGAGAGAGAGAGAGAGAGAGAGAGAGAGAGAGAGAGAGAGAGAGAGAGAGAGGTACACTCTTTTATTACTATTCCCCGTCTGTCATCACCTCTAACAAGATTGAAACATATATCAAAGTGGACAGAGATAGGGATAGCTCTCTCTCTCTCTCTCTCTCTCTCTCTCTCTCTCTCTCTCTCTCTCTCTCTCTCCTCTCTCATTTGTTGCTCTCACTTTCATCTTCCATAAAATACTTCTTTCTACGTCTTTCTCTCTCCTTCCTTTCTCTTCCTGTTATTCTTCTTCCTCTTTTCTCTCTTCTTTCAGCAGCGGACGAGAAAAGTTTTCCGCCCTGTATATCAAGATAGGACGAGGGGAAAGGAGGGAAGGAGGGAAAGAAAGGGAGAGAAAGTGAGGGGAAGTGAGGGGAAGGAAAGTGAGATAAATGAAAGGAGGAGGAAGAGAAAAGTATATATAAATTACACGTAACAGAACCTCAAAGAGAAATATGTAAACTTGTTATGGAAAATGTGTGTCTGGGAAATGAGAGAGAGAGAGAAAAAGAGAGAGAAAAAGAGAAAGAGAGAGAGAGAAAGGTGGAAGAGGCAGGTGAGGGATTAATGTGAAAGGAGGATAATGAACGCTCTGAAAAATGAAGATGAGCTGAATTGAAAATGGAGATGAGTACGGAGTGTGAGAAGGAGATGAGTGAAGAAGATGAGGTGACTATGGAAGGAGGAAGAAAGAAAGAGGAGGAGGAGGAGGAAGAGGAGGAGGAGGAGGATAATAATGTATACAAAGGGAAGATATATTTCATCATGCATTTCAACACAATACAATTACAACGCAGGAGGTGACGCGACACTTTTATTAAACATGACGTCAACTTTATATGTACGTAGCGTGTGTGTGTGTGTGTTTCCTTCTTTTCCTCTCTCTCTCTCTCTCTCTCTCTCTCTCTCTCTCTCTCTCTCTCTCTCTCTCTCTCTCTCTCTATCATCAAGGGAAACAGAGAGGGGGGACAACTTTGTAACCTCTTGGGAACTGTGAAGGGAGAGAAGGAAGAGGAAGAGGAAGAGAGGAAGAGAGAGAAGAGGGAAGGAGGGAAGGAAGGAAGGAAAACATACTCCTTGACATCTCATTTCTCTCCTCTATTTCCTCTTTCTCCTCATTTTTTCTTTCTTTATTTGTTATAACTGTTTTTATTGTTGTTGCTCCTCCCTTTCTCCTCTCCTCCTCCTCCTCCTCTTCCTATTCGTATTAATCATGTTTCTCTCTCTCTTTATCTCAGGTCAAGAAAGGTCATGTGAGGTATAATGTTGCTAACTGGGTGTGCATGGCCCTCTCCTCCTCCTCCTCCTCCTCCTCCTCCTCCTCCTCCTCCTCCTCCTCCTCCTCCTCCTCCTCCTCCTCCTCCTCATGACACTCATCTCATAATTTAAGCACAAAACTTTACTACATCAAGCCCGTTATTTTTTTCTCATTTTTCTTGCTGACTTGTTAACTGCAGGAGGAGGAGGAATAGGAAGAGGAGGAGGAGGAGAAGGAGGAGGAGGAGGAGGAGAAGGAAGAAGAAGAAGAGTAGGAGGAGGAGCCTAGTGTCCTTTTTGTGTTCTAGTCCTACTCCTCCTCCTTCTCCTCCTCCTCCTCCTTTTTAAAACACCTTTTTTCTTGCCACAAAGAGTAGAACATTATTTTTTTTCCCATTCCTTGACTTGCAATATGAAGTAGACGGAAAAAAAATTACCTTTACTTCGTGCGAGAGGCGGCGTCTGGGAGGAAAAGGGGAGGAGGAGGGGGAAAGGGGGGAGGAAGAGGGGAGGAAGAGGGGAGGAAAGGGGGGAGGAAGAGGGGGGAGGAAGAGGGAAAAAAATGAGGGGATGAGTGAAATAGGATAATAAAAAAAACCAGAATTAGGGATAAGCTAGGAGGGAAAAAAGGGGAAAAAAAGAAAGGAAAATAAGAGGGAAAACATAAGAGGGGAAATAGGGAAACTTGTGATGGGGAAAAAAAGAAAACAAGAATAGATGCAATAAAGTGAGGGGAAAAAATATATAAATCATAAATCATTAGGAACCAAAGATATAAATAAAAAAAAAAGGAGCGAGAGAGAGGGAAACAAGAGTGACCAGGAGGGGAAAAAATGTCAAAAAGGAAAAGAAAAAGAAAAAGAAAGAAAAAAAAAAAAACGAGGAAAGGTTAAAACGATGTAGAAATAAAAAAAAAAAAGATGAAACTGAAAACTTAACAAGGAAAGAGAAGGAAACAAAGATGGAAGGAAAGGGAAGGGAAGGGAAGGGAAGGGAAGGGAAGGGAAGGGAAGGGCAAGTTATCCAGATGAATATAGAGGAAGAAAATAAAAAAACAAAATAAAGAAAAAAACAGCAGAAAAAAGTGAACGTCGCCCCCACCCTCAAAATATATATATAGTGTTGTGAAAATTGAAATTCTCGAATGTTGAAAATACGTACTTGGAAAAAAAGATTACATACATGAAAGTGTTTGTGTGCGTGTGTGTGTGTGTGTGTGTGTGTGTGTGTGTGTGTGTGTGTGTGTGTGTGTGTGTGTGTGTGTGTGTGTGTGTGTGATAATATTGTGCCATTATTTCGTTAAAAAAAAAAAAAATGCATAAAGATGATGAAACATTATCAAAAAAATTGCAGAACTTGATAATTAATGAGCATTATGTATTCATTTATGGCCATCTATCTATTGATCTACCAAGCTAAAGAGGAGGAGGGAGGAGGAGGAGGAGGAGGAGGAGGAGGAGGAGGAGCATTAAAGAAGGGAGGAAGGTAAGACGACAAAATGCTTAACTCACAAAACTTCACAACCTCATTTGCAATTTTCAAAAAAGTTCTGCCATCACCGAACGCATAACTTACACCACAACACCACAACACCACAACACCACAACACAACACCACAACACAACACCACAACAACAACACCATTAACACAACACCACTACCACCACAACACCACAACACCATCACCACAACACCATAAGATATAAGCTGAAAGTGCCATTATAATTATAGAAGAAGAGGAGGAGGAGGACGAGGAGGATACGGTGGTGAAGGGAGAAACCAACGCCCTTCTTCTTCCTCCTCCTCCTCCTCCTCCTCCTCCTCCTCCTCCTCCTCCCCAGTATGATGAAGGGCAAGGTAGGAACGATGAGTCATACTTTCTCAAGACCTATATTTCCCCTCCTCCTCATCCTTCACGCGGGGAGATAAAAGGAGGGGAAACAAGGGGAAAAAGAGGGAAAAAGTGGGAAAAAAGAGGGGAAAATAAGGGGAAAATGATGGTTTACACACTTCACACGTGCTTCTTGGCTCCTCCATCTCCGTTTCACCACCACCACCACCACCACCACCACCACCACCACCACCACCGACCTGTCTCCATTAACCTCCTCCTCCTCCTCCTCCTCTACCTCTTAAGTCTTCGTCTCCTCCTCCTCTTTATCAAAATATTACTCTTATGTCTAGTAGTACTTTGCCCTCTCCCTCTCTCTCTCTCTCTCTCTCTCTCTCTCTCTCTCTCTCTCTCTCTCTCTCTCTCTCTCTCCATCATAAGTCATAAGGTTGGATCGTCTTTCCTCCACCATCCCGCCTCCTCCATCACCAGTCATCCCTCCCTCCCCCCCTTTCCCTCCATCGCCCCCTCCCTCCCTCCCTCCATCACTCTCTTCGTACCTCCCCATAATCACACTCCTCTCTCCTCCTCCTCCTCCTCCTCCTCCTCCATCATCGTGTTTCCTATCTATCTATCCATTCCAAAATTTCCTGGATCTCTCTCTCTCTCTCTCTCTCTCTCTCTCTCTCTCTCTCTCTCTCTCTCTCTCTCTCTCTCTCTCTCTCTCTCTCTCTCTCTCTCTCTCTCTCTCTCTCTCTCTCTCTCTCTCTCTTCTTTTCTTCGCCAAAGTTCCAGTGATATATTTTTTTTCTCTCTTCAGTTTCCCCTTCAATAAAAGTTCTCTCGTCTACCACCAGGGGCGTCATCTTTCAAGGCAATGTTTACCTTGGTGTTGTAAAGTTCCTGTTGCCTTCCCTTCCCCCCCCCTTTCTCTTTCTTTCTTTGTGGTCTGCCTCCCCTTTTTCCCTTTTTTCTTCTGTGTTTCCTTCCCTTCTTTTCTTCTCTCCTCTGTGGTTTTCTTTCCCTTTTTAATCTTCCTTTGTGGCCTTTCCTTTCCTTTCCTTCCCTTCTCTCTTCCTTCATCTATGGCTTCCTTTGTGGCCTTTCCTTTCCTTTCCTTCCCTTCTCCTTCTTCCTTCATCTATGGCTTCCTTCCTTCCTTCCTTTCTATTTTCTTTTTTACTCTCAATTTATCATTTTTGTTTATTTATTTATTTGTGTTATTATTGTCTTTTTGTCTTTATTTTTTTCTTGTTTCTATGTATCTTTTATTTTTATTTTAGTTCTTCAGTATAGAATTTTTTTTTTCTTTTCTCTTCATACACACGCTCTTATACACAAAGCAGATCCTAAACAACAACAACAACAACAACAAGACCAATACAACAACAACCACAACAACAACAACAACAACAACAACAAGACCAATACAACAACAACCACAACAACAACAAATCACAATCCATAAAATCTATTACTTTTTTGAAGCAAGGAAGGAAACCAAACCAATGACCTAAACGACTAACCATTATTTCCTATTTCCTCACTGCTGTCTTCTTGTCATCTGGTTCGTTCCCCTCACCCACACACACACCCACACACACACACACACACACACAAGGGGCACCACACAGCCTCAAGACCAAGGGGTGCAGCGTCAGTGGAAAGGTAAATTAATGGGTCTGAGTTGGACGGAGCGTGAGACAAAGGTGGACAGAGAGGGAAGTATTTTTTCCTGTATATCAGCTTTGACAGGTGTATAAGTTAATGGCTGTGAGGAGGAGGAGAAAGGTGAGGAGAGAAGGAAGGTGAGGTGAGGAGGAAGGTAAGGAGAGGAGGAAGGCTAGGTGAGAAGGGAGGAGAGGAAGAAGGTAAGGTAAGGTGAGGAGGAAGGTGAGGAGAAGAGGAAGGTAAGGTAAGGTGAGGTGAGTCGAGGCGTGGACAGTAAGGGAAATAAGTATGAGTTTCCGATTTCCCATTAAAATAAAAAAAACAATGTAACGTCAGGTGTTGTAATGATGTTAGAATGTCAAAATAAAATAGTTTAAGTTGAAATTACTATAAACTTTTTGTCTGGTATTCTCTCCCCTACACAAGCTTAAAACAGTAACCCAGGGAAGAAGTTTTATATTCACAGCAAGACAAAAGATAAAGCACCATAGCATAATAGTAAAGACAGTGAATGATAGTGAGGCAGAGAACATACATTTATGAGTGTATATATGTACGTGTCTCTCACCCATAGCTGCCTCACATCTCCCTAGACCAATAACCCTAAAAAAAACATTCCCTTGCCTCATAACAGCGTTCCTTTCCCTCATAATAACATATGTACTACAACCTTCCAGCGCTCCCAGGCCTCGAACACACTCCAGCCTCCAGCCAATCTACGTCCTCGGCTCCGGGGGGACAAGTGGCGTGATTGAGGAACTATACACAAGAGGCGTTGAGGCGCGACAACACGACTCCACAATGAGATTTCCTCCGTCACTGAGACCACCACCACCATCACTACTGCAACCACCATCACCACTACTACTACCACAATCACCTCCCAGTCCTGTTATGCTTCCAATCACAATGACCTGCTCGTTTTCACACCATTACGTCCCCTTTCCTCCCTCCCGGTGTGCCTTACCGGGAATATTTAACTGCCTTGGTCTTGATCCTCTTAGGTGCGTCTCCCTTCTTATCAGGCCCCGCGTACCGCATTCTTAGCCCGGCAGCCAGATTGAGTACCGTTATGTAGCCCTTGTGTGTGTGCAGCGCTGATGAGGCTGTGGAAGGTGACGTTATCTACGCTTTGATACTATTGCAGGATGTGAAATGCTTCTTCTTACTCCCACTCCCTACTCCCTCCCACTCCCACTCCCACTCCCACTCACTCCCTTGCACACTTGATACAGGATAGATCGAGTGTGTAGGAATTCATGATTCTCTGTCTAATATTTCCTTCCTTCTCTCCTTTCCTCCTTTCCTCTCCTGCTTTCGTCTCTAATATTACTCCTCCACTATTTCCTACTTAATCTCTCTCTCTATCTCTCTCTTTCTTACTCTCTCTCTCTCTCTCTCTCCTTCCCTGGTTTCACTCCTTTCCGGTATAATGAAGCGGTACATTGCATGCAAAAGTCATTTATAACGATAATGACAACAGTAATGATGATGATGATGATGATGATGATGATGATGATGATGATGGAAATGTAAAATGTCTTGAGCTAGATTGAAGATTCGTCAGTATCTCCTCCTCCTCTCCTCTCCTCCTCCTCCTTCTCCTCCTCCTCCTCCTCCTCCTCCTCTCCCCCACGTCGTCCCAGCTCTATGTTACGCTTCACTTCTCGGCTCTGAATTACTCTCTCTCTCTCTCTCTCTCTCTCTCTCTCTCTCTCTCTCTCTCTCTCTCTCTCTCTCTCTCTCTCTCTCTCTCTCTCTCTCTCTCTCTCTCTCTCTCTCTCTCTCTCTTTCTGTATGAGAGGAAAAAAAAGAGAGGAAGAAGAAAAGAAGAAAATTAAGTGTGCGAGAATTCGTGGGAATGAGAATCGTTCACAGAAAGCATAAAAGTGAGGAGGAGGAGGAGGAGGAGGAGGAGGAGGAGGAGGAGGAGGAGGAGGAGGAGGAGGAGGAGGAGGAGGAGAGAAACAAGTAGAGGTGGAGGAGTGTTCATTGCAGTGAGTGTTGCAAAGAGTGCTTGGTGGAGGAAATGAAGGACTCTCTCTCTCTCTCTCTCTCTCTCTCTCTCTCTCTCTCTCTCTCTCTCTCTCTCTCTCTCTTTTGTGACACGAGGATCAGCAAGTGCCTCTTCATGCCCTCTGTAACCTCTGGAGTGGGGGGGGAGGGGGAGGGAAGGGAAAAGAGGGGAAAGAGGAGGGAGTGTGAGGGGAGGGAGATAAGAATGGAGATGGAAGAGGAGAAGGAAGAAGAGGAGGAGGAGGAGGAGGAGGAGGAAGGAAGAGGAGAAGGAAGAGAAGAGAAAGAATGTAGATGAAGAGAAGTGAAAAAATGGAGGAAGATTGAAAGGGGGAAGAGAGAGAAAGAAAGAGAGAGAGAGAGAGCGTAAAAAAATAAATAAAAAAGAATAAAAGAAAATGCTGATGGAGATTGAAGGAATGAGGGAGGGAGGGAGGGAGGGAGGGAAAAAAAAGATGGAGGAAAGGAGGAAACAGAAAATCTCCCTCCCCCTTCCCCCCCCTTGGAGCCACAGAAGGGAAGCCAGTCATCAAATTATCACATTTTGCAGAATTTGACGCGGGGAAAGAAAGAAAGAAAAGAAAAAAAGAAGAAGAAGGAGGAAGAGGAAGAGGGAGAAAAAAGCGATTAAGATAAAGAGAGAGATAGAGATAGAGAGAGAGAGAAAAAAAAGAGAAAGAAAACCAGGTGTGTAATTTTCTACCTGCTGATTAATCCTTGTAATCTAATCCATCTTATGTGAAATCCTAATTGTCGGATTATTGCTACAATCCATCTTTTTGACTTAGCTCTGCCCCTCACTACTTCCCCTCACTCTCTCCCCTCATTTTTCCCCTTACTCCTGCTCCTCACTCTTACTCCTTTCCCTCTCTCACCTTCCCTTCATTCTCTCTCCTTCCCCTCTCACTCCTTCCCCTCATTCTCTCTCCTTCCCCTCATTCTCTCTCCTCCTCCTCACCCCTTCCCCTCATTTTTCAGGCAGATACTCAGAGATACTTGACTATTACCGTTAACAAGATTTATTATCAAACTGAGGGGAAAAAAATGAGGCATACAAACGAATAATTATACAAACAGATGATTATACAAAGAGAAGAAAGATATATACGTGTTTTTTTTCTCTCTCTCTCTCTCTCTCTCTCTCTCTCTCTCTCTCTCTCTCTCTCTTAATCTATGTTTTTATTGTGAGAGTGAAAGAGAGAGGGGAAAAAAAGGGGGAAAAAAAGAGAGGACATTAAGGGCGTTGATTTCTTGTCCCTGTTTTTTCCCCTCACTGTCTCCCCTCCATTTGTCTTATTAACTAATTATTTCCCTTCCTCTATAGACATCTAAAAATTCCCTCTTCCCCTCTTCCTCCCCTCTTCTTCTTCTTATCATTATTATTATTCTAGTTTTTGTTAATTTTTTATCTTTCTGTTTAATTTCTCTATCTATCTATCTGTCTCTTTCTTTCCCTCTTTCTAGTTTTCCATTTTTGACTCCTTCCTCTTACCTCTCCTCTTTCTCCTCCTCTCCCCTCTTTCTTTCCCTACCTTCCCTTCCCCTCACCTCACACACACCACCACCACCACCACCACCACCACTATCAACAACTTATCATCTCTCCTTTCAGCGATTTCTAAGACATTTCCCCTCCTTTCCCTTTTCCCCTTATATCTAAACCTACTAATGCAATTCCATACCTTACCTCCCTTCCCCTCTTCCCCTTCTCCCCTCTATACTAATGGATCTTTGTTTGGGCTGGTTACCTCTCCTGTTGACCCTGCCTACTCCTCTCCCCTTCCCTTTTCCCCTCACTCTACCCCATCTCCTCCTCCTCACCTATGAATGCACAGGTCATCAATCAGAGGAGGTAAGGTGAGAATATTGATTGATTAAACACAGGTAAGAATGTGGGTAAGTTGATTATTGTTTGTTTAGTTGTTTGTTTTGTGATAATCTGTCTATCTACCTGTTTGTTTATCTGTTTGTTTATCTAAATGGTTATCTATTAATCTATTTATTTATTTATTTATTTAATGAGGAATAGGAAATGCACTTGAATAAAAACTCTCCTTTACAAAACTACGATGAGGGAGGAGGAGGAGGAGGAGGAGGAGGAGGAGGAGGAGGAGGAGGAGGAGGAGGAGGAGGAGGAGGAGGAGGAGGAGGAGGAGGAAAAGGACAGTCTCTACACCAAGTTATAATGAAGACGAAACACCACAACGAGAGAGAAAGTTAGTTACGTTTGCACCACAACCACCACTACCACTACCACCACCACCACCACCACCACCACCACCACCACCACCACCACCACCACCACCACCACCACCACCACCACCACCACCACCACCACCACCACCAGCACCACCAAGCCGATTGCAGGAAAGAGAGGAAAAAAGGGAGAAAAAAGTAAGTTACAAAAAATATAAATGACTAAAAAAAAAGTTACAAGAAAAAAAGAAAAGAAAAGTGTATGTACGTTTGCATTTTAGATTAAGGGAAATATATACATACATACACGTATACATACATACATACACATACACTAAAACAGTTTCTACTAAAAGGGAAATAGAAAGAGAGAGAGAGAGAGAGAGAGAGAGAGAGAGAGAGAGAGAGAGAGAGAGAGAGAGAGAGAGAGAGAGAGAGAGAGAGAGAGAGAGAGAGAGAGAGAGAGAGAGAGAGTGCATACGTAAAAAAAAAAAAATAAAAAAAGCTTACACAGAGCAGAAAACAAGGGGAGGAAAAAAAGAAAGGGAAAAAAAGAGAGAGGAAGTAAAGGAAAGAAAATGAAATTGTAGTGTAGAAAGAGAAAAAAATAGAATAAAACTAGAAATATAAATAAAAGAAAGAAAATAATAATAATAATAATAATAATAAAAAATATTATTAATCCACATCAACTAAGAACACAAAAAATAAAATAAGATAAATAAAGATAAAATAAACGAAAGAAATTAAAGAACAGGAAAAAAGAAAAGAAAAGAAAGAAAGAAAGAAAAAAAAATAAACACAAGCAAAGGTCAAACACTGAAATAGAACAAAAATAACTAAAATTCCTTTTCCATGAACCAAAAAAACAAACAAACAAACACAACACAACACACAGAACACAATTCCTCCTCCTCCTCCTCCTCCTCCTCCTCTTCTTCTTCTTCTTCCTGCAGGTGAGGGAGGGGAAGAGGCTTGAAAGAGCATGTGGAGGGGGTATTTCAGGTATGTTGGGGTAGTTCAGGTATGTTGGGGGTAGGACAGGTATGTTGGGGGTAGGACAGGTATGTTGGGGGTAGGACAGGTATGTGGGGGGGGGAGGGGGGAGGGAGGGGATCATGCAGCATCGTTAGACAAACAAACTTTCACTATGTATTTAATTTATTGTTGTTGTTGTTGTTGTTGTTGTTGTTGTTGTTGTTGTGGTGGTGGTGGTGGTGGTGGTGGTGGTGGTGGTGTTTATATGCCTGCATGTTAACCCTTTTTGCTTGTCTCTAAACACACACACACACACACACACACACACACACACACACACACACACACACACACACAGAAACGCAAACACACAAACTCATATTCTCAAAAATTCACTGCATATATGTGTGTGTGTGTTTATGTGTGTGTGTGTGTGTGTGTGTGTGTGTGTGTGTGTGTGTGTGTGTGTGTGTGTGTGTGTGTTTGTCTTTACACTTGAAATTCACTTCGAAAAGACAAAGAATACAATTTCGGAAACAATTCGAGATAAACATAAAAATAAAATAAGAAGAGAAGAAGAGAAAAAGAAATAGAATTGGAAAGAGAAATGAAAAAAAATGAGAAAAGTATTTGTGTGGTGGTGTCGGAGAGAGAGAGAGAGAGAGAGAGAGAGAGAGAGAGAGAGAGAGAGAGAGAGAGAGAGAGAGAGAGAGAGAGAGAGAGAGAGAGAGAGAGAAAGTCTTGCTCTCTTAAATCATTCAGTCATGGTTGCATTAATTTTTCTTTCATTTTGTTATCCACGACCTCTGTTCTCTCTCTCTCTCTCTCTCTCTCTCTCTCTCTCTCTCTCTCTCTCTCTCTCTCTCTCTCTCTCTCTCTCTCTCTCTCTCTCTCTCTCTCACATACTCCCTCACACACAATAATAACGAGATACACACACAAACATACATTCATACAGACATACATACACACACACACACACGTACATACACATACATATTCACAAACAGACTGACAAACATAAAAAAAAGAAACACAAAGCAAAGCAACACCAAAGGACGTCGCCCAACACAATGCAACACACACACACACACACACACACACACACACACACACACACACACACATACTTTACATACACATCCAGAGAGACAAACAGAAAAGAAATGATTCACACAAACACACACAAGAAGGAAGGAAGGAAGGAAGGAAGAAATGAAGGAAGAGAGAAACAAAGGAAGGAAGGAAGGAGGGAAGGAAGGGGGATTAAGGGAAGGTATTAAGGGGAGTAGAAAAGGGATTGAAAGAGGGAAGGGAGAGAAGGAGGGGAAGGAGGGGAAGGATGGGGAAGGAAGGATGGTAGTCTAAGGAAAAATTACTTTAGGGAAGGTAGGCTGTGGGAGGATCATTCGACACACACACACACACACACACACACACACACACACACACACACACACACACACAACACACACACACACACACTGCTTCCTCATCCACGCTTAGTTTCGAGTTGATTATCTTGGTTGTAATTTCATCCCGTCTCTGAAATGCAAATTCGCGAAGACTGTGTGGGCGTGTCCTGTGTGTGTGTGTGTGTGTGTGTGTGTGTGTGTGTGTGTGTGTGTGTGTGTGTGTGTGTGTGTGGGCGTGTCCTGTGTATGTGTGTGTGTGTGTGTGTTACGTACAATTAATGGCTCACCTTCAAAGCGAGGCACCACACATCACACACCACACCAAACACACACACACACACACACACACACACACACACACACACACACACACACACCACACACACACACACACATCACCACCCACACACACATCAGGGGTCATATTTATTCTCTTTCAACCTCACAAATCAATACGACCAGAATGCTGCCAAAAACAAATAGAACAAAAAAAAAATTAAATCCAGTTCGAAATATAAAACAAAAATTGAATAAAAGTGCGGGAAACCAAAATTCAAAAGACAAGAGCAATTTAATTCATGAGGTAACCTGCCATTCATCTTTGACAGGACAATGAGTGACAGGATGAGGATGAGGACTGCACACTGACATACTCATTCCATTATTACCTCATTATATATACAGAAAAAAGAAGAAAAAAAGACAGTCAAATTTCACATCCTATTTACTTTCGTGAATTGTATATGAAGTATCTTTTATATTTGGTAGATTAATATAACTAAGTGTAATGATGTTTGTGTGTCCAGTTCATTGTATTAATGGTGTAATGCATGACAAATATATTTTCACATCCATTTGGGAGTAATTATATTGTGCTAAATTAGTATTAGTGTTTTAACTACTACTATGAGAGAGAGAGAGAGAGAGAGAGAGAGAGAGAGAGAGAGAGAGAGAGAGAGAGAGAGAGAGAGAGAGAGAGAGAGAGAGAGAGAGAGAGAGAGAGAGAGAGAGAGAGAGAGTAAAGTAAGAAATGGCAGCCCAAGGAAAGAAAGTGAAACATGATAATTAAGATTGTAATTTAAAGCCCAAACAATTTACGCCACTGCCGAAATTGCCTCATAAATATTCATCAGCAAAAAGGGAAAAAGTGTCTCAGGAGTGAGGAGGAGGAGGAGGAGGAAGAGGAGGAGGAGGAGGAGGAGGAAACAGGGAGAGAGAGAGAGAACGTGGGAAAGGACAAACCCACCTACAGTCACCTGCCTCCCACACACTCCTACCTACCACGTAACTAACACATATTTACCTTAACTTCCACGTATATAATCTTGTAATGGATCTTAAATTAGTTAGTAAAATCAATCTGAACTTTATTGATTTCATGTAGTTTTTTCGTAATTTTCTAGGCAAGTTTACGTAAGGTGGAGGATAAAATAATATATGGTGGCAGCGGTTGGATCAGCGACGAAGAAGAAGAAGAAGAAGACAGACAGTAGCAGCGAGTGACCTTGAGAAACTAGCACTAGGGAGAGAGAGAGAGCTACGTTGGGTTTCATCAAGAGGCGGTATTTATTCTTAAGGGACTACATCAATCTTTAAAGTAGTTAGTTACCGCGAGTTTAGCAATTGAGTGTGCGGGCAGCGAGGTGGGAAGGTAACGTGAGTAGGCTGGGCTGCGGTACGATGCAGGGCTGGAAATTTTTATGCCAAAGTATTTTTCAAGTAAGATTAAACGTCAAACAAGTGATTTATGTGAGAGGAGGATGGAGAAAAAATTGAAAAGAAAATAGAGAGCGAAAGAAAGAAAGAAAGATCGAGGAGGAGGAGAAGGAGAAGGAGGAGGGAGAGGAGGAGGAGGAGGAAGATATTCTCTCCCTTTCCTATAAGATAATTAGCTTTGAGATTATACCATAAAAAAAAAATATACACTACTGAGCTCTATATAATTAAGTTCCTTCCCTCCTTATATAATCCCAGCTATGCCACTTCTCTACCCTTCTTCCTTTTCAATCTTTTCCCCTCTCCCTTTCCTCCCCTCAATCAGCCACCAAACAACTGGCTGAGTCAACACCAAGACTATCACACCTGGCGGAAGGAAAGGCAATTAATTACCTTACCTGTCCTCACCTGTGTCAATCTGTTGAACGAGGAACTCCATTCAGAGGGGAAGGAAGGGGAAGGAGTGGAAAAAAGGAGATTCTGAAAGCTTCGAAAAATGGGAAAAAAGGGGAAAAAGGAAATCTAAATAACATGAATGGGTGAAATAAGGAGGAAAAGTGTGATAGTAAGAAAAGAGATAGAGAGGATTTGTATTTAATGAAAAGGGGTGAATAGGATAATGAAATGATAACATGTTTAGAGGGAAAAATAAATTATGGAAATCTATATATATCAGAAAATAATACTGATGATTAAGATACAATAAGAAAAATGTATATTAATGAAGCGAGAATAACACGTGAAAATAAAATAAAACGTAGCAAGAAAGGAAAAATAGATGAACAATAAGTAAACGAGAAAATAAAATAAAGAAGGAAGAAGAAGAATAAGAGGAAGTGGAGGAAGGAAGAAGAAAAATAAAGAAGAAAATGAAGACTCTTGGTGATAGCTTTTCCTCTCTCCTCCCAAATCCATCTCTCCCCCTCCCTCCTTCCCCTTCACCCCCTTCCTTCCCTCCCTCCTTCCCTTCCTGCACCAATACTCTGCCAGAAGGTAAACAAGCGGAAAGTCAACATAAACTTCCCCGCTGGAACTCAACCCTAAGATATGTGAGCTCTCGCAAGGACAAAATATGGCGACCAGATAATGAGACCTCCCCTCCCTTCCCCTCTCTTCCCCTCACCCAAACAAACAAACACACACACTCATTAACCTCCCCCAAGTTCACCCCCAAACATATTTTTCGATCTCTACCCCCAAATCACCACCATTCTCTTCTTTTTTTCCCCCTTTCTCTCTCTGTTTCCTTGGGTTATGTTTCCTTTCCTTTCTTCTTCATTCTCCTCGATCATGAAAAGTCTTCTTGGAATGTTTTAGCTCATCCTGTTTCCCTCCTACTCCTCCTCCATCTTCCTCCTCCCTCTTCCTCCTCCTCCTCCTCCTCCTCCTCCTCAGTGGGCTCTTTAACTCTACTCTCGAGGCCCAGAATTAATCAGATTGGAGTTCTATTCTGCAGGGACCTTAGGGAGGAAGGGGCCGAGGCTGAGGTGGTCATTAGAAGACCGAAGGGTATAGTTAGGGCACGATAGCTGTGTGTAGCGCCTGAGTAGATAGTTAAGATAGCCTTCTATTTGGGGCGGGAAGGAAGGGAAGGAGGGGGAGGTAGTGGTGGTGGTGGTGGTGGTGGTCGTGGTGGCGGTGTGTTGTATGGAATGGAAGAAAAAGACGTGGAAAAAGAGAGGGAGGGTGAGGGGAAACACAGATAGAGAGGGAGAAAGAGAGAAAGAGACAGAACATAACGATTGGGGTCCCTTGAAAAAATAGTGTGAGTGTTTGTGTGTGTGTGTGTGTGTGTGTGTGTGTGTGTGTGTGTGTGTGTGTGTGTGTGTGTGTTACTCTAGTGTTCGAAGCTTCGGGTGGTTTAAGGGTTCGCCGTCGTGGTTCGTTGTGTCGGGGACGAAGATAAATGAAGCGCTCAAGTTCCATTAAGAAGCAGGGTCGCGGCGGCACTTTAATTAATTCAAGTTGACGCTCGTGTTTAGGTTAATGTGATTTATGACAACGTGTGTACAGGGTCGTCACGCCTTGCTTTGCCTTGCTTTGTTTTTCTTTGCCTTGTCTTTCCTAGCCTTGCCTTGCCTTGCCTTGCCTTGCCTTGCCTTGCCTTGCCTTGCCTTGCCTTGCCTTGCCTTGCTTGCCTGGCCTTGCCTTGCCTTGCCTTTTCTCTCCTTGCCTAACCTTGCTCTGCCTTGTCCTTCCTTGCCTTGCCTTGCCTTGCCTTGCCTTGCCTTGCCTTGCCTTGTCCACGTCAGCGGGTTGTCTAGTGGCTCCCCTTCTGCTCATAAATTGTCCGGTATTGGTGTAGTGCAATGATGGATTTGAGTGTGTGTATGTGCGTGTGTGTGTGTTTGTCTTTCTCTCTCTCTCTTTCTCTCTCTCTCTTACTACTTCCACCAATACCAATAACACGAAAAACACAACACAAAAAACAGAGGAAGGAATGATGATAAAAAAAACAGAAAGGAAAAAAAACTCACATTAACATCACAGAAACACGAATAAAAAATGGGAAAAACACACAACTATTTCCCTTTGATCTTACTAACCACTACTATTACTACCACTACCACCACTACTACCACTACTACCCCATTCAGATCGTCCAGTAATCAACATTCCTCAGCTAGGGCGGGTGGGACAGACAGACAAGACCAATAAGAAGCCCATCAACTAGACACGAAGGGAGGAGGAGGAGGAGGAGGAGGAGGAGGAAGAAGAAGAGGAGGAGTTAAGGCCTCGAAAACTGACCTAATGAGCCGACCCGGAACACCTGCACGTAGAGAAAGAACCTTTAATTACACGGAGAAAACTTGCTGAAGGAAAGAAAGACGCACGCAGGACGAACTAAGGCGGAGACTCACCTGGGTTTAGAAAATTTGAACCGGAGACTCCAGGTATTCAGTGACAGGGAAGGTTAGTGATGGAAAGTGTCGTCTGTATAATGACTGACATTACTGAGGCTGATGGGGCCGTGTGTTGTGTTGAGAGAGAGAGAGAGGGAGAGAGAGAGAGAGGTAGAGAGAGAGATAGAGCTATACAGACAGACAGATCAATACAGCCACAAACTACTAGTGGGAAAAAGGCGCCTCAAACAAAGAGACTAATCAGTTCTGCCAGAGAGGGATGTCCGAACATTACGTTGCTAGACTCCCTCCCTCCCCCACCCCTTCCTCCCTCACCCCTTCCTTCCTCACCCCTTCCTCCTCCCTCACCCCTTCCTCCCACCCATCCACTACCCATAACTATCCCAATTTTCTCCTCTACGGTTATTTCCACAAGTCACTCAGACCCTTTGTTTCCGCTACTACCTTCAAGAGGACCTCGACGCTACAACCTTTTTCACCAAGACAGTTCCTTCCCTCATTCAAGGAAATTCGAGACTATAAGACCACGAGACTACGAGACCATGAGACTATGAGACCACGAGACCAAGAGACCACAAGACCACAAGACCCCGAGACCAAGAGACCACGAGGTATAAGAATAGACGAGATTTTTATGTTTGCAATTTATAGAGATTCAAATTTTTGCGATTTCGTGACCAAAAGAAGAATATAAAAAGCAGTAATGGACGAGTTATCGAAGAAAAAAAAACTACTACTACTACTACTACTACTACTACTACTACTACTACTACTACTACTACTA
>JAPQNM010000022.1:878148-880648 GCA_029783475.1 Metacarcinus magister
CTCCTCCTCCTCCTCCTCTTCCTCCTCCTCCTCTTCCTCATTTTCTCTTCCACAATTTCTTCTTGTATCTCTTCTCTTGTTTTTTTTTTTTTTCTTCTTTCTTCTCCATTATGTATTCTTAACATTACTTCTCCTCCAATTTTCTTCCTCTTCTTCCTCTTCTTCCTCCTCCTCCTCCTCCTCCTCCTCTTCCTCGAACCAGGTGTGGCTAAGTGAGCAGCCGAAAGAGTGGCAGCTGGTGGGGAGGAGGAGGAGGAGGAGGAGGAGGAAAAGAAGAAAAAGAAGAAAAAGAAGAGAGAGAGAGAGAGAGAGAGAGAGAGAGAGAGAGAGAGAGAGAGAGAGAGAGAGAGAGAGAGAGAGAGAGAGAGAGAGAGAGAGAGAGAGAGAGAGAGAGAGAGAGAGAGTCTGTGCGTGAATGGGAAGAGGAAAAGGAAATGGAGATAAGGGAAATAAAACACACAAATGGAAGTCAAGAGGAGGAGGAGGAGGAGGAGGAGGAGGAGGAGGAAGAGAACGGAAATTAGGACGGTAATAAAACAGAGGAACAGAGACACAATGGTGAAGACAATGAGAAAAAGATGAGTTACGAAGAAGGAAGAGGAGGAGGAGGAGGAGGAGGAGGAGGAGGATAGGTAGGAGGAGGAAGACTTACTAGTAGAAGTAATAAAATTTCACATAGGCCTAAATTGAAAGAGAGAGAGAGAGAGAGAGAGAGAGAGAGAGAGAGAGAGAGAGAGAGAGAGAGAGAGAGAGAGAGAGAGAGAGAGAGAGAGAGAGAGAGAGAGAGAGAGAGAGAGATGGTCAGGAAGAAAAAAAATAAGGGAGGAAGGAGGGAGTAGAAAGACGAATAGCTTGTCGCAGCGGGGGGGTGAAGGATGAGGAGGAGGAGGAGGAGGAGGAGGAGGAGGAGGAGGAGGAGGAGGAGGAGGAGGAGGAGGAGGAGGAGGAGGAGGAGGAGGGACATGTGTCTTCACAACCCACACCTCACCTTGGGGAATTACCTGCCTTGTTAACATTATGAACCAAGGAGGAGGAGGAGGAGGAAGAAGAAGAAGAAGGAGGAGGAGGAGGAAGGAGGAGATGAGTTATAGACGTCGTAGGGAAGAAGTAATATTAGAGAAGACGTGAGATATAGGTTAGAATAAGGTTTTTTTCTCTCCTTCTTTCTCTCTCTTTTTTTCTGTTTGTGTTATTTATACTTTTCACGAATTTATGACAAGTGGAATTTTGGGATAACTTTCTGACACTAAATTTGGGTGGACCAGGTTTTTATCATTTAACTACGTAATTATTAGTTCTATTGAAAAAATGTATAGAAGGAAAGTTATTAAGCTTGATAATTTCTATAAGATGATGTCAATACTTTTTTCAAATTACTTTCATACGTTTAGAGAGAATAATAATTGTTGAAAAATATAATAAATGTATAATGTTTACATGTTACTAATAAATACATCAAAAAAACTAATTATTTCCGCTATGACAAAAATACTTAGAGATTTCCTGCCCTATAGTCACACAAGACTCACCACGAATGTTACGGAGAAAAACACCGGGACTTACTTTGGAATCCGTTAAGGTAGCCAGTGGGGGGCCGGTGTGACCAATTTCATTCTCAAACACACACACACACACACACACACACACACACACACACACACACACACACACACACACACACACGACGGGGCAATCATGGAAATAAGCAAATAATCGAACAAAACAAACAGAACTGCAACAGCAACAAAAGGAAAACACACACACGAGTGAGCCAACACGAAGGAAAATAAAAATAAGAATGAAAGAAAACGAAAAGTAAAACTAGAGCAGGAAAATAAAGAAAAATGAAGAAAAGATCTATTAGAAAAGGAGGAGGAGGAGGAGGAGAAGGAAGAAGAGGAGGAAGAGGAGGACTCAAATTTTTCTCAGTCACGTCATCACCACTTCCACAAACTAACATTTTCATTCATCTATCCTTCTATCCTTCCTTCCTCTCTCTCTCTCTCTCTCTCTCTCTCTCTCTCTCTCTCTCTCTCTCTCTCTCTCTCTCTCTCTCTCTCTCTCTCTCTCTCTCTCTCTCTCTCCAAGTCAATAAATTTATCTTTCTCACTCGCTTCCCTTCCTTCCTTTTTTTTTTATTTCATATCCTGTCAACCTCAATTAAATTTCCTCCTCCTCCTCCTCCTCCTCCTCCTCCTCCTCCTCCTCCTCCTCCTCCTCCTCCTCCTCTTCTTCCTCCTCCTCCTTTTTGCATGTGCCTTCCCTCACTTCCTATTTCTCTTTCTTTTCTTCACCTGAGTAACAACATTCTCTCTCTCTCTCTCTCTCTCTCTCTCTCTCTCTCTCTCTCTCTCTCTCTCTCTCTCTCTCTCTCTCTCTCTCTCTCTCTCTCTCTCTCTCTCTTGTCCTCCTTCCTTCTGATCCATTCTCATCTTCCTCTTCCTCTTCCTCTTCCTCCTCCTCCTCTTTCTTCTTCAGTTACGGATGGAGGTGAGGAAGG
>JAPQNM010000022.1:885648-890648 GCA_029783475.1 Metacarcinus magister
CTTCCCCTTCCCTTATCTTATCTTTCTCTTCTCTTCCCTTCCTTTACCTCCTCCTCCAGCACAATCCTTCATGCCTTTCCCTCCAATTTCCTTTATCTTTACTCTCTCTCTCTCTCTCTCTCTCTCTCTCTCTCCTCTCTCTCTCTCTCTCTCTCTCCTCTCTCTCTCTCTCTCTCTCTCTCTCTCTCAATCTACACACACACACACACACACACACACACACCTCCTCCTCCTCCTCCTTCTCAGTCCTACATCCTATTACATATCCTAACCTAATCTAACCTGTATGTGTCATTTACTCTAACCCCTTCACTATAATGTCTAGGGCGGGGCAGAGGGCAGTGAGGCGGGGTCGGGGGGGGCAAGGGGGCTAAGGGGGGGCAAGGAGGGGCAAGATAAGACCTTCTTCAGCACGTCTCCTTCTGCTCAGGGCGTGGAGGAAGCGTGTCTAAGTGGCGTCCTTGAGGTGCCCGCGGTAGGTAACTTCTAACCCCTAACTCACCGTCCCTTCAGAGGCTTGAGGGGAGTGAGGGGAGGAGAGGCGAGGGAGGAAGAGAGGAGAGTAAGGGAATGTGAGAAGAGGAGGGAGGAAGGGAGGAGGGAGGATAAAATAGGGGAGAAGATGGGTGGTGTTGGGTGAATGGGTGATATTGAATGAATGTAAAAGAGAAAGAGAAGAGGAGAGTGAGGGAATGTGAGGGGAGGAAGAAATTAAGAAAGAATGAAGGAATGAGAGAATGAAAACAGAAAGGAAGGATAGAAAGAAGAAGGAAATAAAGATGGAAATAAAGGAAGGAAGGGAGGAAGAAAGGAAGGCAGGAAGGAAGGAAGATTGAAAGGAAGGAAATAAAGGAAGGAAGGGAAGGGAAGGGAAGGAAGAATGGATTGAGAGGAGAGGAATGTAGAGAATGAGGAGAAATAGTTTGAATTTGAGGAAAGGAAGAAGAGGGAATAGCAGGAATATAAAGAAAAATTCCTCTTCACCCTTCTCTCTCTCTCTTTTTATTCCCCCTCTCTCTCTCTCTCTCTCTTTCTCTCTTTCTCTCAAAAATCCAATCACTATCATAATAAATAAAAAAAATAATAAAAAAAACAGAAACACACCCACACACACACACACACACACACACACACACACACACACACACACACACACACACACACACACACACACACACACATACATAACATTGATCCCTTTCTGTCATGTTGAATTGAAGAACCTCATCCCACTTTCCCTCAGATTGTTAAGTTTGGTTAAGTTTTGTTTGTAAGAAAAGTGGCTAAGGAAGGCTGGTTGAGGGGAGTTGAGGGGAAGAGTTGAGGGGAAGAGGAGAGGGAAATAGAGGGGGAATAGAGGGGAAAAGAGGGGTGAGAGAGATAAGAAGGTTAGTTCAAGCTGCCGAGGGGATAGTGAGGGGAAGAGATGGGAAGAGAAGGGAAGGGAGAGGATGATAGGGGAAAGGGAGGGGAAGAGAGGGGAAAAGAGGGGTGAGAGAGAGATAAGAAGAGACACGAAGAGTAAAGAAAGACACAGACACAGACAGGAATATATAAGATGATAAGAACAGACAGACAGACAGACAGACAGATAAAAAGACGACAGCTAGACAGACAGAGAGACAGACAAACAGACAAATAGAGAAAAAGCCATAAATAGAGAGAAGAGAAAGAGATAGATAGATAGATAGAGAGAGAGAGAGAGAGAATTTCAGTTAACGAAGCATATTATTTCACTCTCCTTCCTTCCTTCCTTCCTTCCTTCCTTTCCCCTCTTTCCTCCCTTCAGTTGTCCACCCCCCCCCCTCTCTCTCTCTCTCTCTCTCTCTCTCTCTCTCTCTCTCTCTCTCAAATAGGCCTACAAGTTTGACGGTAGGCGTGTGGAGGGAATCCCTAAGCAGAGACTATTATGTGTGTGTGTGTGTGTGTGTGTGTGTGTGTGTGTGTGTGTGTGTGTGTGTGTGGTGTGTGTTAGAAAGTGTGAAAAAGTAAGGTCATTTATCATTATATATTCGTGTCGAGAGAGAGAGAGAGAGAGAGAGAGAGAGAGAGAGAGAGAGAGAGAGAGAGAGAGAGAGAGAGAGAGAGAGAGAGAGAGAGAGAGAGAGAGAGAGAAGAATACAGAGAGAAAAAAAAGGAATAGATGTAAGAGAGAGGAAAGAAAATAAAAGAAGAAGAAATAGAGGAAGAAAGTGAAGGAGAAGGAGGAGGAGAAAATAGGAGAAAGAAGGGAGAAAGAGAACAAATGAGGAGATAAAGAAAGAAAACAAGAGAATAAACAAAACAAGAGGAAATCAAAGAATAAGGAGAAGAAGGGAAAATGAAGAGGAAAATTAAGATAGGGTTGGGGGGTTGTCGGAAGCTAGTTTAATGGGGGAGGATCACAACCTCTCTCCACCCATTGTATCTCTCCACACTAACCCCCCCCCACCCCCCACCCCCCATTATATCCTTGATGAAGAGAAACGGGTGAAGGAAGGGAGGGAAAGAGGGGAGGAAGGAAGGGAGGGAGGGAGGGAGGGAGGGAAAGAGGGGAAGGAAATAGGAGGCGTTAAGATAAGCAAGTAGGAAGGTGAGTGAGAGGAAATAAAAGAGAGATATCACGTGTGTGTGGAGGAGGGAAAAAAGTGGTTAAGGAAATAGGGGAAAAAAGGGAAAGAATGATTTTTGAGGGGAAATTAGATATCTAGATGGAAGGGAAGAGGGAAAGAGGAGGAAGAGGAGGAGGAGGAAAAGGAAGAGGTAGAGGAGAAGAATTACATGACAAGACACAAGGAGGTAGGAGAGGAAGAAGAGGAAATAGAAGAGGAGGAGGAAGAAGAGGAAGAGGAGGAGTTAAGAGAGGGAAACAAGTAAGATTTAAAAGGGTAACTCAGCTAGATTATGCAAATGTAATTACTACTCTAAATTATATGAATGTTCGTATGTTTGTTAGGCTACCATGTATGTATGTATGTATGTATGTATGGAGGGAGGGAGGGGGAGGTTAAGGGGGAGGAGGGTAAGAAGGGAGAGGGGGGAGGGGGAATATCGGAAAGGTAAGGTAAGGTAAGGTTAGGTATATATGCAATTCATTCCCTTTTTATTCCATTTAAATCTTTTCGTATTTATTTATTATTATAATTTTTTTTTTTTTATACTTCTCCAATTTTTTTTCCCACACTATTTTCAAGTTATTTCCTCTGCTTTCTCACCCCTTTTTTTGTTTCCCTTCTCCTCCTCTTCTTCTTGCTGTTGGTGGTGCAAATATTACTCCTCCTGTTTCTCGTACTGTTCTTCCTTCCGTTCCTCCTCCTCCTCCTCCTCCTCCTATTTTTATCATTAATATTTATTTTTATCATTGATATTTATTTTTATCATTAATACTTATTTTTATCATTAATATATATTTTTATCATTAATATTTATTTTTATCATTAATATATATTTTTATCATTAATATTTATTTTTATCATTAATATATATTTTTATCATTAATATTTATTTTTATCATTAATACTTATTTTTATCATTAATATATATTTTTATCATTAATATTTATTTTTATCATTAATACTTATTTTTATCATTAATATATATTTTTATCATTAATATTTATTTTTATCATTAATATTTATTTTTATCATTAATATTTATTTTTATCATTAATATTTATTTTTTATCATTAATATATATTTTTATCATTAATATATATTTTTATCATTAATATATATTTTTATCATTAATATTTATTTTTATCATTATTATTTATTTTTATCATTAATATTTATTTTTATCATTAATATATATTTTTATCATTAATATATATTTTTATCATTAATATTTATTTTTATCATTAATATTTATTTTTATCATTAATATTTATTATTATAATTATTAATATTTATTTACTCAGACAGCAACACTTCCTTAACATGTATTATTATTAATTTCAAAACCTTTAACTTCAATATAAGTTTTCGTGGATTTGTGATGAAAATGGATTCGTGAAATTTTTGGCCCGAAGATTTCCACCAGAATTTGAGTCCAAAATAGTTTAGTCATTTTACAAGTAAAGTATTAGTCCTACAACAAAAATGTATAGAAACAAAGTTGTTCAGCTTGACAAGTTCTATCTGATGGTGTCACCTGTTTGTAAATTACTCTTATCATTATTATTTATTTTTATCATTAATATTTATTTTTATCCTTATTATTTATTTTTATCATTATTATTTATTTTTACCATTAATATTTATTTTTATCATTAATATTTATTTTTATCATTAATATTTATTTTTATCATTAATATTTATTTTTATCATTAATATTTATTTTTATCCTTATTATTTATTTTTATTATTATTATTTATTTTTATCATTAATATTTATTTTTATCATTAATAAGAAAAATTTGAATAAAATCATAATTTTTAAAAAAATCTATAAATCGAACACTTAGAAAAGACCTCAGCAGTGTAAGGGTTAATACTGGCAATAAGTTATGTTTAACCTGCCATTACCACCGAAACGAAGGATGCGAGGCTAGTGGCCTGACATCGCTTGCCAGGAAGTAGTGGTAGCAGTAGTGGTAGTGACAGTAGTGACAGTCTGGTCTTGGTTGGTCTTCCTTTCCCTGCCAGCCATGGCTGGGGAGAGAAGCCTTCACCCTTACTATCCTGTATCCTTCACTCTAGACTAGATAGTGTACTCACAAACAGCCTCGTAAGGGCCAGCAGGCCTGTTGCTGTTTGTTCTTCCTATGTGTTTCCTATGTGTTCCTCCTCCTCCTCCTCCTCCTCCTCCTCCTCCTCCTCCTCCTCCTCCTCCTGCACTCATCCTCGCTCAAACAATTTCCTCGTCGCCTTGTTTGAGTCTCTGTCAGTGTTTCGGGCGAAGGGAAAGTGTTGTCTGTGCCCGGTAGCTCAGTAATAACCCCACCTCTGTGTGTGTGTGTGTGTGTGTGTGTGTGTGTGTGTGTGTGTGTGTGTGTGTGTGTGTGTGTGTGTGGGTGTGTGTTT
>JAPQNM010000022.1:903148-905648 GCA_029783475.1 Metacarcinus magister
CTACTGTTTCATTTCATTTCACTTTTTATTTCATTCCATTCTACTTGACACTGTTTCATTTCATTTCATTTGATTCTATTCTATACTAGTTCCATTCCACCCTGTTTCATTCCACTCTGTTTCATTCCGTTTCATTCCACTCTGTTTCAATCTCCATTTCAACCCATCCAGTTTCCTTCTACCAAATCCACCCTGACCCACTCTTGCCCACCCTGTCAGCAGCCTCCTGACAGCGGGGTGGGCCAGCTTGTCGCCGTCAGCTGTGGATGTTGACAGAACCCAAGAGACTCCTCCTCCTCCTCCTCCTCCTCCTCCTCCTCCTCCTCCTCCTCCTCCTCTGCCAGCTGTTCAATTAATAAAGGTCGGTGTAGCTAAGGTTCGAGGAGAGAGGAGAGAGAGAGGAGAGAGAGAGAGGAGAGAGAGAGAGAGAGAGAGAGAGAGAGAGAGAGAGAGAGAGAGAGAGAGAGAGGGTTAGGTTTCTATGGCAACATGAAGTTCAAAATGACGTCAAAAATGTATTAATAAAACAAACAAAACTTAAAACAGGTCAAGGTGCCTCCTCCTCCTCCTCCTCCTTTCCTCCTCCACAATTTTTTTTCTTCTTTTTCTCCTCCTCGACTTAGCCATTCTCCGCCTCCGCCTCCTCCTCCTCTTCTTCCTCTTCCTCCTCCTCTTCCTCTTCCTCTTCCTCTTCCTCCTCCTCCTCCTCCACACATCCAATAAAGTGAAGGAGGGAGATAGAAAAACGCCCCTTCTCTCTCTCTCTCTCTCTCTCTCTCTCTCTCTCTCTCTCTCTCTCTCTCTCTCTCTCTCTCTCTCTCTCTCTCTCTCAACCCCCCCCCCCTTCTCCCTTCAGAGCACATACATAAAAATGGAATGAAAAATATAAATCATTTCAAAATCACCATTCCAGTTTCCTCTTTCCCCCCCCACCCCCCCTTTTTTCCCCCCTTTTTCCCCCCTCCGTAGTAATATTTCCCTTTCCTCCCTCCCCTTTTTTTCCCTTACACCATTCCTTTTATTACAACAATCTTATTTCCCCTTACAAAAATTTCCCTCTTTCTTTCCCCTCGTTTTTTTCCCTCTTTTTTCTTTTTTTCCTCTTTTTTCCTCTTTTTTTCTCTTTTTTTCCTCTTTTTTCCTCTTTTTTTCCTCTTTTTTTCCCCTTTTTTCCCCTTACCCATTACAATACAACTTTAAAACCCATTAAATACAAAGGGGAAAAAAGGGAAATAAATGTATATAATGCAAGTGTAGGATACTGTAGGACTTCAAAGGATTCGTGGGTCCTAGAGTCCTTCCTAATGAGGGGAGGAGGTCAAAGGAACACGTGTTTGAAGATGTGTTCCTCCTCCTCCTCCTCTTCCTCCTCCTCCTCCTCCTCCTCCTCCTCCTTCTCCTCCTCCTCTTAAATACATGGCACCTGACCCTCCCACCTCCTTTATCTTCCAATGTCCTCTTCTTCTTCCTCTTCTTTTTCCTCCTCTTCCCCTCCTTTCCCCTCTCCTCCTTTCCATCTGACCCTTACAGCTTCCTCCCTTCCTTCCCCTCTCTTATTTTCATGACTATCTCAACCCTCTCTCTCTCTCTCTTTCCCCTTCTCCCCTTACATATATTCTCTACATTCCCCTCTTCGTCTCCCCAATCCTCCTTTTCCCCTCACTTCCCCTCTCTCGGAAAATTTAGAACACTCACTCCTCACTACTCCCCTTCCTCCCCTCACTCCCTCTCCCCTCACCCTCCCTTCTATTTCTTTTCATAGATACCTACACCTCACTCCCCTCTTTGTCCTATCTTCCTCCTTCCCCTTCCTTGTTTCCCCTCACTCTATGGAATCCAACTCCTCGCTTTCCCCTTACTTTACCCTCCCCTCACCCTTACTTTACCCATTTCCTCACACCTGGGAATCTAACACCCATTCCTTGTCTTGTCTTGTCTTCTCCCATTTCTTTGATATTTACATTTCTAAAAGACGAACCTTACTTAACTATCTCTCTGTCTCTTTCTCTTTGTCCCTCTCTGTCTCTTGCCCTTGCCTCTCCCTTCTCTTTAACTCTCCTCACATTCCTGCCTTCGGTCCTATGAGAATAATAAGTAATAAATAAATAAATAAAAGATATAAAATGATAATAATAAAATGTTGCCGTCTTCTCCTCAACGCTTCAGAATCAGCAGCAAACGTTTGCAGAGAAACATTTATCTCCCTCACGCCCCAACGCTCATTCCTCATGCGTCCTGACGAGGCATGTTTTGTGAGAGGAGGAGGAGGAGGACCAGGAGGCAAAGGAGGAGACGCAGGAGGAGACGTAGGAGCAGGAGGAGGAGGAGGAGTAAGGAGAGACGAGGAAAAACTTCAAGGTGTTTTCACGTTGGAAAGAAAAATGTCAAACTTAAAAAAACTTTCCATCAGAGTGTAAAAAAAGAAGAAAAAAGCATGAGTGATTTCAAGCTTTCTCTCTCTCTCTTTAATTTTTTTTCTTTCTCTCTTTTTCTCTCTTTC
>JAPQNM010000022.1:920648-931414 GCA_029783475.1 Metacarcinus magister
GGTGTGTGTGTGTGTGTGTGTGTGTGTGTGTGTGTGTGTGTGTGTGTGTGTGTGTGTGTGTGTGTGTGTGTGTGTGAAGATAAGATAAAATAAGATAAGATAAGATAGCTGCTGACCACACTAAAAAAATATCTGAGGGTTTGTGATGAAAAGGAAAGGAGAGGTGAGATCAGATTCCCGCCACCAACAACAGCAGGAGGTCAAAGCAGATCAGGTCAGGTCACTCTTCACTCAGTCTTCCCTTCCCTCACCACCACCACCAGCCACCGACAGCCACCGACAGCCACCGACAGCTTACGAGTTGGTCCTTTTTCACTGGAGCAATTTTTAAGATATCAAAATCTCATTTGCGCGACTTTATACCATCCAGGCGACGTCCTTGAGTTCTCTGTTATGGAGATGAGATGGGGAGGACTCTGGATCTGCCTTATAAACTATACATAGAGGAGAGGAGAAAGAACCGGAGATGTGGGAAAGAGGCAAAGCAGAAGGCATAAGGAGAAGAGGAAAGAAGAGGTGGATGTGAGGTAAGAGGAGGAGGAGAAGGAAGAGGAGGAGTGAGCTAACCAGACAGTGGAAACTTCAATTCATAGACAGAACAAAAAAATAAAAGAGCATTTATAAAGGAAGGAATTAAGTTTGAAGGGAAATTAAATTGCTTAGAACTCTTATAAGGTTCTACAAACAGATTTAATAACAGATAAAAGGCAATTAATTATATATATTTTTTCTAATAAACTAACTAGCAAACTATAGTACATATGTTATCCCTTCAAAAGACACAAAGAAAATAAAGTATTTACCACAAACTTCCTTCCTTCCTTCCTTCCTCTCTTCCTCCTTTCCTTTCCTTCTTTTCCTTCTTCTTTCCTTTCCTCCCTCCCTTCTTTTTTCCAACCTCCCTACCCTCCCTCTCTCCCTCTCTTCCTCCTTCCCTACCCTCTTCCCTCCTTCCTTGCCATCCTCCTTCGCTACATTAGTTCACCTGTCCACACCTTTCCTTCCTTTCGTGAACATTTGTCCGGTAAAGGCTGCTCCTCTACCCTCCTCTCCTCTCCTCTCCTCTACCCTGCACCACCACCCCACCACCACCACCACCACCACCACCACCACCACCACCTCCACCCAAACACTTTCTCTCACCTTTCCACGCCTAAATATATTTCTCTCTCTAAAACTCTAGTGTTAAGTGTGCTATTTCTCACTCCCCCTGCCTCCCCCTTCCACCCCCTATGGCACTTTCTCACCTCCACGCCCCCGCCACCCTCCGCCCACATGTTACCTCCTCCTGTTGTAAAGAAAACGAGAGTAAGGACAGCTGTTTAGCACTGTCCCCCCATGAAACAGCAGCAGCAGCAGCAGCAACAACAGCAGCAGCAACAACCGCACCCACACGCCACTAAGCACATCCCTTGCGTGTGTGTGTGTGTGTGTGTGTGGTGTGTGTGTGTGCGTGTGCGTGGGTGCGAGGGCTTTGGGGACACACACGCAACTGTTGAAATAATGTTGCGTGTGGCGTTCTTCTTCTTTTTTGAGTCATTCTTTTCGTCACAAAGTTGCGTCTCGTAGAAGTGAGGAGAGAGAGAGAGAGAGAGAGAGAGAGAGAGAGAGAGAGAGAGAGAGAGAGAGAGAGAGAGAGAGAGAGAGAGAGAGAGAGAGAGAGAGAGAGAGAGAGAGAAAAGAAAAAAAAACTTAAAACCTTTCTCTCCTTCCCTCCCTTCCTTCCTCCTCCCTTCCTCCTTCCTTCCTCCTCATTGAAGTCACGCAACAAGTACCACACACACGTTCTAAACACACCCAGGATATGCTGCATAATTAAACCTACAAACACCGCCTTGAGAGAGAGAGAGAGAGAGAGAGAGAGAGAGAGAGAGAGAGAGAGAGAGAGAGAGAGAGAGAGAGAGAGAGAGAATAATAAGAGGCTTGTCAATGGTATCTGAGCCTTTTTAATGTATTTTGATGCTGCAAAGCGTAATGAAAGATGAAGATTAATGCAATAATTCCTTCGCTCTGAGCTATCTCTTTTGTTTTTGTTTTGCTTTTTTTTTAAGAGACTTGCAGGAAATGTGAGGTTGTTTTGTAATGATGATGATGATGATGATGATGATGATGATGATGATGATGATGATGATGATGATTTACGTTAATGAATGAGAGAAAAAAGATGCTAATAAAAAAATAAGATAAAGTTCGATTCCTTTCTTCATACGATTATTGTTGAAAAAAAAGGTCTTAATTCGAGCGAGAAATATCACAACAACAACGATTTTCTTACTTTAAAAAAAAATAATAGGATACTGGTCTGAACTGTGCAAAAGTGCCTAACTTGCGTTTAAGAAAACAAAAAAACATCAGGTCAGGGAGGACGCCATGACACTGAGGGTAACGAGGGCATGAGAGAAGAAAGGAAGAAAAGATAGAGAGCGGTAGAGGTAAAGAGAGAGGGAGAGGTAGAGGGAGGGGGACAGAGAGGCTGCAGTGAGGTCGACATAAAAGCTGCTTACTCCTACAGTCCATCTCACTGTCTACAAGCATCTCGCTGTGCTAAAAGGGAGAAGGAAGCTTGAAAATTAGCCGCAGTACAATGTGGTGGCGCTGTGGTGGTGGTGGTGGTGGTGGTGGTGGTGGTGGTGGTGGTGGTGGTGGTGGTGGTGGTGGTGGTGGTGGTGGTGGTGGTGGAACAAACAAACAGACTGACATACAAACAAAACATCTTAGGAACTGAAGTGAAAGGGGTAAAGAAAGTTTTTGTATCTTGCTTACTTTCTCTTTCCCTTTTTCTTCTTTTATAATGACGGGAAATCGATAGTTTGTTTTTCCTTTCTCAGAATCTACTATTATTATTATTTCTCTCCTGATGATGTAGGAATAAAAAAATATATACTAAAATCAATAAAACTAATAAAAATTGAGGTTAATATGACAACGTGTTTCAATATGGTGTTTGTGGCGCAAAGTTTGGTGTTGATTAGAAAGTTGGTGTTGATGTTATTTATTTTTTTGTTGATGGTGTTGGTGGTGGTGTTATTATTAGGAGTTTTTATCTAATGTTGTTGTTGTTGTTGTTTGTTTGTTAATGTTGCTGTTTACTGTATACTTATTTTTGTTGTTATGTTGCTGTTTTGATGCTGTTCCTGTTACTGCTGTTATGTGTCTGTTTCTCCTGCTATTCCTGTTATTTATACTGCTGTTGTCACGTCTCTGTTGTTGCTGTCCATCTATATTATTGCATCTGTTTCTGAAATGTGCAACAACAAACAACAACAACTACTACTACTACTACTACTACTACTACTACTACTACTGTTGCTCCTGTTGTTAGTGCTATACTTGTGCTGTCGTTATCTTGGAGTTGGTGGTTGTGTTGTTGTTGTTGTTGGTGGTGGTGGTGGTGGTGGTTGTGATGCTGTGACCAATAACAGGAGAGATGCGAGGAGAGACGAGACGAGACGAGATGAAACCGACCAACTTTAGATGAACAAAGTTGTGGCGAACATCTTATGGATAACACATGAAAAAGTTTTGATACAAGCCACTGGACTCCTCTCCCGTACACACACACACACACACACACACACACACACACACACACACACACACACACACACACACACACACATACACACACACACAGTTTATTTATCAGAGAAATCAGCAGCTAGTATGTATATTATTATCAGTAACCAACCATTCCTCTCCTCTAACCATACCCATTCCCCTTTACTCTTTCCCCTCTCCTTCCCTGACCCTTTCACCCCCCTTCCCCCCCTCTTTCCCTCTCTTCCCCCTCCTTCCCCTCCCTCCCTCCCATCGGCAGTGACAGCAATAAACGCGGCTGCCTTGAAATACGAGCCGCTCATCGCATAAGGAAGGAGACTCGTGGGTTTCATTTGAGTCCCAAAATTTATGAAAAATAGCCACCTCTTTCCTTTCTCTCCCCCTCCTCCTCCTCCTCCTCCTCCTCTGAGCCAGTTATGAGTATCCGCTGAATAAACGATATATGGGACCCAATTTGTATTATCCAACGAAACAATAAGAAAAGTGAAAGGCCAGTAGTAGTAGTAGTAGTAATAGTAGTAGTAATGTTTTTTTTTTATTCCTATTTTTATGGAGGTACAGCCTACGCATCTCCGTTTTCTTTGTGTGATGTATGTTATGGGTGACTAAAATAGACTAGTTTTTTTTACTAAGGCACACTGTTATGTTAGTCATCCTTCCTAACTTCCTCTCTTCCTAACTTCCTCTCTCCCTCCCTCCAACCTACAACTTTTATATCCTTACCTAACAAGGAAAATAAAGCTGCAAGGGGGTTTTGTCCTTACTATATATTACTCTTTGTTTTAATAGGAAAAAAAAATATTCGTATGTATTGAAAGGGTGGAACGAGAGAGAGAGAAAAAGAGAAAGAGAGAGAGAGACTGAAATAGAATAATATAGAGGAGTGAATCCATTTTCAAATCCCTTTTCACAGTTGCTTTAATAGATTGAATCCCATAAAGCAAGTCTGCCGCACATTTCCGAGCGCCAAATGCAGGTAATATGAACAGATTCTGGGAAATTAATGTGAAATACGACACTATGCTTAGTTTTTGTTTTCATTTATGCGTCCAGTCAACAGTTGAATTATATAATTAGTTTAACGGATGGTTGGCTAGTGGCTACAGATGATGGTTCCTTATTGGTGGAAACGCGGACTAATTCAACCAATCAGCGGCTATGTTAAGGGTAGTAGGCGTGTCTTATTAGTGTGTGTTATAGAGGCAGCTGTCACTCGTGTGGTGGTGATGGGTGAGGAAGGATGGGTGGATGTGTGCTGTGCTATGCTGTGCTGTGTTGTGTTGTGTTGTGTTGTGTTAATCCACTCAACAGTTAACAGCATCACAGTAACAGA
This sequence comes from Metacarcinus magister, assembly GCA_029783475.1. NCBI lineage: Eukaryota > Metazoa > Arthropoda > Malacostraca > Decapoda > Cancridae > Metacarcinus > Metacarcinus magister. Next base: position 925,540 of record JAPQNM010000022.1, read on the forward strand.
ACACTTTCCATGCAACATTGTCACTGAATTCTACTTGTGCTGTAATGGATGCAAAAAATAAAATAAATAAATAAAAAGTTTCTTGCGGTTAAGTATTTTCATAAACACCTCAAAGAGAGAAAAATAAGGAAAGAAAAGAATATATATATTTTTTAATGTATCTATAAAAATAAAATAAAATATTGCAAATTCTCAGGACCTTTTAATTTTTCCGACAGTGTGAAGGATACAGACTGGAGTTTCCCACGCCCTCACCCACACCCACATCCACACCCACACCCACACCCACACCCACCAACTGACTGACACCACGAAGCGTCATAGGCGAGAATATCCCACACAATCTTTATCCCAACAGACTTTCGCGTGAGATAGAAAATAAAAAATAAATAAAAAATCTTCCGTATCCACGTTTGGCTTATTCTTTGACTTTTACGGATTTCAATTATGCTTATCTATCTATCTATCTGTCTAGCTATCTATATGTTTATCTATCTGTATATCTATCTATTTGTCTGTCTGTCTGTAAAAACACTATCTATTTTATCTATCAATAGCACATTTACACACCTGTTCACACACACACACCTGTAACTTTAGTCATAGTACTCGCCTTTCGCCATCACCGCCACCACCACCGCCACCTGATCCCAACGACCGTCACCTCTCCTCACCTCACCTCACCTGGAACAGAATACAGAACAGTGTTAGTCACGGCGCACTGTAACAAGAGACATCACACTAAAAATCGACAACTGTGCAATAACAAACACACTCAAAGCAGTACAGAGCGAGGGAAAGTTTGTACCTGGTAACCTGTGTGCTGTGTGTGTGTGTGTGTGTGTGGGTGTGTGTGTGTGTGTGTGTGTGTCAGAGGGAAAGACACAGAAACAGACTAAAGAATATATGAATATGTGAAAAACTGCTCTAAAAAGACAAATGAAATATACATAATGAAGAAAATAAATACAAAAAACAATGGTAATGAGATAGAATAAAAAAAAATCGCAAATTTAGTTATAAAGAAAAAAATGGGGAAGAAAATGTAAGAAGAATAGGAGGTAAATGTAAGGAGAGAAGAGAAGAGAAGAGAGGATAGAATAAGTGGAGGATGGGAGGGTGGAGGGAAGGATGGAAGGAGGGAAGGAGGAAGAAAATGCCTCCACGAAGACTGTGAACTTTCTTCTTCTTTTTCTTCTTCTTTACGGGGAGAAAAAACTTCAAAAATCTCTTGTTCCTCTATTTCCTTTTTCTTCTTTTCTCTCATTTTTCCCTTCCTCCTCCTCCTCCTCCTCCTCCTCCTCCTCCTCCTCCTCCTCCGTCCTTGTATCTCAATGAGTGATGCATCTTTAACTTTTATAATTAATCAAGAGCATTAATTAAGTATCAAGATTTACCTCTCATCTGAATCACCTGTTAAGTTAATGAGGGAGAGAGAGAGAGAGAGAGAGAGAGAGAGAGAGAGAGAGAGAGAGAGAGAGAGAGAGAGAGAGAGAGAGAGAGAGAGAGAGAGAGAGAGAGAGAGAGAGAATAAACACCCACATACATATATATAACAAAATACACACAAAAAAAAAGGAAAAAAAACACATGTAATCTGAAAATGGTGGATGAACACACTGTCAGAGGAGAAGAAAGACACACACACACACACACACACACACACACACACACACACACACACACACACAGAGCGAGGCAGGCGTGGCCCTAAGCCCTCGTAAGCCAGGTTAATGAGGGAGGGGAGCCAGCACACACCTGCCACACACCTGCTACACACCTGCCACACACCTGCCACACCTGACCCCACCCGTGATTCCAGGTTAAGGGCCACGACTTGACCCTCTGCTACCACACACACACACACACACAACACACACACACACACACACACACACACACACACACACAGTATCGTCATTGATCAGAGTACTCAAAGCTTGCAGGAGTTTGAGGAGGATTACAAAAAAAAAAAATAAATAAATAAATAAATAAATAAATAAAAAATAAACCAGGAATGTTTTAAACTACATTATTTATCCCTCCACACCTTATAAAACACACCTGTTAGTTACCTTTACAACCTGTTTACCTGCCTATCACCTGCTTGTTTTAATTAACTACCTACCTACCTGTGCTTCACGATGCTTCAAACGGAGACTTCAATAAAAAAATGTTTCAAGCAATTATTATTATTTTTTTTTTTTACTTCACATCTGTTCTGTTACCAATCGATGCTTTCATCTTATTTATTTTTTAATTTTTATTTTTATTTCGTTTCTCTCACTGTGTAGTTTTTAAATTTGGTGGTTCGATTGATGTTTGGTTCAATTAACTTTTTTTTTCTTCTCTCTCTCTCTATCAATACATACAAACACTTTCATTTATTATTTTTTTCTTATTGTGCTTTCTGTCTCTTTGTTCTTTGTTGTTTGTAATTAACCTGCCTGTCTGTCTGTGTGTGTGTGTGTGTTTGTTTGTTTCAATACCTGTTACCTGAGAGTCATACAATCAATTTACATAACTTTTTTCACATCCATTTCCCCTTCCTTCCTCACCCACTCCCTCCCTTTCCCTTCCCTTCCCTTCCTTTCCTTACTATGCCTCCCTCCTCCCCGGGGCAGGGTTGGATCAGCCTTCCTAGCCCTTGTCAACACCTCCTGGACCTCAGTGATCGCTGGTAAGCCGCTGGAACTCTAATGAAAACAGGACACAGGAGGTTGTTTATCTCTTAGGAGGCTCGCGGAGATGTGTGTGTGTGTGTGTGTGTGTGTGTGTGTGTGTGTGTGTGTGTGTGTGTGTGTGTGTGTGTGTGTGTGTGTGTGTGTGTGTGTGTGTGTGTGTGTGTGTGTCTTCTTTTATTTTGTTGGCCTGGAAAATATCGATCAAACCTTACATCAAAAAAACAGTTGACACCATTTTCAATACAAAGCTAGTGGTCAAAAATATACGTCAAAAACAATTCAACATAACATCGAAATGAGTCACCGCCGTCTGTCTTGGGCCATTGAACCCAGCCATCCATCCTTCCACCCAGCCTGTCTCCCTAACGACCCTCCAGCCCTCCACACCATCTGCCTAACCACCTGCCATCTGCAACACCTGTGGAGCCAGACGTCGATCCTTCCTTCAGATGCGTGTGATGTGCCTTGACTAATGATGGACCTAAGTGGCAACGATCTGAGGGTACTACCAGGCTAATGCTACTGAGAGAGAGAGAGAGAGAGAGAGAGAGAGAGAGAGAGAGAGAGAGAGAGAGAGAGAGAGAGAGAGAGAGAGAGAGAGAGAGAGAGAGAGATAATGGGAAGGATAATACTCTATAAATTGCTTCTCTTTCATCACAAGAATCATTAAATTTAAACTCAACAGACTCGCATTTCACAAACTCTGACTCTGAGCCTCTCGCTACCTCCCTTCCCCCTTTCCTTTCCACTTGACTTCCTTGCTCTTTCCCTTCCCTCCCCTACCACCACCACCACCACCACCACCACATCACATCAGCAGAGTCTATAAACAAAACGAAAGCGTAGCGTCACCCGCCGTCGATGCTCACGTGTTCAGTCCAACGTGAAATGCAATCTTGTCCTTCTTGCGTGTTTTCAAAAAATAACTCGCCCCACGTTTTCTGTGAAGCATTACCTTAGACTCCTGCAATATTTTTACGACCAGAATACTCCCCAAGGCTGTGGATTTAGAGGGAAGAGGAGGAAGGAGAGGAGGAATAGGAGGAGGAAGGAGAGGAAGAGGAAGAGGAGGAGGAGTCTCTAAGCTGGTGGTAAGTCGACATTATTGGATACATGAAAGCAAGCGAACACGAACCCGATATCAGAGTGAGGGGAGGCGAGGGAGGAAGCACTTAACCAGCTGACCAGTGGTGTGGGTGTGTGGTAGGGGTGTGTGGGTGTGTTGGGGGGTGTGTGGGTGGGTGGTGGTTAAGTTGGCTCAGTGGTCTAAACTCAATGAGGGAAGTAAAGGGAATGTATGCAATGGTTTAGTTTAGTCACCCATAGAACTTCTTTTCACTTCTCTCATGTCAACTCTCGCTCGCTACCTTACCTCAGACACTCTCTTTCTTTTTCCCTTCCTGGCGTACCTTTTCTGGGTGTCCACTCCTGTTTTTTTTTCTCTCTTCAAGCTTTTCTTTTCTTTGTGTTTCCCTCCTCCTCTTCCTCCTCCTCCTCCACCTCCTCCTCTTTACCTGTGGAAGTGTGGTTTTCTTCCCTCCTTTCTCTCTCCATCAGGGACTCTCTCAAAACATTTTCTCCTCCATTCTTTCCTTCCCTCCCTTCCCTTCCCTTCTCTCCTTCCCTTCCCTCCTGCCGGGGTTGTGTGATACGGCATGGGGGGGGGAGGTCAAAGGGCGGCAGTAGGTCATTCGTCTTGGTCATCCCCTCACACACACACACACACACACACACACACACACACACACACACACACACACACACACACACACACACACAGGTCAGTCAAACACACACCTTCACATTAACGTTTCTTCTTCCTCCTCTTCCTCCTCCTCCTCCTCCTCGTCTTCCTTCTTCCTCCTCGTCTTCTTCCATATTTACATCCACTCTTCTTCGTTCTATCTTTTGTCCTCTTCTTCTTCCTCTTCCTCTTTCTGTTATCAGTTTCCTCCTCCTCCTCCTCTTCCTGTCTTTCACCTTCATTCCCTTCTTCCTTCCTTTATTCGATTTCTCTGTATGTGCTTCGTTAGTCTAGGATTAATTCACCTCCTCTTCCTCTTCCTCTTCCTCTTCCTCTTCCTCTCCTTTCTCTCTCTTCTTCCCTACTCTCCTACCCTTCAGTAATCAACGAATTCCGAAAATTATCACCCAAGACCTCTCTCTCTCTCTCTCTCTCTCTCTCTCTCTCTCTCTCTCTCTCTCTCTCTCTCTCTCTCTCTCTCTCTCTCAGATCATTTACACTCAACCAAAAACTTTCCTGCTCGTTCACATTCCTAACTTTCTTACTTTCTAACTTAGCTTTCTCTTCTTTCTTTCTTTCTTTCTTTTTTCTTTCTTTTCACATCGTTCATATAAGATTGCGTCCAGAAATGAGAAAGAAAGAAAGAGAAAAGAGAGAAAAAGTGTGTGAGAAAGATAAAAAAAAACTATTATTCTATACATTATTATTATTATTATTATTATTATTATTATTATTAAGAGCGAGTAAAAAAAACAATAAATAATAAACGTTTGAACAATCTATTAATTCGACTCAATACGAATCAAAAAATAAATAAATAAATAAATATTAATAAAAAATGAAAAATAACAGACGCGAGGCAATTAATATATATATATGAACTATGAAAAAAATTAAAAAGTATATATTAAAAAAAAAAAATCTGAACGTGGATGGAAATGATAAAAATTAAAAAGTATATATATAAAAAATTAAAAAAACAGAATAGCATATCATGAATTTTTAACAGTTACTCAAAGCGAAAACATTTTGATATGACAAATAAAAAAAACTGATGTAGAAAAAAATAAATAAATAAAAAGAATATATAAATAACGAAAATTAAACCCTTTTGTACTTTTTTTTTAATATACATATATTTCATCTGTCGGAAAGATTTATATTTTTGACTTTTTATACTTTATTGCAGTTCGTAAAATAATCCATGACCTAGCAACCTCTCTCTCCCTCTCTCCCTCTCTCTCTCTCTCTCTCTCTCTCTCTCTCTCTCTCTCTCTCTCTCTCTCTCTCTCTCTTAACAGGTGAGACGTATATAATTGCACCGCTTGAATATTTGGCACCACGTCCGGAAAGTGAAGGGAGGGGAAGGGAGGGGAAGGGAGGGGAAGGGAAGGGAGGAGGGGAAGGGAGGGAAGGGAAGGGAAGGGAGGGAAGGGGCGGTGTTTTT
>JAPQNM010000022.1:949014-951514 GCA_029783475.1 Metacarcinus magister
AAGAAAATGTAGATCTCGTATCAGACCAGAGCAGAGCGAGGCAGTGCGGGTCTAGGAAAGGGGTGGGGCGGGGCGGGGCGTGGAGAGGAAGGGGAAGGGAGGGGAAGGGAGGGGAGGAGAGGGGAGATCTTCTTGAGGCGCATTCCGTGGCTGAAGGGAAAGGCTCTGAAGGTTGGTAGCACTGATGTAAATGGTTTTAATTGGCACTACTGAAGGAGGACGTGGCATGGAACCCAATTGAATGCTCTCCTTCTCCTCCTCCTCCTCCTCCTCCTCCTCCTCCTCCTCCTCCTCCTCCTCCTCCTCCTCCTCCTCCTCTTCTCTTCCTCCTCCTCCTGCATTCCTATTCCTTCTTAGTGTATTTCTTCTTCTTCTATTTCATTTTCTTTTTTCTCCTCCTCCTCCTCTCCTCCTCCTCCTCCTCCTCCTCCCTCCTCCTCCTCCTCCTCCTCCTCCTCCTCCTCCTCCTCCTCCTCCTCCTCCTCCTCCTAATCACAATTCTCTTCATCTCAAAAGTCGAGACGCTCCTTGCTTCCCCTCAGATCATGCATCCTGAACGAGAGAGAGAGAGAGAGAGAGAGAGAGAGAGAGAGAGAGAGAGAGAGAGAGAGAGAGAGAGAGAGAGAGAGAGAGAGAGAGAGAGAACAGAGACATAAGACAAAGTAGGTGGAAAATTGAAGTCAAGGAAAAAATAACTCTCTCTCTCTCTCTCTCTCTCTCTCTCTCTCTCTCTCTCTCTCTCTCTCTCTCTCTCTCTCTCTCTCTCTTCTCTCTCTTATCTTCATTTTCTGCTCAGTGGAATTGCAAATCACGAAACCTACTAAACTTTCCTTCTTTCTTTTTTTTCTTCTTCTTTTTTCTTTCTTTCTTTCTCCTTCTTATTTACTTACTCTCTCTTTCTTTTATTCTTCTTTATTATTTTCTTTCTTTCTTTCTTTCTTATATTCCTCTTCTGTTTATTTTTTTTCTTCTTTTTCTGTCTATCTTTCTATACCGGTTTTTTTATTTATTTTTGTTTCCTCTCTCTCTCCTCTCTCTCTCTCTCTCTCTCTCTCTCTCTCTCTCTCTCTCTCTCTCTCTCTCTCTCTCTCTCTCTCTCTCTCTCTCTCTCTCTCTTAATAGTGTCTCATTTTTAAAGAACTAACTCTTTTAACCTGGCAAACTTTCTTAATCATACTCTTCAAACTCTCTCTACTCTCTCTCTCTCTCTCTCTCTCTCTCTCTCTCCTCTCTCTCTCTCTCTCTCTCTCTCTCTCTCTCTCTCTCTCTCTCTCTCTCTCTCTCTCTCTCTCTCTCTCTCTCTCAAAATATATTCACAAAACAACAGCAGAATCAAACTAGCAAAAGAGAGAGAGAGAGAGAGAGAGAGAGATTAGTGCAAGGCTTAATTTTTTCCCTCCCTGCTTATCTTGTTATAATTGCATCCCCCTCCCCTCCCCTCCCTCCTCCCCCAATTAATATTCTGAAGTAAGAATTATGAAAAGAGTAGAGCGAGGAGGAGGAAATATCTGAAGATGTTGACGGTGGATTACTACTACCACTACTACTACTACTACTACTACTACTACTACTATAATGAAAAGGAAACAAGACTATAGTTATTTAGTACTCGACTTATACCACCACCACCACCACCACCACCACCACCACCACCACCACCACCATCACCACCACCACCACCACCACCACCACCACCACCATTACCTTCAAAAAGAGAATCCGAAATAACGACGCCAACGAGGAAACTTTTAATATCTATATCTGCTGCACGTAAACTTTGGTGAAGAGTGTGTGTGTGTGTGTGTGTGTGTGTGTGTGTGTGTGTGTGTGTGTGTGTGTGAGAGAGAGAGAGAGAGAGAGAGAGAGAGAGAGAGAGAGAGAGAGAGAGAGAGAGAGAGAGAGAGAGAGAGAGAGAGAGAGAGAGAATATAAACACTTGTGGATGTAGCCCAGGAGTGAAAAGTGTGAAAATTAATGGACGGAGCGAGACAGTGTGATGTCTGAGGAAACAAGGACGGTGGAAAGAAACACTCTCACACTCTCTCTCTCTCTCTCTCTCTCTCTCTCTCTCTCTCTCTCTCTCTCTCTCTCTCTCTCTCTCTCTCTCTCTCTCTCTCTCTCTCCTGTCTATACCCTGCTGCTCTAGTGTGGTGTTGAGTGGTGTTACAAAGAGCAGTGGTGGTGATGGTGGTGGTGGTGGTGGTGGTGGTGGTGGTGGTGGTGGTGGTGGTGATGTGTGGTGGTGGTGATGAATTTAATGTGTTGCAATAGTGTTGTCAGTGTTGGTCTGTAACACATGGGTTTGATATTGCATTGTGTTGTGTTGTGTTGTGTTGTGTTGTGTTGTGTTGTGAATGCAGTAGAGGGGAATATAGGTAAGAGGAAGGCAGAGAGGACGTGAAGACGAGGTGGTGGTGGTGGTGGTGGTGGTGGTGGTGGCGGTGGTGGTGGTGGTGAACGTCAATATTTTCATCTCTTCTCATAATGTTTTAATATTAATG
>JAPQNM010000022.1:956514-964014 GCA_029783475.1 Metacarcinus magister
TGTTTTCTTCCCTTTAATAGCTCCTCTTCATCTTCTTCTTCTTCTTCTTCTTCTTCTTCTTCTTCTTCTCTTCTTCTTCTTCTTCTTCCTTTTCCTCTTCCTTTTCCTCTCCCTCTTCTATTTCTTCTTCTTTTTTTCCTTTTTTTCGCATCTCAGGATAAAGTTAATTTGCATACAACTGGCATTGCATTGTGTTGTTCCGCCCCAATGGACTCTGACACCTTTCTGGCACTTTCCTGGCACTCTCCTGGCACTCTTCTGGCACTCTTCCGTCTGGGCTTGAGTGCCATTCATTCCCTGGCACTGTTACCTTCCTGGAGTGTAGTGGGAAGGTTGCTAACGTGTATAGTTTTGGAAATATTTGAGTATTCTTTTGTTTTTTGTTTTTTTTCAGATTTGTGTGTGTGTATGTATGTATGTATGGGTTACTAACATACACACACACACACACATACACACACACACACAAAAGTCGAGGGGTCCAATCAAAACTTGTCTCTCCAGCCTAATCCTGCCATTCCTATAGGCTCTGATAGGCCTAACCCCAATCTCCCTTCCAATCCTCCAATCCTTCCTTCCCTAATCCTTCCCTCTATACAACCTCCATCCCTTACATCCTCTAATCCTCCACTCCTCTTTCCTTCCCCTCTTCCCTCCCATTTTTCCCCTCCACTTCCCCCTCCCCTTTCCCCCCCTTAACCCCCCCCCCTCCCCCCCCACACACGTAATGTAAACACTCCCCCAAATCACTCCTATTTCCGCTTCAATCAAGTTCGTAATAAAAGTGATGCAAAATGACCCTCGAAAGAAGGCAAGTTTGGCACTCAAATGAAACACGGAAATGAGGGAAGAACCACAACGAGGAGGAGGAGGAGGAGGAGGAGGAGGAGGAGGAGGAGAAAGAGAAAGAGGAATAGGAGGAGAACTACTATTACTACTACTACTACTACCCATCAATTTCCCTTCACACTTCCCCTTCTTCCCATCGCACCCTCACACCCTCTTCTCCCCTTCACTCAACACCACCCTTCCCTTCCCTTCCCCCTCAGTTAGCTTCTCCCTGCATGTTACGACCTCCAGCAAGGCAAGCCCGGGAGTCTTTTTCAATTTGGTAATGAGAATAAGCGAGAATAAGGTGCTTGGCGGGGTAATCAGAGCGAGGGAACGAGGTAAACGATATTAAAATGAGGTGATTCTCTTTCCTTGTCTACATCGCTTCTCTATTGTTTTTTTTTTTGTCTTCTCTTCTTAAACCTCAAATTACTGTAACTATTGATAAAATGTTTCCTTCCTGCATTTCTTCCTTCCTTCCTTCCTTCCTTCCTTCCTTCCTTCCACCCTACTTTCCTACCTTCCATCCTTCCTTCCTTCCTCTTCCTTCCTTCCTTCCTTCCTTCCTTCCTTCCTTCCTTCCTTTCTTCCTTCTCAGCAAATAAAAAAGAATATATATTTCCCTAACAGGTTCAAGTGGGATAAATATACCTGGCTTATCTTTCACCTTTACCAGACAAGGAAAAAAAAATGAGAAAGGAAAAAATACAGCCTAAGGGAGAGACCTACAGACACTTAGGCCTAACGTTAAGAGGATAGATTTAAGGAAGTGAGAAAGGACACCCACCCACCCCCACCCAAAAAAAAAAAAAAAAACTCAACTAGTGAAGAACATTTTTTAGACCTATTAAATGCCTAATTATAACTTGGGTCCTCACAGCTGCCGGAAGAAAGGGTGGTGGAGGGTGGATAAGGTGAAGGGTGGAGAGGGTGGAGGAGGGTGGAGGAAGGTGGAGGAGACAGAAAGGGAGGGAAAAATTATAGGAAGGTTACAGAGGACAATAAAAATAGAAAGAGGAGAATAACTTTGACTCAACATCAAGAAAGGAAGAAAGAAAGAAAGGAAGGATGGAAGAGAGGGGGAGGTAAGGAGAGAGAAGGAGTAAAGGAGGATGAAAGAGCAGGACAGGAAAAGAAGGATGTGGGTAAGGATGACTAAGTGTGTGGGTGTGTGTGTGTGTGTGTGTGTGTGTGTGTGTGTGTGTGTGTGTGTGTGTGTGTGTGTGTGTGTGTGTGTGTGTGTGTGTGCTGTGAAAAGATAAAAAAAAAAAAATTACCACATATTCCATTCTTACAATCTTTTCCATTCATTCTTATCACCACCATTAAAAAATTATACAAATCTTGAGAACAGAACAGAACAAAACACAACATCATTATCCTTCTAAACAAACCAAACACAAAACACAGGCGAGGCAATGAACCAAACAACAAACTCCTTCAAACATTAACATAACTAAAAAAAAAATAATAATAATAACTTCAACTAATCCCGCTGAAACGAAACACAAACTTGTCTCATTACAACCTCATGTCTCTTCTCGTACCATGCAAAAATTAGTCCAGACGGCGGCACCCTACCCTCAAACAGCCCCGTACAAACCCCGTAAAGCCCCGTACAAACCCTAAACACCCCCCTTCAAGACCCTAAACACCCCCGTACACAACCCCACAGCCCTCCCCCCCCCCACTCCCCCCGTGATGTAGAAGTAACTTGGAGAAATAGAATTACAGCAGGTCGAGGAAGTTGGTCTTATTGAATTTGTGTGAGTTAGGTTCTGTCACCGAGGCAAGGAAGCAACGGAGGCACACATGATGATGATGATGATGATGATGATGATGATGATGATGATGATGATGATGGGTCGGGGGAGGTGCAGGAAGTTTATATTATTTACTGTAGTTCAATATGCTTAGTACAGTTTAATGAATATATATGTCGTAGGAATGAGTACTGTACTACCACACACATACACGCACACACGCCCATACCACAGCTACCCCGCCCGCCCACCCTCTCTCTACGTCTGAGTCATCTGGTGGTGGTGGTGGTGGTGGTGGTGGTGCAGTGCCAGCCAGTGCCAGAGCCAGTCCACTCAGCCTCGTCTCGCCGCCAATAATGAACGTAATGATGAACGTCCGGCAGCGGGTCAGTGGCGAGGGAGTGAGTGGCCGCCGCTGTCTCCACTCCACTCCTACCCACTCCACTCCACTCCTACTCCTACCCTCGCTGCCAGACCCAAGCTTAACCCAACACAGGATTACAAGTACCTTAAACTCTACTAAAACAAAGTATGATTAGGTATAAACACACCTGGTCACCCTAACACCTGTCACACCTGCCTCCCAACACCTGCTCACCGCTACACCTGCACCGAACATAACTTTATTGGGTTTTTTTAAGCAACCAAAGGATTCTGGTACAAATCCGGATGCGGTTGGGATCCTTGTGTGTAGGATTCCCACACCTGCAACACAAACGGCAGCCTCGAGGGTGTGTGTAGCGGGACTCAGACACACAGACACACACACACACACACACACACACACACACACACACACACACACACACACACACACACACACACACACACACCCGCCACGACCCTTGCCTCGCCTCACTCTCTGCTGCCTCCACTGGGAACGGAAGTAGCGCTCTCATACCCTCACACACACACTCACACACACACACACACACACGTACTGTACACACCACACACACGTCACCATCATCGTTTTCATCACTATTCTCTTTCATTCTTTTCCTCCTCTTCTTCCTCTTCCTTCTTTGTCTTCACTTTCAGCACACCTTCCCTATTATTCTCTTCATTCTTTTCCTCCTCCTCCTCCTCCTCCTCCTCCTCCTCCTCCTCGTCCTTTGTATACACCTTCCCCCTTGATCCTCTGCCCTCTGCCTTCAGCCTGACTCTATCCCCGTGCCGCCGCCCAAGATAATGCAAGAATAAACAGTCTTCAGAGAGAAAAATCTAAGCGATGGAGGCGAAAGTTGGGGAGTTTCTTTCTAGTTGTGTGGAAGAGGAATGAGTGGAGGAGTGGAGTGGAGGAGGAGTGGAGTGGAGTGGAGTGGAGTGGAGGAGTGGAGTGGAGTGGAGTGTGGAGTATGTGTGGTGGTGGTGAAAGAGTAATGGATTGGTGTGAGAAAGGAGAGATGATTGTGTGAAAGGGGAATAAGGGGATATGGAGATACTAATGGTGATATGGGTGAGGGGATGAGGGTAGTGGTGGTGGTGGTGGTGGTTAGGGGGAGGAGAGAGAGGGGTGGTTAAAGGGGGAAGGGGGGGTGGTCTCTTTACCTGCTTCCCAAAACGTGAATTCATGTTTGCATTTCATTTTGTGGGTGTTGACTTCCATGGTGGTGGTGGTGGTGGTGGTGGTGGTGGTGGTGGTGGTGGTGGTGGAAGCCAACCCTCACTGCCTCCACCAACACTCAAGCTTCACTGCCCACCGCCCACTACCCTCCTCCACCACCTCCCTCCACCCACCTACCCTCCACCCACCTACCCATCCACCTCATCCAGCTAACACTCCTTTCCTCTTCATCCATATCCTCTCCTGCTTATCATACCCACATCCACACATCCACACTCATCCACTACTATATACAAAACCCCTTCCACATTAACCTAATTATGTTACCTGGAAGCAGTGTTGTCCAGCTACACACACACACGAACACACTCACTCTCACCTGTTGGGAAAAAAAAGGAAAAATTAGGTTGACGTTTATTACTTTTTTTGGTGTGTGTGTGTGTGTGTGTGTGTGTGTGTGTGTGTGTGTGTGTGTGTGTGTGTGTGTGTTGTGTGTGTGTGTGTGTGTGTTTTATTTATAGCCTCTAGAAAAAAAATAGAACACACACACACACACACACACACACACACACACACACACACACACACACACACACACACACATACACACACTGCAATCAATGTGTTACACTATAATCACTCTGGTCACCTGAGCGCCTGTTTGTAACGATTATACAGGTAACAAAAATAACTGACTGACTGACTGACTGACTGACTGACTGACTGACTGACTGTATCTCCCTTTGACATCTGACGCAAAAGTTAAAGCAGAGAATACAATCAAACAGGAGAGAGAGAGAGAGAGAGAGAGAGAGAGAGAGAGAGAGAGAGAGAGAGAGAGAGAGAGAGAGAGAGAGAGAGAGAGAGAGAAAGAGAGTTATTTCTAATCGTTGAGTCTCCATCCACCGTCACCTTATCAGTCTCTGGGGTTCTCTTCTTACTCTTACTCCTCCTCCTCCTCCTCCTCCTCCTCCTCCTCCTCCTCCTCCTCCTCCTCCTGAATGTGGATGAGTTGTGGATGTTATTCATTTCCATTCATAGAAGTTATATTAATTAACTTCAATGATTCGTCAGTTTTCTTTGACTTGGAGTTATTTTTGTTTTTTATTTATATTTTTATTTTTCTCTTTCTTTCATTCGTTCGTTTAGGAAAGTCACGTTGCTTCAATAAGATGATGAGTTGCGTTTTCTATTGAGTAAAAGAGTCATTATGATAAATTAGAGTATTAGTTGTGTTTTATTTTATTTTTATTTTTTTATCATTTTTATTCCTCTTTTTTTATATTTTTTGGGTGTGTTTTAAAAAAGGAAATTAAAAAGTTACGAAAACACTATTAGTTTTATCTATTTTGTGTTCTTTTTTTTTACCGTTTTTTGGTTTGTTTTTTCTGTTTTCTTTCCTTCCGCAGAAACAGGATTTGAATAACGTTTTATTTATCTGTCTGTACCTCAAAACTTATATCCTTCGGCTCTCTCTCTCTCTCTCTCTCTCTCTCTCTCTCTCTCTCTCTCTCTCTCTCTCTCTCTCTCTCTCTCTCTCTCTCTCTCTCTCTCTCTCTCTCTCTCTCTCTCCTCAAACATTTTCATTTTTCTTTTTCTTCTTCCTCCTCCTCTCCTCCTCCTCCTCTTCCTTCTTCTCCTCCTTTAACTCCATTTCCTCATCCTCGTTCTCATCTCCTTCGTCATTTGGCTTATCTTCCTCATTATTCTTCTTATCTTCATTCTCTTTTTCTCTTTTTCTTCCTCTTCCTCTTTCTCTTTCTCTTTCTCTTTATCAACTATTTCTTCATCGTTCATCTTTACCTTGAATTTATCTTCCATCTTCTCCTTCTTATTCTTATTCTTATTCTCATTGATCTTATTATATTTCCTACCCTTCTTCTTCTTCTTCTTCTTCTTCTTCTTCTTCTTCCTCAAGAGACCCCTTTGACTCTCCCTTACCCTCCCTACCCTACTTTTTATTTACCCTCCCTTCCTTCTATCCTTCCATTCTTCCTTCCCTTCCCTTCCCTCCCTCCTTGCTTTCTTCAAAATGCCGCGTTCTTGTGGAATCTTGAACGATCTTGGAATGCTTGTAGGTGGTGGTGGTGGTGGTGGTGGTGGTGGTGGTGGTGGTGGTGGTGGTGATGGTGGTGGTGGTGGTGGTGGTGGTGGTGGTGGTGAAGAAAACGAAATACAGAGAGAGGAGAGAGAGAGAGAGAGAGAGAGAGAGAGAGAGAGAGAGAGAGAGAGAGAGAGAGAGAGAGAGAGAGAGAGAGAGAGAGAGAGAGAGAACGCCACTATCTTGCTAATTGCTGTGCTAACCGAATGGAGGTCTAATTCCTGCAGGGGAGGGGAAAGGAGGGGAGAGGAGGTGAGGGGAAGGGAGGGGAGGGGAGGGGGAGGGGAGAGGGAGGGAGGGGGGACGAGAGGGGAGATGAGGGGAGGCAGTTACCGAGGTGAAATCATACGATGAGAAATTCTTAAGTAAACAAAGCCTTCTGCTCTCTCTCTCTCTCTCTCTCTCTCTCTCTCTCTCTCTCTCTCTCTCTCTCTCTCTCTCTCTCTCTCTCTCTCTCTCTCTCTCTCTCTCTCTCTCTCTCAATCTAGACATGTGTTAGTGATTTTGTTTTAGAGAGAGAGAGAGAGAGAGAGAGAGAGAGAGAGAGAGAGAGAGAGAGAGAGAGAGAGAGAGAGAGAGAGAGAGAGAGAGAGAGAGAGAGTAATAATGAATGCAACTCGTGAGAGAGACTGAAAGAATTATATACTGAGGTGGAGAATAGGAGAGAGAAAATTAAAAGATTAAAAGGGGAAGGAAAGGGAGGGGAATGGAAGGGAAGGGAAGGGAAGGGAAGGGAAGGGAAGGGAAGGGAAGGGAAGGGAAGGGAAGGGAAACAGGGAATAGAATGTTAGGAAAATAGATAAAGATTGATAGAAGTGGAAGTGTCTGTTTGTCTGTCTGGCTGTCTGGCTGTCTGTCTGGCTGTCTCTGTCTGTCTGTCTGTCGAACGTCAACAAATTTCACTTCAAACCTCAACTGAGAAACAGAAAAAATATGAAAGGAAAAAAAATGATTCACTGACTGTTGTCCAGTCACTATTCCTTCCCCTTTTTTCTTTCTTTTCCTATCTCTCTCTCTCTCTCTCTCTCTCTCTCTCTCTCTCTCTCTCTCTCTCTCTCTCTCTCTCTCTCTCTCTCTCTCTCTCTCTCTCTCTCTCTCTCTCTCTCTCTCTCTCTCTTTTTTTTTCCTTGACAAGCTACTGTTTCATTCTCTCCTCTTTTTTTCCCCCATTTTTTCCTTCATATTTTTTTCTTCTTCAGCTACAGTTAGTTTGCAATCTCCACCACCACCACCACCAC
>JAPQNM010000022.1:969014-984014 GCA_029783475.1 Metacarcinus magister
ACTACCAGTAAGGGTGAAAACACTTGCCCTAAATAAGAGTTACACTTCATATAAGAGTGAAAGCTGTCCCTGTGTTGAGTCAGCAGCTGAGAGAAGGGTGGAAGAGGGGAAGAAAAAGGTGTTAGTACTTTACAATGAATATCGTTGAAGCTGGCTGATAAAAGAGAGAGAGAAAAAGAGCAAGAGAGACAGAGGAGGGTATAAAGTTTGCAGTAAAAAAGTTATTAGTGAAAGATAGCAACGTACTAGACACAGAATTTCCATCACGAGACAGAAATATATAGAGTTTAATGATGCACTGAGGAAGAAAATTATTACTTCTTTGCAAGAGTCTAAATTTTACTTCACCAAAATTAGTCACAGTAAAGAAGGAGAATGTCAAGAGCCACTCAATGTTAGTTAATGAAAGAGTTACATCAATCATCATCAATAGCGACACAGATACATCCAAAACAAAACAAAAGGAAAACAAACATAAACAAACAAACTTCGGAAGATGAAGATGATGGAGGAGAGAGAGAAAAAGAAAGTCAGAGAAAGTGAAGGATTGGAATAGAGAGAGAAAGAGAAAGAGAGAGAGAGGGGGAAAAAAAAAACCCAATAAGCTTGTGTCAGACTTCATCAAAATCCTGTAACATACGACCATTAGATGACCACCACCACCACCACCACAACAACGACCACAACCACCACCATGATCTTATACTAGAACCCAATGACCTAAATGACCACAAGGACGATAACCAAAAGGGACTAGAATGGTTCAAACGACCTTGACGACAAAAACGACCACGACTGTGAGAGCATCAGTGTGGTCGTTGCCTGTGTCTTTATAGAATCGTTGGTGGTGATCAGAAAAGCCATGAAGAGAGAGGTAATAGTGTGTGTATGAGAGAGAGAGAGAGAGAGAGAGAGAGAGAGAGAGAGAGAGAGAGAGAGAGAGAGAGAGAGAGAGAGAGAGAGAGAGAGAGAGAGAGAGAGAGAGTATTCCATCTGTGATTTAAGAAAGGAAATGGATAGGAAAAAGAGAGAGAAATGTCCCAGTGTAATCCTGATGGCTTGTGGCAGAGAAAGAAGAAGGAGGAAGAGAGGAGGAGGAGGAGGAGGAGGAGGAGGAGGAGGAGGAGGAGGAGGAGGAGGAGGAGGAGGAGGAGGAGGAGGAGGAGCACTAATATAGCACACAGGTGATAGAGGTGACGTCAATACTTGCAACACTGGTTCAGGTAATGAGGAAGCAAGGTTCAGGTGAGGTGATGACACACACTCACTCACTCACTCACTCACTCAACGCAACATTTTTTCTCTCTCTATCTATCCATCTCTCTTTCATACTTCCCACTCTCTCTTTCCACACACAATCCTTCTTCCTTCCCTCCCTCTCACTCCTTCTCCCCTCACTCACTCTCTCCCCTCACTCCTGCTCTCCCCTCATTCCTTCCCCTCACTGCCACGCAACACTCGTCATCAACTCAACTCAAATCAGCGTGAGGTTGTTTGTGTGTCTCCTCATACGCAATACACTGCCTCTGTTTTCCTCATTACATAAAAAGAAAGGAAAAAAAGAAAGGAAAAAAGAAAGGAAAAAAAAGGAAAAAAAGAAAAGGGGAAAAAATACACACTCGCTCGTTCCAATTTCTTTCCAATCATCATTTCGCTTCACAATATATTATGTTTTATTTTTTTTTGTTGTTATTATTTTTTTCTTTTCCTTCCTTCTTTCCAATCTTTCATTTCGTGGTTATGGAGGGAGGGATTGGTGTGTGTGTGTGTGTGTGTGTGTGTGTGTGTGTGTGTGTGTGTGTGTGTGTGTGTGTGTGTGTGTGTGTGTACTCTGTGTGTGTCTCTTATGAAGTTTCTCTCTCTCTCTCCTCATAACCAAGACTCCTCATACTTTTTTTCCTCTTCATTTCCTCTATTTTATTTCCCTCTTTCCTTAATAAAGCATCTACTTGTGTACTTTTTTCCTCCTCCTCCTCCTCCTCCTCCTCCTCCTCCTTTCTCTCTCTCTCTCTCAAGAAGACATTTGATTATCGTGAACTGATTTTTTCCCTTCCCTCTCTCCTCTCCTCTCTCCCCTTCCCCCTCCCCTTCCCTCACCCCTCTCCCCTCACCTCTTTCCCCTCATCCTACATTCAACTAGCTACTCCTCTCCCCTCCTCTCTCCTCATCTCCCCTCACCACCTGTCACCTCTCTTCTCCCCTCACCTTACTATTGCACTTCTGGATATTGGTTTCCCCTCACTCTCTCTCTCTCTCTCTCTCTCTCTCTCTCTCTCTCTCTCTCTCTCTCTCTCTCTCTCTCTCTCTCTCTCTCTCTCAAAAGCAGACTAGAGGGGAAGAAAAAGGGGAATAGATGTAAGTGTGATAAAGAGAGAGAATTGGCATAATCTCTCTTTACAGTACGATTGAGAGAGAGAGTAAAGAGATAGAAAGATAAATAGATAGAGAGCGAGAGAAGAAAAAAAAGATAAAGAGAGAGAGAGTGAGAGAGGAAGATAATGGATGACTGGATGAATGGATGAGTAAGTGAGTGTATAACTTCTTCTATCATCACACACACAAACACACTACACACACACACACACACACACACACACAGCCCCCCAACCCCTTACACCCACCCACCCATACACACACACACACAACACACGCAAAACGCACGCAAATCCTTACCCTTACCATGCACGCCTCACTCAATTTACAGATCACGCCAATCAATCACTACAAATGAAGGTGAATGAATGAATAATAATATAATAATAATAGTTATGGTTTGTGTTAAGATTAGACAAGGCAGATTGGCCCTTAGATCAGCCTTTAACGTTGATTGCACAGAGCCCTTGATGCGGAGGAGGAGGAGGAGGAGGAGGAGGAGGAGGAGGAGGAGGAGGAGGAGGAGGAGGAGGAGGAGGAGGAGGAGGAAGAAAGAAGAGGAGGTAATTGGTGAACATAAATAAAGTGGAGAGTGGAAAATAGTGTTGCGTTGTCTTATTTTCACGTGTATGTGTGTGTGTGTGTGTGTGTGTGTGTGTGTGTGTGTGTGTGTGTGTGTGTGTGTGTGTGTGTGTGTGTGTGTGTGTGAGTAAGGGTGAAATAAATAAATGAACAACTCTAATTCACAGGATCTATTGACTTAGTAGTAGTAGTGGTGGTGGTGGTGGTGGTGGTGGTGGTGGTGTGGTGGTGTGGTGGTGGTGGTGGTGGTGGTGGTGGTAACTATAAATGTATAAATGTGTATAAATGTATGAATAACGACTAACGTGATGGAATGAATGACTAAGGGTTTTATGGGTACAGTAATACAATGTTATATTCTGACAGTTATCGTTCAGTCAGTCAATCAGTCAGTCAGTCAGTCAGTCAGTCAGTCAGTCAGTCAGTTTGTGAAGGTCATTGAACACGGTATAAGATAAAAAAAAAAAGTAATAAAATGCTTTCCTTCACATGTTTACTAATCTTTTTTTCATTGATATAAATTCTAAACTAATTGGCAAACAGGTTTATATATTTTTTTTATCTTTTTTTTTGTAATCTCCCCTCTCTACTTTTTTCCTTTTTTTTTTATTTTTTATATATTCTTGTTTTCTTTTTGTATAACGTCAATGAGTTTATTTATCATTATTTTTATCTTTATTCCGTTATTTTGTATTAAAAGAGAGAGAAAGAGAGAGATAGAGAGAGTGAGAGAGAGAAAGTTGTGAGCAAAATGTAAGATAGGGCGACTTTAGTTGTGATGACCAGAGGAGGAGGAAAAGGAGGAGGAGGAAGAGGAGGAGGAAGAGGAGGAGGAGGAGGAGGAGGAGAAGGAGGAGGAGGAGGAGGAGGTAAAGAAAGAAAGAGCTGAATGGATAGAAATATCAAAGAAGACCTGAATACAGAGAGAGAGCGAGAAAGAGAGAGAAAAAAAAGAGAGAAAGTGAGAGAGAGAGAGGAAGAGAGAGAGAATCTTACCCACCCACTCCCACCCACTCCCACCCACTCCCACTCACTTCCTCTCTCTCTCTCTTCTCCTCTCCCTCCCTCTTCCTCTTCCTCCTATTCCCTCTCCTCCCTCTCCTCTTCAGTCATTCCTCTTCCTTTTCTTTCTTTCCCTTTAGAGAGAGAGAGAGAGAGAGAGAGAGAGAGAGAGAGAGAGAGAGAGAGAGAGAGAGAGAGAGAGAGAGAGAGAGAGAGAGAGAGAGAGAGAGAAATGTTAATTAACTATATTCAATTTAATGACCAACGTCGCTCACAGGTTAAGTACAGTGTGAATGTGTGTATGTGTGTATGTGTGTGTATGTATGTATAAAGTGTATAGAGTTAAGTAAATGTACACCACCATCACCACCATCACCATCACCATCACCATCATCATCATCATCATTCCTTCAAGAGCAGCTGCCCCAAGGTGTCTGGTCCTCCACCTCCCCTTCCTTACCTCCCTCCTCTCCCTCCTTCCCCTTCTCTCCTTTCCCTCCTTCCCTCCTTCCCTCCTCTTCTTCCTTCCCTCCTCATCCTTCACCTTCACTCCTTCCTTCCATCCTGACGTTCCATCAAAAAACACGCTTCACTGTTTTCTTTTGTTTACTATTTTGTCTTCTATTTTGTTTTTCTTTTCGTCCATCCTTCGGTACTTTTAGCTGGAATACATTTTTCAAGCTTCACATAGTTTGATATTATTCATCTATTCGGTTTTACCATGAAGATTTATTATATATATTTTTATTTTTTCTCTCGCTCTCTGTCTCTCTCAAAATATTTCAACTCGTATCTCTTGTTAACCTGTCTTTACCTTTACAAATATATCGTCATCACTTAACCTAACCTAACCTAACTTTACATAACCTAAACCTAACCTAACTTAATTTAACCTAAGGACGTGGGTGCCTACAGGAGTGACAAGACGTGCTGTAGTAACTGGTTTAACGCGAGACCAGAGAAATATGTAGTGGTTAGGTATATTTACACCTCTGTCTGTATAGAGTTTGCCGCGCTCACAGTGTCATTAGTGTGAGTGTGTGTGTGTGTGTGTGTGTGTGTGTGTGTGTGTGTGTGTGTGTGTGTGTGTGTGTGTGTGTGTGTGTGTGTGTGTGTAAAATAGAATTAATGTTGACGCTTCTGTCCACTGGCGCAACACATTTTTTCTTTCTCCTTTTTGTCGGGTGTGTATGTGGGTGTGTGTGTGTGTGTGTGTGTGTGTGTGTGTGTGTGTGTGTGTGTGTGTGTGTGTGTGTGTGTGTGTGTGTGTGTGTGTGTGTGTGTGTGTGGGTGTGTGTGTGTGTGTCAGTTTCAAAAGATAAAAAAATATATATATCCACATGCACGGTAGATAAATACACACACACACACACACACACACACACACACACACACACACACACACACACACACACACACACACACACACACACACACCATGCATAAATATAAATTTTCACCAATATTCTTGTAAAACTATCGCATATGAAATTCACAGAAATTCATCGCTATAATTTCCAAGAGCGCACCACCCAACGTGATGGAAATTGTACCTCATCCTCACCCTACCCCCAACCTAACCCCCAACTCCACCCCCAACCCTACCCCCACCCACCCCCTACCCACCCCAGTCACTCCAACCATCCTACCACCTCACCTCACTCCATCCCACATCACCCCCTATCAATCCCCACCTTCCCCACCCACTCCCCTCCCCCACAACCTGTTTCCCCTTCTGTCAAATGTCCTTTCAATAACTCAACACCCCAACATGGCCATTATTTCTCCCCCCACCCATTACCCCGTCCCCTCCCTACCCCTCCCTCTCTTCATCCCTCCCCTCTACACCTCATCATTCACCTGTATCTATATGAACCCCCTCCTTTAACCCCCAATCCCCCCACCTTCACCCCCTCCTTCTTTAATCCATGAATCTAAGCTTTCTAACCCTTCTTCAGTATCTCATTCCTTCCCCTTCTTCCCTTCCTCTTCTACCCTCTATCCCCCCACCTTCAGCCACAAACCTCACCCCCTCCCTTCTATCCCTCCTAGCCTTCCTTCCTTCCTTCCTTCCTTCCTTCCTTCTTTCCTAGCCTCCTGGTGCTCTTTTCTGCTGCCACTGACGGCTCGGGAAGATAAGAGAGAGAGAGAGAGAGGAAAGAAAAAAAAGAAAAAAAAGATAAAAATATTATAATATATATTTTTTCCTCCTTGCGTCACAGTGATTAAACAGTGAGGAAGCAGATCGATCATGAGGGAGAGAGAGAGAGAGAGAGAGAGAGAGAGAGAGAGAGAGAGAGAGAGAGAGAGAGAGAGAGAGAGAGAGAGAGAGAGAGAGAGAGAGAGAGAGAGAGAGAGAGAAAAAAAAAAATATGCAAACAGCCAGAGAAAACTAGCAAGAAGTATACAGACAAACGGACAGACAGGCAAACAGACAGACACACAGGAAGGCAGAGAGTGACAGTTGGACGTAACAGACTTAAACTTTCAATCTTTCCTCTCCTCCCTCCCTCCCTCCCTCCCTCCCTCTCTCCCTATCCTTCCTTCCTTCCTTCTCTCCCCATCCTTCCTTCCTTCCGTCCTTCCTTCCTTCCTTTATCACCTCCATATCCCTATTCTACTGCCTCTACTCTAATATTATTACCTCTTCTCTCTCTCTCTCTCTCTCTCTCTCTCTCTCTCTCTCTCTCTCTCTCTCTCTCTCTCTCTCTCTCTCTCTCTCTCTCTCTCTCTCTCTCTCTCTCTCTCTCTCTCTTCGCAACAACCAGAACAAAAGAGAATTAGGAAGTTAAAGCAGAGATGTCACGAAGGAGAAATGCAAAGGGAAAAAAAAAAAAAGGAGAGAGAGAAGACCCTGAACAGCGAGCGTCAAAGAAGAAGAAGAAGAAGAAGAAGAAGAAGAAGAAGAAGAAGAAGAAGAAGAAGAGGAAGAGATTCACAAAGTCGGGGCAATAGTTTGGGATCCTCGCCCGCCCGGGAAGGACTCGAGGCCCCAATAAAAGTCACCTCGACACTCTAAAGAGACCCTGAAACTCTACTGGTTGGCTGGTCTCGCAGCTCAAAAAAGGTCGTTTGCGAAATGGAGAGAGATTAAAAGCATGATTTAGTTAACTGTGTCGTGTCGTGTCGTCTCTCTCTCTCTCTCTCTCTCTCTCTCTCTCTCTCTCTCTCTCTCTCTCTCTCTCTCTCTCTCTCTCTCTCTCTCTCTCTCTCTCTTCTAGCGTTGTTTTGTGTGAGTGAGGCTGTGCTCCTGGTCTTAAGGGATGCACTACCTCCTCCCATCCACCGCTGCCACCATTTATGTTGCTCCCTCTTTCCATCCACCGCTGCCACCACTTATGTTTTTACCTCTAACTTTTCACATGAGCATCACATTTCACTACCACCATCACCACCACTGCTGCATCCACCTCTCTCCACCCTTCCTACTGTTATCCATCCACTTGATCCATCTATGGCCACACATCTGCTCCACTTCCATTACACCCACCATCTCTTTCTATCACCAGCAATTGTCACTACCGCCATCACTTCTTGTCATCACCACTACCATTTTCACCACTACCACTCATCACCAGTCCTCCTCCCTTGCCACTGTCTCCTACGTGCTGGTATGTGTGTCATGGTACGGTAGGTAGTAAGTAAGGAACGTTGCAAGAAAATTGTGTCCCTGGTTATATATTTCATCTACGTCACATTCCTGTTGTTTTCTTTTCCACCACTACACCGGTCTCAGTCTACTTCCTCCCCCTCTACCATCCTAACCTAACCCTCCCACTACAGCTGCTAAAGATGCTGTACCACTGAGACAAAGATCTGCCTCATTTTAAAGCTTAGGACAGCGAATAGAAACACCTATATGGATGTAGCTCTTTGGCTGACCAGTTTTCCGTCAAATTAACACTTAACACATCATGGTAAACAAGCCAAGCATCGTAACAACATGGTCAGAACACAAGGCTATTCTCTCCTTGGGTCACTATGATAAAAGATGTTTATTTCTCCTTTATTTCGCAAGTGTATACGTTTCTTTCCGGCTAATATGCGGCTCAAAAGGGTCATAAAGGGTTTTATATTCCTCGCGTTGTCTGGCACACACAGTCTTGGCGTGAGTTGTGTGTGTGTGAGGAGGGGATTGGGGGAAGGGAGGAGGGGAAGGGGGAAGGGAGGAGGGGATTGGGGGAAGGGAGGTGGGGAGGAGAGGAAGGGAAAGGCAAGGACTGAACCCTCCGACTTCCTTGTTTTGTTTTGGACACAACGACAAACTGCGACTCCGCCGAGCGTGTTGAGGAGGTAAAGGAGGAGGAGGAGGAGGACGAGGACGAGGAGGACGAGGACGAGGACGAGGACGAGGAGGACGAGGACGAGGAGGACGAGGAAGAGGAGGACGAGGAAAAACAAAAACTTTAAAGGATCTAAACTCTATCTAAGGCAACACATAGTCGTCTTGAGGGAAGGAGACTGGAGGAATGGAAGGCAGGTGAAGATGAGAGAACAGGGAAGGGGTGAGGGGAAGGGGTGAGGGGAAGGGGTGAAGGGAAGGGCTGAGGGGAAGGGGTGAGGGGAAGGGTAAGGAGAAGCACAACACACACAAGACGAGCTAGCTACACACACATACACATACACATACACATACACACATCACCTGGAATCTCACGTAATTGGGTACACCTGCATGCACATTAATGGTAATAATATCTTGATGCTAATATCACTCCCCCAAGCCAACAACTCGACAAACACACACACACACACACACACACACACACAAACCCCTGAACACATACATCCTCCCTGTACTCTTCCCCTTCCTCCCTTCCCCCTTCCCCTCACCCACTCCCAGCATCACTAATTCACCCTAACCAAGAAGCAATTACCGTCGGAAATCCTCATCGCTAACCGGCTCGTTCTCTCTTCATGAGCAAGAGGGAACCGTCTCCCGCCCCGACCTTCCCCGGAGTTCCTAAAGGCGGCGTTTCTAACCATCTTTAAAACCCCCTGCTTCCACCCGCCCCGTGACCCTGCCGCCCCCTTTTAACCCTGTAGGTCCTTCCCCTGCCTCACCCCTGCCTCACCCCTGCCTTACCTCTGCCTCACCGTCCCCCGCCCCCCCCCAACGAGGCGTCCACTAATTAGAGACGATTAATTAAGCGTGACGAGGGTTGTGACGGCAGCCTCCAGCCTCGCCCGCCCTCCCTCCCTCCCTGCGCCGGCACGTACAAGGGAAAGTAGGAGGAGGAGGAGGAGGAGGAGGAGGAGGAGGAGGAGGAGGAGGAGGAGGAGGAGGAGGAGGAGGAGGAGGAGGAGGAGGAGTACAAAGGAATACAAAGGAAGAACAGACAGCAACAGTCCTACTAGACCTAACGAGGCTGTCCGTGTGGTTACATTACTATTAATAATTTCTTGATAGATATTATGGTAATCAGAAAAATAAGTCCAGATTCGTGTTCAGCATGACCGAAAACATCATTGTACAAATTTTCATGAGATTCTGAGGTGTGGAAATTTTCATGAAATTTTGTGACATAAATCATATATTTTTAAATAACTCGAAATGTATGGGGTTTACGTAAAAAACGTATATATTATAAAAGAAAGAGCAGAAGACGCCCGTTCTATTATGCTATAGAAAAATGGAATTGGAATATAATTATAGATGTAGGAGTGTAAAGTATTATGCATTAATTTATTTCACAAACATTTAATTTTCTTTATAAGTATTAGAGTTATTGGAAAAATAATGACACTATGGGATAGACATTATCAAACTCCATAACTTTACATCTATACAATATTCCTGTAGGACTAATATTTACGTAGTAATATGAGAAAAACGTTTTCGACCTCAATTCTGGTGGAATTTTCGAGCCAAAAAATGAAAAATCCAAATATTATAGTAATGACAAAACTAATTCCAGATTCGTGATCAGCATGCCCGAGAACCCCTTGGTAACAATTTTCATGAGTTGTGTTGAAATATTAATAAAAGCTTAACTTAACCTTTACCTTAACATTAACATTAATACATTTCTCTGATATATCGTTTAAAGTTAAGCATATAGGAGGAGGAGGAGGAGGAGGAGTAGTAGTAGTAGTAGTAGTAGTAGTAGTAGTCGTAATAGTAGTAGTGGTGGTGGTGGTAGTAGTAGCAAAGCAGACGAAAAATTATCTTAAAAATTAACACTAAACTAAGTCGCTTTTCAAGTAAATGTATCACAGGTAAGGAGAGAAAAATTACTCTCTCTCTCTCTCTCTCTCTCTCTCTCTCTCTCTCTCTCTCTCTCTCTCTCTCTCTCTCTCTCTCTCTCTCTCTCTCGCAGTCCGAAAAAAGGTTCAAATTAAGCTGATGCAGAGTTGAGGCCACAAGCCAAGTTTTGCATTCAGGTCCAAATTTATCGCCTCCGTCCGTACACGAGGCCAGTAATCTGCTCCAACTTTATGGTCCGTTCGCCTCACTGATAATTAAAGTGGATGGAAAGCTAATCCGAGGAACAACTTTATGAGGTGTAAATGTAACGAGTTTTTATTTATTTATCTTCTTTTGTTCCCTCCTATCTCTAATATTTTTTTTTGGGTGTGTGTGTGATTGAAAACATACATAAAAAAAAAAAATAGATAGACCTAAACGTTCTCTTTATATTATCAAATGACGTAACTACACACACACACACACACACACACACACACACACACACACACACACACACACACACACACACACACACACACACACACACACATATAAAAATAAATAAATAACGAGGGAAAAAATAGTGTTTGGAAAAAAATACAAAAGTTTCCCCTTCAGAGTTTCCGGGTCCGTGTTGAGGTTGATCAAGGACAAGCAAGGTAAGGTAAGGTTAGGTTAGGTTAGGTTAGGTTAGGTTAGGTTAGGTTAGGTAAGGTTAGGTTAGGTTAGGTTAGGTTAGGTTAGGTTAGGTTAGGTTAGACTGTTCTTCTAATACCTCAAGGCCACACCTGAAGACCACATGTAAAAAAGAATTTCCTTCCCTCCTTCTCTCCTTCTCCTTCCTTCCTCTATGTCTTCCTTATTCTCTCCTCTTCTTCTCCCTCCTCCCTCCTCCATTCCCTCTCTTCCTCCTCCCTCCTCCCTCTTCCTGGCCGCTTTGATACCTCCCTCCCTTCCTCTCTTCCGCTTCCCTCAATCACCCTCCTCCTCCTCCTCCTCCTTTCCTCAATTCCTCCCTCCCTCACGCCCTCCATTCATCAGTATATCCTCCACCCTTTCTCTCCCTCCTTTCCGTTCCTTCTTTAGCCCTTTCCTCCCTCCTCCTCCCTCCCCCTCCCTCCTCCCGCCCCGCCTTGTAAGTGAGGAAGATTACCCTCCTCTCAAGAGCCTTGTTACAGGTTCCCAAGCCGCCCAAGGCCAGTAATGCACCGTGACGGCAGCCTGAGGAGGAGGAGGAGGAGGAGGAGGAGGAGGAGGAGGAGGAGGAGGAGGAGGAGGAGGAGGAGGAGGAGGAAGAGGAGGAGGAGGAAGGTAAACTAAGAAACAGAGAAATGATAATATTACAACTACAATATCAGAAACAATCTTCTTCAACACAAAAAAAAAGAGAAAAGAGAGTAAATAAGAGAGATAAAAAAGAGAGAGAGAGAGTAAGAGAGAAAAAGCGAGAAAGAGATAAAATCCATAAAGAGAAAAAAAGACCGAGCAAGAGAGAGAAAAAAAGATAGAAAAAGAGAGATAAAAAAAAAGAGAGAGAGAGTTATCCCCCTATCACAGAACTGGCCAATTTGATGTAACAATTCACATTCGAGAGCAAATCCGTGTGAGCGTGTATGTATGTGTGCGTATGTATGTGCGTGTGTGTATGTGCGTGTGTGTGCGTGTATGTGCGTGTATGTAAGGCTTCCCTGCTGGTCAATCATATCCAGACTTGTAACTTAATGGTAAATAATCCCAATAATAAATAAATCCCAACGGTTAAATCCCCCTTCGGTTAGTTGAACACTCTCTCTCTCTCTCTCTCTCTCTCTCTCTCTCTCTCTCTCTCTCTCTCTCTCTCTCTCTCTCTCTCTCTCTCTCTCTCTCTCTCTCTCTCTCGGTGACGCCCTTTCCCTCTCTCTTGTCATCCCTCACTCCTGCAGCTCAGATATAAAAGAATAAAAGGGATATGAGAGAGAGAGAGAGAGAGAGAGAGAGAGAGAGAGAGAGAGAGAGAGAGAGAGAGAGAGAGAGAGAGAGAGAGAGAGAGAGAGAATGGAGATGATAAAAAAAAAAAGAGCAAGAGAGAGTGAGGGGAGCAATTTTCTGTAGCAACAAATGGACACCAATATAAAACACGTCTATAAATTGTGGCTAGAAATTTACACACACGAACACCACCACGACTACTAGTACTCAGTCAGTCAGTCAGTCAGTCAGTCAGTCAGTCAGTCAGTCAGTCGAGTGTGGTCTGATTACCCTCACAACCCAGTCTAAATCAGTACACAACAGACCAATAAGATACCCAAAACCAGACCAAAAAGTGACCAACCCAAAACCAAAAGCCAAAACCACCACAAAACTAGCTAAAAATATCCTAAAACCAGACCATAACAGCTGAAAACCATCCGTCCTTCCGTCCATCCGTCCTTCCGTCCTTCCGTCCATCCGTCCTTCCGTCCTTCCGTCCTTCCGTCCTTCCGTCCTTCCGTCCATCCGTCCTTCCGTCCGTCCGTCCATCCGCTCGCCCGTGCTGCACCTGCTCTAGTCTAGTCTGGTCTGGTCTGGCAGGGTGGTAAGGTTCAATACTAACTAAGCGACGCCCCCTTATCCACGCCGCCCACCCAGACATACACACAGTCAGTCAGTCAGTCAGTCAGTCAGTCAGTCAGTCAGTCAGTCAGTCAGTCAGTCAGTCAGTCAGTCAGTCAGTCAGTCAGTCAGTAGGTCAGTGAGTTTCGTGGCAGTTACCAAAGACTCGATTTCCTTCTTCCAATAATCGGCAAATGAACCCAAAAAATAAATTTCCACTGACTCTCTGCCCTTGAATACACACACACACACACACACACACACACACACACACACACACACACACACACACACACACACACACACACACACACACACACACACACCTAACACAGTCTTCACACTAACCCTGCCTCGTACACGCCTCTTTTCATAGTTATTTCCCCTCACTTTTCTTCCTTTTTTTCCCTCCCTCCCTCCCTCCTTTCCTCCCTCCCTCCCTTGTTCTCTGCTGCTCTTGTAGTTTCCCCTCCTGTGCATGTTTCCCCCTTCCCCCCCTCCCTACTTCCCTCCACCTCCCACCTTCCCCTTCCTCCACCATTTTCTTTCTTTTTTTTTGTTTCCTTTCAGTCAGTTTCCCTCCCTGGCTGCCTGTTACTTTTTTTTTTTTCCATTTTTTTTTCTTTCTTTATTTCTTTCTTTAGCCAGTATCAGTACATTTCTATTTATTTTTTTAATCTTCTTGTCTCCTTTGTTACTATTCCCCCCCTTTCCTTCCTTCCTTCTCTCTCTTCTTCCTTCTTCTCTTTTATATCTATCCTTCCACTTTATCCACTTCACTCTCTCTGTGTCTCTTCTTCTTCATTCTATCATCTCCATGTCTATCCTATCTCCTTTTCTTTCACTCTTTCGTCCATCTGATGTAGTTCCTTCCTTCCTTCCTTTCTTCCTTCCTTCCTTCCATCACAAACTCCCCTCCGTGTCTCTCCCTTTTATGTCCTCTTCCTCCTCTTCCTCCTCTTCTTCTTCTTCTTCTTCTTCTTCTTCTTCTTCTTCCTCCTCCTCCTCCTCCTCCTTTATCTCGCTTCCAACGTAATCCACCTGTATGTCTCTCCTTTACTTTAATCTCTTCTCCTGCCTGCCTGCCTGTCTGTCTTTATATCTGCCTGTCTGTCTGTCTGTCTGCCTGTCTGTTTGTATCTCTACCTACCTGCCTGCCTGTCTGTCTCCCTGTCTGTCTCACTGTCTCCCTGTCTGTCTGTATGTTTGTATCTCTGTCTGTCTGTTAATTATTAGAGTTATACTAAAGCCTCAAGGTGGTGATCCTGCAGAGAGAGAGAGAGAGAGAGAGAGAGAGAGAGAGAGAGAGAGAGAGAGAGAGAGAGAGAGAGAGAGAGAGAGAGAGAGAGAGAGAGAGAGAGAGAGAGAAAGATGCTTTTGTCCAGCCCGGCCATTAGCAGCGCCAATCCTGTGGGAGTTAGCACTGCTGTATTGTTTCATGTGCGTGTGTGTGTGTGTGTGTGTGTGTGTGTGTGTGTGTGTGTGTGTGTGTGTGTGTGTGTGTGTGTGTGTGTGTGTGTGTGATATGATTTTAAAGAGCTAACAGAGTGACGCCACAAGACACTCACTCTCACTCACTCACTCACTCACTCACTCACTCACTCACTCACTCACTTCAAACTATCTTTAAGTGAATGAGATAGTTTCAAAGTGTCATCGATCAATTTTCTTCTTTTTATTTTTTTTTTCCAGTAGGCCTTCCAGCAAAGTTTCCAGACCCTTAAAGTTAGGTTCCAGGAAACTTTATGATCCCTTCAAATACGTTCCAGCAAATCTTGAGGTTCCAGGAAGGTCAATTTTAACAGATAAATGTATGTATGTGAGGTTAAATTTCTTTTATTTATAAGTGTGAGGTTAAATTTCAAGAGTTTCAAGAGGGGAAAAAAATAATTTAGAGGAAGTTAATATAAGTAAGAAGAGGAAGAAGTACCTCTTTTAAACACTTGAAGAAGGAGGAGGAGGAGAAGGAGGGAATACAAGGGAATACAAGGGAACACAAACAGCAACAGACCCTAGAGTCCCTGCGAAGGCTGTTTGATATAACTACTCTACACTAACTACTTGAATTAGAGAAAGGATAGTACAGTGGAAGGCTCCTCCCCTCCCACCCATCCCTCCAGCCGAAGCTGGCAGGAAAATAAGTGATACCATGTAGTATAGAAAAACTACATGGAATTTTCGCGGTGGTGGTGGTGCTACGGCGTCACTAGGCACGCACACACACACACACACACACACACACACACACACACACACACACACGCACACACACACACACACAC
>JAPQNM010000022.1:991514-996514 GCA_029783475.1 Metacarcinus magister
GCCGTCGACCCTGAAGTGACGGTTGGCGGGACCCTGGACACACACACACCCACACACACACCCACACACACACACACACACACACACACACACACACACACACACACACACACACACACACACACACACACACACATGCACCCACACACAGCCACGGTGACTAATAATCCTTGATCTTCACTGCTTATATCGGATCATTCAGTGACTTCGTGTACTCTCCTTCCCTATTTCCTCCCTGGTTTTTTTAGTCAGTCGCGTTGCAGAGAGCACGGCAATAATCCAAGCGTCACACTCTCTCTTCCCTCTCTCTCTTGCCCCTGCCACTCTCCCCTGACACTGCTGGAGGTAGGGAGGGAGGGAGGGAGGGAGGGAGGGAGGGAAGGAGGGACACTGGTCTGCTGGAAGCTTTAAGATCCCCGGCAGTGAGGGTTGAGAGAGCAGAGTCTCCCGCGGGATAAAGGGGAGTGTCGGGCCTTTTCAGAAGCGATCCTGGGCCGGGAAGGGAATACTGAGGGATAAATGGTCTCCAGAGTGGCGGAGGAGCCAAACTTAACAGTGTTGCCAGAATGATCTACACACTACTCCCACCCAACCCTCCCTCCCCCACCTCCACCACCCTCAGTCTTGTAGTTACTCCTCCTTCGCCGCCTCCTATAGGATACAAAAGCTACAAAGGCTTAAGGATATCCAAGAGAAACAATAGTATAGTCTTATAGTCTCGTAAATTACATCCATATGACTAGTTATTATAACCTTACTACACCCACACCCACACCCACACCCACACCTACACCCACGTTGAGTCAAGTTTATCCACCTGCCGCTGTTCCCTAAAGTCACCGTGATGTGAGGTCAGCGGTGCGCCTTGTGGGAGTGGTAATAACTCTAGGCCGGACGGTGTCGTGGTGTCGTGGCCGCCCCTCGTCTCCAGCCCGCGACACAGGCCGGCTTGGGAGTGTCTGGCGGGACACGACACCACGCCGACAAAAGGAGAGTTTAAAGAGCCCGTTGGAAGCGTCAAGGGGGTGGTAGGGATAGGGTGGGAGGAGGAGGAGGAGGAGACCTGCCCCCTCCCCTCCCCCAACACACCTGCCTCTCTCCCTTCCTCCTCCCTCCCTCATGATTCACAGAGAAAGGATGAGACTCTTGTAGGAGTTCACAAAGTCTTGCGTTGCCAACATGACCGCATATCACTGATGACTATATGAAGGTAGCTTTATACACACTTGAAGGGAGGTGACGCAGTGAATCCCCCTTGATCCTCATACTTCCAGACCCAAGCCAACCCCAACACCTGGAGCGCACTTCATAATTTCCTGATTAAGTGATAATTACTTTGGGAACTCGTAAACAAGATTGGCGAAGTCATGAAGGTATAAACTACTCTTCTCTCCATCTCCTTCTCTCTCTCTTTCTTCATTCCTTCCTTCCTTCCTTCGTGGCTGTCTTTCCTCGCCTGCTCCTACACTGCATTCCTTCGTCACCCTCAAGTCTCCCACCACCACCACCATCACCACCACCATCACCACCACTACCACCACCACCACCTCCACCATATGACCTTTGATGGTGCTGCGCCACGTTCCTCACACTCAATCAATCTTCGCCTCACACCCCGCCCACCCAACCCCCCCAACCCCCCCGTGCATACTGCCTACCCCTTCACGAGTCTCCCTGAATGTACCACTCCAGAGTCTCTCACGCTGTGTTGCCCCCGAAGCACACAGCCACAGCCACACGCACCTTCCTCCCTTCTTTCCTTCCTCCCTCCTTGCCTCTGCATCTTACGCCCACATGACACAAGGGAACCCAAGACGGATCGAGGTCATTCCAGTGTTGGCAGCCACGTGTCGGTTCAGTTCAAGCGAGATTATGGGTAAAATGAAGATAAGGTTAGCCTGTAGGAAAAAATGGAGATAAGGTTAGCCATGTAAGTATTAACCTCGGGAGAAGACGCTAATGTTATCTCCATATTATCCGAGAATATCAGTTCAGTATTCCTCTTCCAGGCTTCCAATGCATGTTTATCAAAGTGAATGTTGTTTTCCAGTAAGAAGATAGAAGAAAAGTGTTAGCAGAGTCAGTGATGCTGGGAAGGAAGTTGCCAAAAGATAATGTCCTCTGAAATAAACTCCTAGATTTACTTATACTTATTCATTTATTTGTGTTCTTTGATCCTTCACTGTTTTATTTTTATCTTATCTCCCCCCGTCACACCACACACACACACACACCCCTTACACCTCCCACACACGTGACGCCAGAATACAAACCACACAAGTATCGAATTTAACGAGTCACTTTAAAAAAAATAATAAACTAAAGGAAAACTATCTCACTGACACTTAACACTCATAAGTGTGATTCCCTAAACTAGATTCACACGAACATTGGTGTCAAAATAAACATCCAACCTTAATTAATCGAGAGAGAGAAGTAAGTAATGTCAATCGTTAACCACACTTCTAACTTTAACTACTTATAACTTCGGCGTAACAACCCAACTTTGAAGCGCTGGGAAGGGTCAGTGATCTGCGATGTGCTTGTTACTGAGGATGAGTCACGTATGAAAACAGGTGGACGAGATGAAGAAAGGAAGAACATTAAGGTAAAGACGGCAGGAAGGTAAGGGAGGAAGGTAAGGTAAGGTAAAGTAAGGAAAGTATGGTAGGTAAGGAAGGTAAGGCAGGAAGGTAAGGTAAGGGAGGAAGGTAAGGCAGACAAGGTAAGGCAGGAAGGTAAGGTAGGAAGGTAAGGTAAGAAGGTAAGGCTATATGGATTCAGAATCTTCCTTATTGATATCCAATAAAACTGAGCAATTTACTGTCAACCACCATCACCATATTTTGTTTTTCTTTCTCTCTCACATTTTTTCTTCTCTCCTACGTTTTCTTCAAGATATTTTCTCCTCTAGGATGAGGACAGACTAACTAATATAAACTCAAGTATCTATATAGTCTTTATTTGTATGTAATTCTATGTAATTCTCCCTCTCTTTCTCTCTTTCTCTTTCTTTATTTATATATATACAAATACAAATACACACACCCTTCATGTAGTTAATAGTGACTAAAAGGGATGAGGGTGAACGACTACCAACCCTTTCCTGGGAGCTTATACTTTCCAAAAAAGAAAAAAACACACACGCACACTCACAAACACAAAAATAAAAGAGAGTTCAGTTGAGGGTGAGGCAGGGACGACCAGCTCCCAGTGGCCGCCTCAACGTGTGTGTGGGTGTAATAAGAGTGAAAAAGAGTGTGAAATGGTGGAAATTATGCATGGAAGGGACCTGCTGTATGTATGTGAGTGTGTGTGTTATGGTTTTGTGGGAGACTCAGCTAAACTGTAAAAGGTGAGGTTGATGAAAGGAAGGAAGGGAAGGGAAGGGGAAGGTTGGTTTAGTGAGTTTTCTGGAATTGTATCATTAGTTAGGGAAGGGAAGGCAAGGCAAGGCAAGGCAAGGCAAGGCAAGGCAAGGCAAGGCAAGGCAAGGCAAGACAAGGCAAGGCAAGGCAAGGCAAAGCAGGGACAGAAAAACAACAAAAAGAAATGGACAACAGCAACAGTCAGTAATCAACGTCTTATGAATGAAAGGAAGACAAAGAGGCGTAGTAGTAGTAATAGTAGAAAGGGAAGGGAAGGGAAAGTGTGTGTGAGGAAACTGGTAAGGGAATGCTGAGGGAAACTTTGAAGGGAGGGAGTGAAAGTGACGATAATGGAAGATTTGAATGCGAGGGAAGGAGACAATTCTGTTTGGCACATACAGAGTGTCTGGAGAGAATGAAAGGGGAAAGTAAAGGATGGACGCGTGTGTGTAGGAGGAAGGAAGGAAAGAGGGAGTGAAAATGAAAGATAGATAGAGAGATAGTGATGGAAAAGAAAGAGAGAGAAAGAGAGAGTTGAAATAAGTGTTTAAAACTAGTTTGGACATGTGGAAAGAAAGAATAGGAGAGTAAAGAAAGATCCAAGTGAATTATGGGAGTGAAAAAGTTAACTAAAGAGAAGACTTAGCAAGGGATGAAAATATGGGTGAAAGAGACACTGAAACAGAGAAAAAAAAATGTAATAGATAAATAGAATAAGTAAATAAGATGAATAAATAAATAAATAATAATAATAACACTATACATAACCTTTCTCTTCCTTCACTCCTTCATTCTCATCTGTGTGTCTGTTTGTATGTGTGTTTATCTAGGTCAAGCTTTCTTTCCCAGGTCGAACAAAACCAACACAGGTAGGACAGACAACGCTGACCTTTACAGACACGGAACTTGTTAGGTTATATCAGTGACCTTTCAAAGCCTGTGTCAATGATAACCTTTGACCTAAGAAAAAACTGGTGACTATAAGGAAATCCGGGTCACGATAGATGCCCTTCAATGACCCTTCCTACCTGACCTAACCTGACCTAACCTAACCTAACCTAAACTAACCTAACCTAACCTAACCTAACCTAACCTAACCTAACCTCTATGACCAGACTGTAGGAGTGTGTGGATAGGATGTGTGGATAGGATATGTGAATAGGAGTCTGTGGATAGCAAGGGAAACATGTCCATAGGATTTCTACGTAGAGGGGAAACAATAGAGAAGGGAGAAAGGAAATAGGATTGAAAAATATATATATACTACTGTCTCCCCTCTCCTCCTCCTCCTTCTCTTCCTCCTCCTCCTCCTCCTCCCTGTACTCCTCCTATGTAAACAAATCTCTCTTTCGTCAACACAATCCTCCCCTCACCCCTCACCCCTCAGCCCTTCCCCTCACACCCTTCCCCTCTCCTCTTCCCCTCTCCCCCTTCCCCTCACCCTTCCCCTCACTCTGCCAGCCTCATGAATCACAGCATCCCTCAATTTCACCCTCGCCTGCTGCCCGCTGACCCGAGATAAACTGGCTAATTGGTCATTACTACCCCCCCCTCAACCCCCTCAACCCCCCCATCCCTCACTCTCTCTTTCTGTATCATCCTCCTGTCCCCTATATCTCCCTCCTCTCCCTC
>JAPQNM010000022.1:1001514-1114014 GCA_029783475.1 Metacarcinus magister
TAATTGGATAACTGACTATGAGGTCGTTTTAGCTGTTTATTTAGTATACATAAATAGATTGCGTTAGAGGGCGTTGTCACCAAGACCTGTGTGTGTGTGTGTGTGTGTGTGTGTGTGTGTGTGTGTGTGTGTTGTGTGTGTGTGTGTGGTGAAGATGATGATGATGATGATATAATAATAATAATAATAATGGTACCATACATACATACGCTACCCATACTCTCTACTATCAAACACACACACACACACACACACACACACACACACACACACACACACACACACACACACACACACACACACACACACACACATTGGCAGGGTTCCAACGGGAGGTAGAATGCCATTACCCCAATATATCGTTAATATCTGGCCTGTTCTCTACAACCCTGGACCACAACTTCCTCTTAACCCCCACCTCCTCCACCTCCTCCTCCTCTTCCTCCTCCTCCTCCTCCTCCTCCTTCTCCTTCTCCTCCTCCTCCCTTTACTACTACTACTATTACAACACAGAGACAGAGAAGAAGAGAGGGAAGGAGGGAAAAAATGTATCAGAATATCGTAAATGTGGTTTCAAGTTTACGTGTTGACAGGAAGGTAGAAAGAATAAATATAAATAGGCATGTTAGGAACAGTGCCACACGTCCCACCCCCTCAAGAAATGGCACTATTACAGATGGCACCTCCGCGGGAATGAAGAGACCTCACCCTGCATCCACTTACGCACACAGACACACACACACACACACAGGCACATACACACCACACGCACGCAATCCTACTTCATTTTTACATGTCCTGGGAGATCTATGCGCTTGGTGGGGAGGGAGGGATGAAGGAAGGGATGGGGAAGTGTTAGGAAGGGTGGGGAAGGGTTGGGGAAGCGTGGGGAAGGAAGGGGAAGGGTGGGGAAGGGAGGAGGAAGGTGGGGAAAAGGTGGGGAAAGAGTCTACATCTGACAAACATTTAGGTGTCGTGTGGTAAAGTAATGTTAAACCTTTTCCAGAAACACTCAGAACTTTAGTAATGCCATCCTCCTCCTCCTCCTCCTCCTCCTCCTACTCCCCCTCCTCCCCCTCCTCCTCATCCTCCTCTTCTTCCTCCTCCTCCTGTCGCGGCAATGGGTTTATTCATACACCCGGAAATTGGAAAAATCTTTGAGTTAAACCATCACGAGGCAGTATTTGCAAGTCGGAGCAAGTTAGGACAAAAGTGAGAGTATTTACGGCAACACTCCACCTGCTGCACCTTGCTGGCCATTAACGCAGCTAATGCACGCACACACACACACACGCACACACACACACCTACTACCACCACCACTGCTACCACTACCACGGGGAACGAACCTAACCTAACCTCACCTAACCTAACCTTATCTTATGGGTCCCTACGCATCCAGCCTTCCTATTTCCTCTCTCTTAGCGTACGTCAAATTCTCTCTCTCTCTCTCTCTCTCTCTCTCTCTCTCTCTCTCTCTCTCTCTCTCTCTCTCTCTCTCTCTCTCTCTCTCTCTCTCTGTCCAGCTTGTCAACGCGTGAGACAGTGCAGATGCGGACGTGACATGAACACACACCACCGCACACCACCACCACCACCACCACACACCACCACCACCACCACCACCACCACCACCACCACCACAACCTCATTCTCACCATGAAACATAACGTACAATGATGAAGAAAAAAAAAGAGAAAAAAAAATGAAAATCTAAATAAAAAAAAATTGTATAACTTTTATATAAAAAAAAAAATCTGCTTCTTTCGTGGTATTCAAATAAAAAAAAATACCAAAAAAAAAATAAATAAAAAAAATAAAAGGATTAAAAGTTAAGGTGTTTGCCGCAGAAGAAACTTTATAACTGCAGAGAGAGAGAGAGGGAGGATTACGTGGCAAACATTTACAACGCGAATTTGAGTCTAAAGTTTAGTTGTTTAGGTTAATGTAAAGTAATATAGAGTCAAGGGTAAACTAAGGTAAGGTAAGGTAAGGTAAGGTAAGGTAAGGTAAGGTAAGGTAAGGTAAGGTAAGGTAAGGTAAGGTAACACTCACATAATCAAGTTCATACATAATAGTTTCTCATCCATTAACTTAACAGACCATCCTACAAGACGCAGAAGAAGGTAAGGCTTGGAGGTATACGCGTGCCCTTAGAATAGAGGCAAGGGGGTCAAGGGGGCAAGGGGGGCAAGGGGGGAAGGGGAAGAAGGGGGACCGTGGACTGGGCAATGACATCCGGTCTGAGAGAGGCTGAGGTTCTAGATGGGCGGACTTACAAAACATAATTCACCCAAACACTCATTGCTACGTAGCTTGTACAGAATCTGAACCTAACATAATTTTCCCCAAACACTTATGACTATATAGGAGTTTGTACAGAATCTACACCCTTTACGCCCCTTGTGTGACGCTCTTGAGGTGGGGCAACACGTACACGTCCTTGTAGTGGTGTAGCGTTGCAGCATCACGTCCTGCACCACACACACACACACACACACACACACACACACACATACACACACACACACACACACACACACACACACAGGAAACTAAACTTACCCTGGAAACGTGACGGCGTGAGGGTCATCTTGTTTAGTGGATTAATGTTTTAACTTGTATCGCCTCTTGAACTCTTGAACCCATTGAACTGTGCACAGCCAAAAGCTAGGTCAAGGGGAGGAGGAGGAGGAGGAGGGAGGGGGGGGAGGGTTGTTTTAGCCTGCCAGCCTGCCTCCCCTGACTGATGTTCCCGCTGGACTTCACAAACCACTGCCGCCGCCAACAAACTAACTAACAACACGACCTCCAACAGTTACCAAACTTCGCCCCGACAGACGTAATGTTACCTGCGTGGAATGAAGTCGTTGTCTTAAAAAACGCCGCCACTGCTCACCGCACGACTCGCAAAGTTATACAGTATACACCCCCACTAAGGGCACGGCAAGGTACGGCACGGCACGGCAGGTAGGTACGGCATGACTCCCCAGGCAGTAGTGGCGCGGGGTTCCTCTCTCCTCCACCTCCAATGCGGAAACTGAATTGATTATACAATATACGAGCCATACTTGTCTATTACATGCCAGCACACACACACGCCCCCCTCCTCCTCCTCCTCTCCCTCCTCCTCCTCATCCTCCTCCTCCTTCTCCTCCTCCTCCTGTTATTTATTTTTATCATTAATATTTATTTTTTATCATTATTATTTATTTTTTATCATTAATATTTATTTTTATCATTAATATTTATTTTTATCATTAATATTTATTTTTATCATTAATATTTATTTTTATCATTAATATTTATTTTTATCATTAATATTTATTTTTATCATTAATATTTATTTTTATCATTATTATTTATTTTTATCATTAATATTTATTTTTATCATTAATATTTATTTTTATCATTAATATTTATTTTTATCATTAATATTTATTTTTATCATTAATATTTATTTTTATCATTAATATTTATTTTTATCATTATTATTTATTTTTATCATTAATATTTATTTTTATCATTAATATTTATTTTTATCATTAATAAGAAAAATTTGAATAAAATCATAATTTTTTTTTAAAATCTATAAATCGAACACTTAGAAAAGACCTCGGCAGTGTAAGGGTTAATACTGGCAATAAGTTATGTTTAACCTGCCATTACCACCGAAACGAAGGATGCGAGGGGATTTCATTGAAATGTTCAAGATAATCAAAGGATTCGATAATATCAATACAGAAGATTACATTACTTTTGATTGATCAAATATAACAAGAAGACATCATTCTTTTAAGATTACTGGTAAAAGATTCACATCAAACAAAGCCAAGCACTTCTTTTTCAATCGGATCGTTAACGTTTGGAACTCCCTGCCCGCCAATGTCGTCGACAGTAAAACAATTACTTCGTTCAAAAATAGACTTGACAAATATTTAGAAGCCAATCCACAACTAAAATACTATCCGTTAACGTAGCAAACTTTGAGTAAGTTCATCCTGATGTACCTAACTTACGAAATGTCGATTCAAAAGACGTCGCTAGTGGCCTGACATCGCTTGCCAGGAAGTAGTGGTAGCAGTAGTGGTAGTGACAGTAGTGATAGTCTGGTCTTGGTTGGTCTTCCTTTCCCTGCCAGCCATGGCTGGGGAGAGAAGCCTTCACCCTTACTATCCTGTATCCTTCACTCTAGACTAGATAGTGTACTCACAAACAGCCTCGTAAGGGCCAGCAGGCCTGTTGCTGTTTATTCTTCCTATGTGTTCCTATGTGTTCCTCTTCCTCCTTCAGGCACCGAGACAACCCGCGGCAGAATTGACATCCATCCCATCCTGTTGCCA
The DNA here is from genome assembly GCA_029783475.1 of Metacarcinus magister. Classification (NCBI taxonomy): domain Eukaryota; kingdom Metazoa; phylum Arthropoda; class Malacostraca; order Decapoda; family Cancridae; genus Metacarcinus; species Metacarcinus magister. The sequence continues at coordinate 1,005,858 of JAPQNM010000022.1, forward strand.
CTAATGAATTTATGGTCAATAAACTATTTCAGCCTTGAGTTGACGCGCCCCTCACCACCCCCGCCCCCCCCCGCCCTCACCCCCACCCCACCAACACCACCACCACCACCACCACCACCAATAACAACTTAACTCTCCTCTCCACCCATAACAACTCTCCTTACCACCACAATTATACTACCACATTAACCACAAACGACCACCATTACGTATGACAATGACAATAACAATTCAAAGACATCCAGGTAGAAGAACAAGAACAACAAGAACAACAAGAACAAGAAGAAGAAGAAGAAGAAGAAGAAAAGACGAAGGAGGAGGTACACAAGAAATTACAAAAAAGGAAAAAGATACAAGTCAAAATATAAAGAGAGAAAACAGAGTAAAACTAAAACACACACCAAAAAAAAAATAAAAAAGGAAAGGAAAAAACACGCAAAGAAAACGGAGGAAACACGAGAGGAAAGCATTAGGGAAAGAGGAGGAAGAGGACAAAAGAGGGAAAAAAGACGAGGAAAAAGAAAAAATATATATATATATAAAAAAAAGGTTATAACTACAATAACTGAATTTTTTTTTTGCATTGCTACATTACTTCTTTCATTTTTATATTGTTAAGTATTTCCTCCTCCTCTTCTTCTTCTTCTTAATTATAATCTTCCTGATTTTCGCTTCCCACCACCAGACAAAGAGCGAACAAGAGAGCGGAAGAAGAGAGGGAAAAAGGCGGGAAAGAGGGACGGAAAGAGGAAGGAAACGCGGAGAGGAAGAAAGGAAGAAAGAACTAGAGAGGAAAAAATAAGAAAGAAGAGGAGGAGGGAGAAGGAAGGAAGGAAGACTGGGGAGAGTGCGACGGAAATGAGAGAGAGGAAGGAAGGAAGGAAGGAGGAAAAGAAGGGAGAACCAGAGATAGAGAGAGAGAGAGAGAGAGAGAGAGAGAGAGAGAGAGAGAGAGAGAGAGAGAGAGAGAGAGAGAGAGAGAGAGAGAGAGAGAGAGAGAGAGAGAGAGAGAGAGAGAGAGAGCAATAAAAAAGTAAAGAGTGAAGCTTGCAACACACACCACTCACTCACTTTTTCACTCTGGTTTAGGTAACTGTACAGGAAATAAAAAAGTGCGCATCTGAAAAACAAAATCCAAGCGTTACACCCCATTGCATGCATTTTAGAAGCCGTGCGTGTTACATCATATTTTTTAGGAGAGGGAATAACTATGTAACAATCATCAGAATTAGTTTAATATTTTTGCCGAGATAGTTTCAGGCCTTCCGCTAATTTTCACAGTACTGTTTATTGATTAACAAAATAAAAGTTATCATTAAATCATTTATTTCTTGCCTCGTAACAGTTGTCAGTTTGTCGGCCGGGAAGGTAACGGTTACAGGAGAAGAGACAAGTGTTATAAGTACTGAACTACCACATTGTCTAACCATCGTTTTATTGTTAACTATCAGGCCTTGTCTTGTCACCCAGCAACAGTGACGATCCGATTTGTCAGCCAGTCAGTCCGCCTTTGACACTCAGGCAGTCTACCGGTGCATAAGCTGGTCTTATAAATTTACCATGGATTTTATTATTTCTAAGACCAGCAAAGGGAAGAGAAAGTGTGTTTATAGTGGATTAATCCGGCCCTGAACAGCTAGAAAATACTTTGGTTTAAAATCGTACTTAACTCTTCCCTAGGGTCACTGAGCAGCGGGCAACACACGTGCTTTGACCACATGTAAGGAGCACTCACCGAAAGCAGGTGGGTGGGTGGTGGGTGCGTGGGTGGTGGGCGCGTGGGTGGGTGGGTGGTGGGCGAGTAATGAAGTGACGGGTGTTGTGTATAAGGTTCACCATGGTGTGAGAGTGAGGCAAGGTCATGGCTTGGTGACGACTGTGTGGTAGCTGTGGACGGCCCTGATGACGGTGTTACTGTATGCCCACAATTGCTTTGTTATACCGAGAATGAGGGAAGAATGAAAAGAAAATGACGAATTGGTGAGAGAGAGAGAAAAATAAAAGATATATTCCACATTCGTTTTAATCTGATCCGATCCTGTTCGAATCAGCGAATGAAACACCAAACCTCTTATTCCCCTCGTCTGTTAGTGTCTGTCTGTCTGTCTATGGCTTAGTGGATGCCTGTTCATGCGTTACCTATAGCCTCCACCTGTCTGTTTGTATGTCTGTCTGTCTGTCTGTAATACCCAAAACAACCTCTCTCGCTCTATAAACGCTAATTACTTAATAGGTCTTTAAAGTGGTGTGTGGGTGTGGGTGTGTGTGTGTGTGTGTGTGTGTTTCCGTACTGAATTGTTAGAGCGCACACACACACACACACACACACACACACAATCTACATATGGATGACACTAATTTAATCTTCTTTCTCCTAAAATATGCAATAATAATAATAAACAGCTACAATCTAATCATTACTAAATACAAACTTAACCACTTGTCACCCATTCACCCCATTTATTTACCTCGTGATTAATGGGAATGAGGAAGAGGAAGAGGAGGAGGAGGAGGAGAAAGAGGAGGAGGAAGGTGTGTAATGAAGCAACCTAGGCTAAGGAATCCCTGGCTTGGCTTGAGTCGTGTAATTGTTATGCACACCTGACAACCCGTTACACCTGCGACGCTGTAATATCACCTAAGTCATCTTGAAGCCTCGTCCCGCATACCTAGAATACTAACAACATCCTTCCATCTGTATTAATAGCCATCAGGAAAGTAATGACATCGCCTACCTATATACTGTGTCATAATAATAGTGAAGGTGATTGAAGTAGGTCTTAAGTTAACGTAATGTAATGTCTGTTGTAGGATGATAGTTAAGTTAAGGGAGATTTAGATAAAATAGTGAATTGGTATGATTGGTGAAGACTTGTTAGGTTTATTTTGAGACGCGTTTTAGTGAGGAAATTGATATATTATAATGTTTTGATTTTAGGTTTTGGTCATCGAGTGTTTGAAGCGAGAATGTTAAGAGAAATAGAAACGGAATACGTAGAGAGAGATAGACAGACAGACGTTAAAAAGTCCATGGGAAAAGAGCATGAAAGTAACAGCCAATTTAAATTCTTAAAGGTCGTTCTTAAAAATATACAATAAACAGAGTGAAAATGAAAGTGTTTTGGAAATGTACAAGTGATCGTTAACGGAAGGAATGAGAGAGAGAGAGAGAGAGAGAGAGAGAGAGAGAGAGAGAGAGAGAGAGAGAGAGAGAGAGAGAGAGAGAGAGAGAGAGAGAGAGAGAGAGAGAGAGAGAGAGAGAATAGTGGAGGTAAAGGGAAGTGAACAAATAGTAATAATAATAATAATAAACTAAAATAGTTCAGAAAAACAAAAGATAACTAGAACGAAAGAAAGAAAGAAAGAAATATAGAACGAAAGAAAGGAACGAAAGAAAAAATATAAAGAAAAATTAAAATAGAGCAAGAAACTACAATAAGATAATAAAAAAAAATACAACACTCAAACAAAACAAAACAAAAAAAACTAAAACAAAAAATAAAAACAAACTAAAACAACGGGTCCAGCCAAGAAGCAAAAGACAAACTCCAAATAATAATAAGTTCACAATTTCTTGCCATAATACAACCAATTTGGGAGTCTGCCAGGCGTCCCCAAAGGTTAGTGTTGCCCTCCTCCTCCTCCTCCTCCTCCTCCTCCTCCTCCTCCTCCTCCTCCTCCTCCTCCTCCTCCTCCTCCTCCTCCTCCTCCTCGTCCTTGTCCTCATTCCCTATCCTTCCCTCCTCCACAGTTCACTTACCTCTCTCTCTCTCTCTCTCTCTCTCTCTCTCTCTCTCTCTCTCTCTCTCTCTCTCTCTCTCTCTCTCTCTCTCTCTCTCTCTCTCTCTAAGTAAGTTAATTTATCCACCTCCTATTACCTTCTCTTCTTCTTCCTCCTCCTCGTAGCAATACCAATAATGATGATAATAATAATAATAATAATGATAATAATAATGATGATAATAATGGTTCTATAACAGGTAATTGGAGAGCAGGTAAGGTCAGAGGGTTAAGGTATACAATTTAGGAGGACACAATGGAACAAAACTGATGCGTGGATCATATTAAATCACTAATTATTACTTCATTAATCATGTATGTGTGTGTGTGTGTGTGTGTGTGTGTGTGTGTGTGTGTGTGTGTATGTGTTTGTTTGTTTGTTTGTGTGGGTGTGTGGGTGTGTGTGTGTGTGTGTGTGTGGGTGTGTGTGTGTGTGTGTGTGTGTGTGTGTGTGTGTGTGTGTGTGTGTGTGTGTGTGTGTGTGTGTGCATACGCGCTTCAATAAATTCAGTGAAACCAATCATCCAATTTCAAAACTTACGAAAGACTCCTGCCACTCCTCTTCTGAAAGAGTTTACGCTTGAAGAAGATGAAGAGTCAACACACACACACCCACACACCCACACACACACACACACCCACACACACACACACACACACACACACACACTTTATTTATTGATATATCTATTTACTTCTGAAATTATTTGTGTTTATCCATTCATTTATTCACTCTTTTTTTTCAGATGCAAAGAGACGTGCATTCATTATTCAGAAGGTGTATTGGTGGTGGTGGTGGTGGTGGTGCCCTTAAGAGGAACACCATGCAATGACCTAACACATGCGGACAAATGACCACGTGCGGACAGGTGAGGATATCCGCTATATGCGTGTGTGTGTGTGTGTGTGTGTGTGTGTGTGTGTGTGTGTGTGTGTGTGTGTGTGTGTGTGTGTGTGTGTGTGTGTGTGTGTGTGTGCCACCACGTGAATTAAGCTTGCTATCTCATGTCGTTTTTTTTCCCTCCCCATTTTTTACTTTAGAATCTTGGAAACCTTCTTTTTTCTTTGCTCTATTTTTACCTCCACTGAAACTGCATTCATAAATATATACTTAAAGATTTGAATAAATAAGAACGAAAAACTACACCTAATATGCAAAAAATATAATTCCTGATCACCACAATTCATTATTTCATTCACGTATCTATCATTCACATTGATTATTGATAAATCAGCCGAGAAAATACAAAATACAGTTAGTGTTTTTTGTATCCGTATTAGTTTTGGTTAAAAAAATGAGTAATGCAAATATATTAACTCCTTTCTTATTTGTTTTTAGTCCGTTGTTGTTTATAAATTGAAAACAAATGAAAATCTAACTATCTAATAGGCGAGACATTTGTCACGTGACGCGGAGAATCGGCGTGACCAAACGAGGCCAAACAATCGCGTCTTAGGACAATACTAATATATCTGAATTCAAGCCGCATCTGGAGGCAGGATGTGGCCCGATGCTGGCCATTAAAACACCGCTGATGGCCACTAACCCCGACGCAATAAAAGGTCCAGCGCCATAACAAACATTTCTGGCGTTCACAACCAAAAAATTGTGATGAAGACAAGATTTGAACCCAAAAAAGCGTGATGAGAACAAGATTTAGACCCAAAAAAGTGTGATGAGAACAGGATTTAAAACCAAAAAAGTGATGAAAACGATATTAGACCCAGAAATGTGTGATGAATACAAGATTAGACCCAAAAATTTGTGATGAGGATAAAATTAAACTGAAAAAATATCAAGAAACCAAAATTAGACCCAAAAACATGTGATGAAAACAAGATAAGAAGGAAAAGTTTGTGTTTGAGTCTCTAGTGATGCGCTTCCAATGTATCTATGCGTGAAGACAAGTCTGTTTGAAGTCCTGTTGGAAAGGATAGCGCAGTCAGGTGGAAAAGAGAGAGAGAGAGAGAGAGAGAGAGAGAGAGAGAGAGAGAGAGAGAGAGAGAGAGAGAGAGAGAGAGAGAGAGAGAGAGAGAGAGACTTACTGCTTCCTAACTACCACTTACTGACTAATTAACTGACTGGCCAATCAGCAACGTCCTCTTAGCCAGGCCTACCAATCCCCGCCTGTTACCAGTCCAATGCAGAGAAATACAATACCAAAAAAAATAAGTATATTAATAGCACTAAAAAATAATATAACATGAATGTATTATATTTAAACGGACACCAACACCAACGTCATTACTGTATTACGTTACCAACGGACGAGGAACAGAAAGGAACGGACCAAGATTTATTGCTTCATCAAACTCGAAACACCGAGACTCCATGAGCACGGCACGGCGGTACTAGCCTCGCCGGTCACACACGCACACACACACGTACACGTACACGTACACACACACACACACACACACACACACATACACACCATGTTGACCCTTGACCCTCGCCAGGACACTCACCTTGCCTGGGCTGGGCGAGGCTTCCGAAGGTCTTGCCCGAGAGGCACCGAGTCAATCCTCCCGAAGTTGTGCCCGACAGGACGCGCGGCACTGACTACACTACTTAACACTTGCAACACTCGAAACACTGTAACTCAACCTTTGCATACAGTCTTCACAACACTCTCCATCGTTATTAAAGAAGCACTGATCACCAATACATCACGGGCTGGTGTTCCCTTGGGAGGCTTACAATCACTCTCTCACGTCACCTTCGACTGACTATGTAGGATTTGCTGCAGTGTTGCCACTGTCCCTGTCCCAGGTTCTCGTACTATTGAAATTCATTTATCTCCTCTTTTGCCGTTCATCACCAACCTATCGGAAATATAATCGTTATTCTTCATTATGTGTTATCAATTTAGGAAGAACAGTTTTAATCAAGGTTCTTATTTCCTTTTATTGATCAACTTAGAAGTAAAATAGATGTTTGAAGTGAAACCTCATGTTTGGTGTCATTACAGATGTATCAAACCACACTGTACTTCACCTCATCAACCATACAGTGTTTTCAGTCCCTAATATACGAGCCCATCCCTGGAGACAATGGATGTTCATCCCTGCATCATTACTCGTACGTCCGCCCACACTGCCGGGGTTACAGCGCATGTGCCATCAAGTCATTGAGCTAAATTAATAGACCAAAGACAACTCTAATAACGTTGTTTCAGAGCGGGAAAGGCCTCCCCTTTATTATCAATTAATCAGGGGATTTTGTCATGCCTCATTACCAACAGCAGATTAACTTCCATTCATCAAAGGAGACCAACAAGACCCACACAGCCAGCAGTGCCGCGTCGGGACCACCACCACCACCACCACCCAGGGGAAGGGAAGGGAAAGGGTGATGGAGGGAGCCCAGGGACCACACAACCCCTGTAAGGACACCTGCAAGAGGGAAGAGAGCAGTCCTTACTCCCAGCCACTCACCGCTGCAATGAAACAAGCCCGCTGCTCTCTCTCTCTCTCTCTCTCTCTCTCTCTCTCTCTCTCTCTCTCTCTCTCTCTCTCTCTCTCTCTCTCTCTCTTCGTATCGTCAGGAGAGGCTACGTGCATTAATTTTTCTTACATACACGCTCCACACCATTTGTTGTCTTTTCTTCGTGATCAGTTCGTCACAAAAACACACAAGACAGCAAGACGAACACGTACACGCGCGTCTTCACCTACTCGGGACGGAGGTGAAGGAGGAGTGAAGAGGTAAAAAGGAAACTATGGTATGATAGAATGTGAAGAGTCGGAGAGAGAAAGAAGCAAGAAGAAGATAGAAGAGGCAGAGGGAAAAGAATTAAAATAGAAAGAAAATTGGATCTCGCTTATGTTTACGAAGTTATGGATATACTTCCCCAGTAAGAAGATTTTCATAAGCTAGATATGTTCTAAAAAATATTTATATACAGAAATTATGGCTTTGGAGACCAGTTTGCTATAAAATATCACGCGAAACTTTTATCTAATAAGATTACCAACCGCTATCACCACGGAGTATTTGAAACCTTACCATGCTACCCGCAGATCACTCCCAGGGGCGCGCTAAGGGCAAGCAAGATGAAAGGCACCTCCACAAGCACTCATCCTTTACCTCCGCTTTCTAATCTCTTTGAAAATGAGCTCCATTACTGACTGATCTCAATCGAAAACTGCGTCTCGTGCGCCATGAAAGCAACTCAAAGACTCTTGTTCCCTTGGGTACCCGCGGCGACTCCAGGCAGTAATGAAGGCACACACACACACGTACACACACACACACACACACGCACGCACACACCACACACACACACACACACACACATACGAAGTTGACTTAAACATGAACCGTGACGGGACTGAGATGGAATGTTTTAAACCGCACATCAGAAAGGCAAATCGGACGTAGTATTGCTGCGGGAGCCAAGCACTTCTGTCTTACATCCTCTGCTTTATTGCCGATCGAGAGCGGCCTTGTCCCGTCCTGTCCGCCATTTTAGTGTGTGTAAATTACATTATCATTTAAATAGACGTCCGGACTGCCGCTACGTGCTAACAACCATGAAAGAATTGCAATTTTGCTTCAATATTGCAGAATTCCTGTTAAAAATGAACTATTGCCTTTGATCAGACAAATCGATATCTAGATAGACAGACACAAATTACGAATAGATAGATAGATACAATTGTCATCATATACACGAATCCATCTCTATTTTTTGCACCAATTCGCTATGTAACATCCAGCTGGTGACTCCCTGAGCACCAAGCATCACCACCTGAGCGGGCAGGGGTGGGGGGCGGGGGGGCGGGACCTGGGGTGCGTATACCGGCCTGCTGGGGGCGTCACGTCAATAAATGAAGGGAGCACATCAGAACACAGGGGAGGGGGAGGGAGAGGGGGAGTACAAGTGCGTAAATCACTGATCGCCATTACAACTGACTCTGATCTGTACGGGGTTGTGTACGGGGGGGAAAGTTTTTGAGTTAGGAAGCAGTTATAGTAGTTTCATTGTGATGGGAAATTATAGCCAGAAAGAGTAATGCGTATATGAGGGTGAAAGGCTGTGTAAATTTGGAAAAGATTAAAAAAAAAAAAATTAGTGATCCCGCCTTTAGTGTTGTTGTTATTGTTATTATTATTATTATTATTATTATTATTATTATTATTATTACTATTATTCACTCCTGGGTTAGACAGTGTTATGAATCAGCAAATGTAGTTTCTTTGCACCACCACATTAAGAAAATCCTTTAAATCTAACTAAATTAACCAACAACATGATAAACAAACAAACCTAAGTAAAGAATTCATTTAATGTTCTATAAATCCTTAAGAGTTATTCCGTCTTAGCTTGTGGTATGTGAGTGAGCATGTGTTGCTTGAGGGAGTCCTTGCGGGAGGCACGGTAGGAGCACTGAGGGCAATAGTACGGCTTCTCCCCCGTGTGAGTCCGAATGTGCCGTAGGAGGAGGTAGTTGAAGTCGGCTGAGTAAGGGCAATATGGGCAATGATGGATCTTGTGTGACTTTAATCCAACACCGTTACTTCCATCCTCTATGTCTGAACCTTCCATAACCTGAAATGTAATGATCACAGTTAACTTACTGCATCTTCATCTACATAAACATTAAATAAGTCAATGGCAGTGGTAATGGTGAGATGATAATATTTTCTTTCCCTTTCCCATTTAATTAACCAATCCAATACAAGATTATGAAATTACTCGAGAAAATTTCCATCTCCTTTTATCCATATAGTTCCTTCTTGAACACTTTTTCTTTCACTTTCTTGGATTTCTTCTCTCAGTTATTCTATCACTCATTCCTGGTATACTCGAGACCCTCCTCTTGCACCTACAACACCTTCCAAAAACCACAACTCCAAACTGTCTTCCCTCAATGTAGGTTATGCTAACAGAACACCTTTTCATGCAGAGTGATGTAGGTGATAAAAGGTTTTCATTGACAATCATCTGTGAGTCTATCTTACCTCACATGATTGCACTTTAAACTTGTCACCTGTTAATGCTCCTTTGGGAAAATTTTATTAAAGACAAGTGCTAATTGGAGTAGGAGATTGGTGAGTGCATATATCAAACTAAAAATTATAATAGAAACGTGCAATAATAATAAAAGCAGGATATTAATCATACACATTTTACTTTTTTTAATGTAATTGTACTCATTGCTCCCTATATTTGAACATTGATTTGTCTTTTGCACCAGGAATGCAAAGTTTAACATGCAACAAAGGCATTTTCTGCAGCAACTTATGATACTAAATAGCTACATTACAAATTCATAAATTCACTTGTATTTACAAAAGTTATTCACAGTTCAATACGATGAAAAAGAGTGTCGAGAAGAGGTAAGGAATGTGGTGGTGGTGGTGGTGGTGGTGGTGGTGGTGGTGGTGGTGGTGGTGGTGGTGGTGGTGGTGGTGGTGGTGGTGGTGGTGCTACATTTGTGGGACTTCTTGCACTGTGCCGTGTATCCTGTCTTGAGCACACACTGTGGTGAACAAAACCTCACCTTACTGTTTGGTCGACTTCAATCTAATCAAATAGTTTAAGCTCAACAATCATGGGATAAAACGTTATGAAATGCCTATATAACTCATGATACAAAACAGCTTCCAACTCATGTCGTATATAATATTTTCCTGTATAGTAAACCTGAGTCTCCAAATGGAGGAAGGTACCAATGTGCCACTCCAACTAAAACACATTTTAAGTTCAATGTTTCCAACGCTTTACAACCTCAAGGTGAATGTTGACACCTTACCACTCGGGAAGTAAAAACATTTAAAAGCGTCAACACAGGACTGGACGTATTCAAAATGTAGAGTTGAAAGTCCTTGAACAAAATATTGGTGATAATCATTTTTACAACATGTACATACACTGGTGACAACATGAGTGTGTGTAAAGGTACAACTCTGAATGTACCAATGTATTCCACTTGAAGATGTAGCATGTTGGTACCTTCTCACATTTCATTATGATGCAAAATTATCACATAACTTAGTAAGACTAACTATAAGCATTAACAAGTATAGCAACATATGAAATCAACAAAAGGTTATCTGCTTACCTTCATTATGCATTCTCTGCATGTGTCGCTTGAGACTACAGTTTTGGTTAGCCCGGAAAGGACACTGAGGACACGTGTAAGGCTTCTCCCCGGTGTGGGTCCTCACGTGTTTGGTCAGATTGTGATTAAAAGCTGTTGTGTAAGTGCAAAATGGACACCGATGAACCTTCTTGAGCTGGTGCTCCTTGGTGCTCCTTGAAGTGAGGCTGAACGCTGGTCCTTGAGCAGAGCCGCGTGCCAACCACCGGCACTCACCCTCAGACCCCACCTGTAGGCAATGCCTGTCTTACCGTTCATGAAGAAGGCTTCAATAACATATATCACAGGAAAACTATGCATTCTATCCACAACTTGAAAAGAAATACTGAAACAAGCATGAAAATCCAGCGCAATTCAAGCATTTATTTTTTCTACTTGTTACACAATAATGTACAAGATGACAGCACTATGAATACATACATTTCTTTTCCTTGCTTTTGTTTTAATGCTGAGGATCAAGTCTTTTTACAAGAGAAATTACTAATTTTTCCTTCAAAGCTTGACCCAAAAACAAGAATGGTGTAAAAATGTTACATTCTACTGCAAATTAAGTATTTTTTTCTTCTGTACTGTTTTTCTACTTCCTATAAGGCATAGAGGGGAGTGGGAGATTAACTATCCCAGAACCCTATGTAGACGAATGTATCAGTTACCCTCTTTTAAGGGATATCAGCTGAGTATAGAGATAGATGGAACTTGCATTCTATCTATAATAATTATTCATGATCCGAGGTCATTCAATGACAAATAAAATATAAACGTGATCTATTCCTAGTTTCTCCTGCAACACATACAAATTTCTTAATTTACATTCTACTTTATGTATTAAATGTATAACTTCTCTGTGCACAACATGGTTTGCATTCAATATTTTTCAATAGCTCTTCAAAAGTAAAGCTTTCAACCAACTTCATTATGACACCATCACAAAAGAGTCCACCTCTTTGCAATATCTACAACAAATATTACTACAAAGTTCATTAAGCTTTTACTTATACGTATATATGCTATGAAATACATTTCATAGCATATATTTACTTCTTCATGCAAACAAACACTTATACAATAATCAGATATTGTTGGAAATAGAAACAAGAACGGAATTCCCTGTAAAAAAATTAACAAAAAAATTGTTAATTAAAAATTTTAATATTATTTTTAAAATTTTTAAATAATCCTCCAACACTCCCAAGTTGAAGCCGGACTTGCAACACAAAGTAATCCTGGACGGTGAAGGTGAAGTGTAAGTCCCATGAGGTGATTGACACCCTCACAATGCACCAAACACACTCACTAGCTGCTCAACAATCACTACTAACCAATACACTTCCATGGACACTGTGATACACTCTATGAACTGTATTACAAAAATATTTTTAAAAATCTAACTTATATACACTAAAGAAAAACTAATATTTCAGAAATCTAGATTCTGTATAACCGAATATGAAATAAAATCATACTTTACTGACTAGATTTTGGCAAGGAATGAAGTCCTGAGGTAAATCAAAATGCAGGTGAAGCAAAATGAACATAGCAAAAACTTAGCAAAAACTTCCATCACGTAACTCAGATTGAAACACATCAACTCGGATCCTGCCTTACAAAATCATTATGCTTTCAATATACAGCACAGTCGAGAAATAACTGCGTTCATACTTTATTACAATGAAATAGATATGGTAGTAATTCACAAGGTTTATTTTAACAACAACAAAACGTTAGCTGCCACCAACTGACTCTTGCGACAAATGTCTGTGATATTTTTTGATGTGTCTATTGAGATTACTTTTCTGCCTCGTGACATAAGAACAATAGGAACACCTAAGAGGCGTCTCCCCTGTGTGGCACTGTATGTGGGAGAGGAGGGTGGCTTTGCGAGTACATCTGGCAGGGCAGTAAGGACAATGGAATGGCTTCTCACCAGTATGAGTGCGAAAATGGCGTTTGAAACAGGTAACATTGTTTGTGGTATATTCACAGGACGAACAGTGAAATCTCTTGTGCGCAGCTGTAATGTTGTTCATTTCTCCCAAGACTTGTCCTCTCACAGTATGCTCATCATCAGTAACTCTCATCACCTGTTGAGAATGACTATCTTACTCAAGGAAACAATAATTATCCTCCTAACTCAGCTATGGGACTACTAATTCAACACCTAGGACCAAAGGTAGGTGGGTTTATAGTTCAAGGAAATACTACTAATCTTCCCATCAGATGAATGCAACTCAAAGATAGACACACACATTTCAACATGAAAGGAAAACTGGCCAAAAGATACAAAACAAATTCAGGAAAATAAGAATATCAAATGTTGTTCAAAAAAAAAGGTTACCCTGTATTAAAACAATGGACAGAATAGTGATGACAGTAGAGGTAAGTCTTGTACACTGGAGTCACAAGAACACGAGGCAGTGTAGTGACGGGACAGTCAACGTTGACCAAACTCCACCTGGACCTTGGAGACCATTATTATCTGATTGGTAAGGCATCAGTACGCTAGGTGTACTGTCAGGGGTTCAATCCCTGGCCACAGCCTCTCATGGCTACCCATTTTATGTAAATTTATCAGAGTTTGAAAACCCGAGGCATTAAATTGGTGAGCAGCAGTGAGATATCCAGTGATGCCTACTACCTTACCTCCTATACATCAATATCTCACTGTTTCAAAACACGAGGCATTATAACATGCAGTTAACATTATCAGAAGAGTAACAGATGTGGAAATATAAGTCAAGGATATGAAGATATAACACTGTGACTGACTGTGAGACATTGAAGTCATTTAATGAAGTGGAGTTGGTAGGACAACTAACCCTTAACTCCACCATATCTAAATGTGGTGTGTGAGTGTAACCTCCACAACACAGGAACAACCTTACTTCCTACATGCACTAAACAAGGACCCTCTATAGAGACATCTGTGTGGAGGAGCAAAACCAATATAAAATACAAAAAAATTATGTAACGAGTTGAGAAATTAAGTTTCCAGTGAATTGCCAACACCCAATTCACAGCAAAAATAACATATTCATGTGTACATATGAACATGTACTTACACCAAAAATATCTACATACAAATAAATGAACAATGACTACAGTCTAATGCAAAGGAAAGTCACGCAAGCAAAACTTTTCAAAGCAAGATGGCCAAATTAAGAATCAAATAATTTTCAACCATAATAAAACTGTTTCCTATTACTAGTAAGACAAGCGCAGATAACAAAACAGCAGCAGATAACCATTAAAAGGAAAAAACACAAGATAAACTAAAAGGATTGATCATAAAAGCCTGAATGAACACAGGTTTATGAGAAAGTCCAATCAGTTTATACAATACCCGCTCCCGTGTGTCAGTGGTTAACATCCCCATCTATCAGCCGGCAAGGCGTGGGTTCAAATCTCGCTCAAATCACTAAGGATTTTTCACTGACAGGGAGTGGTTACTGTTCCCCATGAGTAAGGGGATGGGGGTGTGTGATGTGTGAAACACACACACATAAACATATGCGTGATATGCACCCTACGCATTATAAAAATCAATTAATTAATTTTTAAAATACTGGTATAGCTCTAATTTCCCTGTAGTCTTGGTATTCCTTGTTTTTGTTCTTTCAATATTAAGTTTGTGCACTTTAATGTTAAAAGTGTTGTAGCACAGATGTAGTTGAACACATTCCTGTCTTCCCGGCCTCGTCCACTGCCGCTGCTGCAAGTGAGGCAACTTTGGACCAAACCCATTATACACAAGAAGAATTGTTACTAAATTCTAGACCTAGATTTTAGCGGCCAGAGTTGAGCACTGTTCCTCACTGACCACACGCACACACTCTTCAAAGCAATGCCACATCAACTCACACACCTGGTTTTGGGAGGTTAATGAGAATTTATTTTCCTTATTGGTTTTTATTGGTTATTTGTTTAGAGGACTATGCCTCACAGTCGTGGTGGACCACCGCTGCCCCACTGTGGTGCCCAACCACAGCAGTTCCTCCCAGTAAACAGCTTAAGTATCACGGGTCCGGGCGGGGACTCAATCTGCCGACCAAGCGAATGCAAGGCCAGCGCGCTACCACTGTACTAGCCAGGAGGATACAAAGTTTTGCTAAATTATTTCCATCAGGTGTCAGTCTTATTCCGAAGTGTGTGATGGAGCCTGCAAGAATACTACCACTGTGCTCCCTTCATGGCGTAGAAAAGGACCAAAAGAGATGGAGCGAGGGGTCTGTGAAGCCCCTCCTCTGTATTATCTCCTACAAAAAGACAAGGTGCGGAGGGGGAGGGGAAAGCAATGTCTCCCCAAATTTTAAATACTTGTATGGACCATCCCTTGCTTCCTTCCCACATAGAAGTCAAACAAATATGATGATAATTCATAATTTTGTCATGTATCTGAATGTTCTTTTTCAGTTCCTATTCCATGCATGACAAAAAACACCTCACGGCTATCTAAACTAAGATTCTAATAAAGGTAAAAGTTATTGCATGACAAGAGGCTCAAAAAAGGCAGAGATAATGATCATACAAGCCAACAAGCACACAAGCATCACCACTGTACTATTACCATCTATCTATCTATTTAAGGGTTGGGTTTGTGATGCTGTTAAGAAGGACAACAAGATGATGGTCTAGTGACAATGCAGCAGCGGCGGTGAAGACTGTTGAGTACACAAGGAAATAATATCAAGGAAGCATGCAATCAAAGCAGCAGAAAAAGGCAAACAGCATTACTCATTCACTTGTCTGCCATGAAGTGAATACAACATAATCCTTTTTTGCTGCAATAAGGTCAAAGTAAAGAAGGGGCACACACTATAGCTGCGCGTAGTTGCGGGCGCTCATCTCCAACAGGCATCCAATAACTATACACAAGAATTCCTCCGAAGAGTGAAATTAGGTACTACTGAACCATTTCCTGATTACACTCACCATGTGTTGCATCTGGTGTGGTGGTTGTCCTGGGTGGGTTGGTAAGGGGAGGCCTCCACTGTAACCCTGACTGCCTGCTTCCACGCCGTCACCCAACCCTGGCCACTGTGGAGGACAAAGTGTGGTAGTGTTAGAACATGTGTTAGTGTGGAAGGGAATTTACTATCACTTAGGAGGCAACAAACACTTCATCCTGAGACTGCAAGTAATAACATAGAATTAATAATACTAAACTGGACCTCCACCCCTTGCCTCTATTTCTCCTACTGTCCTCTTTACAAGGTCTGGCAAGAAGCGGGATTTTTTTTTACGTATTTTTGTTGTCCCTTAGCCATTACCCTTTTAATGTAAAGAAGAAACAAATGATGAGATCCTGGTGCTTACAGTCACAGGTAGAATAAGGAAGATACTATTATAGACTTGTGTGGTAATAGAGAATGTCTGTTACTCTGATATTCACTATACTTATGGAAATGTTAGAATAGTTATCTACTAAACAAACTCCTGATCCTATTAGCTATTACATACAAAGGTTTACTCTCCACTACAACCTATTTATATCTTACACATTTTTGTCGTTACTTATCAAATTATTGTATTCTTAAAATATATATATAAACTGATGAATAAATAGATGAGAAGCTTCAAAACTGTTTTTGTTTTTTTACATTAAAACGGTACTGGCTAAGGGACAACAAAAATACGTTAAAAAAATCCCGCTTCTCGCTAGACCCTCTTAGTCCTCTTACCACTTGTAGTCCCGAAGGTCCGGCCTCGGCACTGTACGAGTCTTGACTTAGCGATTGGTTGAAAGGTTCCATTGCTGCGCTGTGGTCCTTGGGCTCACCTTCTCCGCCCCCCATCAGGTCAGTCATAAAGGAGTCATATTCATAATTCATGTCTGTGGCCTCACTTTCACTGTCAGGTTCTATTTTCTCTTCCTTGACGACACTTTCACTCGCCACCTGAAGACAGAACAGTTGGGTTGAAATCACGACATTGGACTCGGGTAAATATGCTATGATACAATTATTAAGATTTTGATATCGTCGCTACTTGATAATCTAAAAGTATTTAATTACATGTTAAACTTTTCCAGATACTTATTGAATGTATAACTGATAGGTGAATAATCATTAACAAAATTCAATGGGCTTAATGTACACGAACCAACCATGACTGTTACCCAAAAAATCTGTGCATTCCCTTTTCAAATTATTTACTTATACATCAATCATCAATCCATTATAAACCTGCATTCTAACCACCTTCTTTCCCTCACACATCACACAGAATTATCAACACCTGACTGGAAGCTCTTCAAGGTCAATCATAACAGTGAATCAATATTAAAGCTGAACATTACATTTTTCCTGAAACAATACAAGACTCAGAAGCAGTTACAACTTTTACAAAACATTTACATCAACTTACAATCACCTCATTTTGACTCCCTTCTGTAGGTGTCAAATGGTCCAGTCCTTCGGTGGGCAGCTGTTCCGACCTTCTACTGCAGCTTAGTGTGTCCTTCCTGTCTTGCCTGTGATCACCCTGGACATGCCTTTGGTTCCCTTTATCATACGCATCATAGGTATTCATCTGCTCCTCTAGACTGTCATCTCTCCCTAGCGATGATGACTGAGATGACAGAATCGAGGAGTCAACATGAGGTGTTTCTTCCTGGTTTGATGTCTTCTTCTCCTCTTGTCTCTGTCGCTTTGGGTTTGGGTTGGCGTCCACACCAGTGTCTCGGGTCTGTACTGGTCTCTTACTACCACTCGGAGGTTCGTCGGGTACAGCCAAACCCTTTATCTCGAGTAATTCAGCTGCTCGGATTAGCTGCGCTAGGTCACTCTGACTTACACTTACAACCCCCGCGTACATGTAGTTGAGTAAAGCTTCCATGTTCTTGCACTCCACACCCTTGATTACTATGACGGGATGCTTACAAGGTGTTCGCTCGAATATCTTGTGGAAATAGTCACTACATGTGGATAAGACGAGTTTGTGTGCCGGGTAAAACTTGACGTCGCATGCTATGGTGACGTCGGTGTATAATTCCTGGAAATAATGAGATTGTTATTATCGTTATTCATTATTATTATTCGTTATTATTCATGTAAATCTAAACTAACACAGCCAACAACACCACGCCAAGCAACAGGGAAGGTGATCAATACATGATATCAATACTTCAATTATTATCATTACACGCCTTCACCTGTTTATTCCTCAGGACGCAGCAGACTATTTTTGATACACCCCACACACATATATACAGGAGGACAGAATTCCTAGCCTTCCACTCCTGATTAGAAATGTCAGCGAGGCACAAAAGTTGATGGTTATTCCTAATTATTCTCACCGCATCCCGCACAGTTGACAGCATGTGACAGAAGGTTGAACTGTGGTTGTTCCATGCGAGTGACAGCATTCCATCTGCCATTCTGATCACCTGAGTCCCTGGAAGAAAAAGAACATTTAAAT
Source organism: Metacarcinus magister (assembly GCA_029783475.1). Lineage (NCBI taxonomy): Eukaryota > Metazoa > Arthropoda > Malacostraca > Decapoda > Cancridae > Metacarcinus > Metacarcinus magister. The sequence continues at coordinate 1,024,164 of JAPQNM010000022.1, forward strand.
ACATGTTCGCTAATACTAAACTTTACATACACACAGGGAAGAATGTAATAATGAGACATAAGTAATATTCAAATTAATCTGATACATAGTGTGAAGATTTCTAACCTGAAAAAAACTATGCTGTACACTGAATCTATTTATCTAAGCTCATAATCAAACTACATGTCTATAAATAATCTAAGATGAAAGAAGACAGATGAGAATTAACCTAACCAAAATATTACACAAAACATTGCCCCATTAACCACCTATAAAAACGTGTATCACTGCCCTAACAACACTAACAACCTACAACCCTACCAACCTAACAACCCAACCCAGGCTGACCTTCCTTTAGCCTGTACATGACCTGCCTCAATACCCACCCTGACCTTCGACCCCAAAGTGACGCTACATCACCTCAACACAACCTCACCTCACCTAACGAACAACATACAAGCTAAACATTTAAACCTCCACCTTATTTAACCACACACAGTACACAGACAACACCATACAGACAGACAACACCATACAGACAGACACAGTAAACAGACAACACCCAATCTACTGACAGTACACAGACAACACCCAACCTACAGACAACACAGAAAATATCCAACAGAAAGTACACAGACAACACAGAAAATATCCAAAAGAAAGTACACAGACAACACAGAAAATAACCTACAGACAGTACACAGACAACACCCAACCTACCTACAGACAACAAACAGAACGTAAACAACACCAAACGTCAACACACACACACACACACACACACACTCACAGTCTTCCCTCCTGCTGGGGTGAGGAAGGCATCTACAGGTCAGGTCAGGTCAGGTCAAGATCAAGGTCATATTCATAAATGTCACTTCAGTGTGTATATGTATGAGACGTATGACTGAGATTTTGACAGGTAGCGCTCTCTCTCTCTCGCTCGCTCTGAAATTGTCCTATTTCCTCTCTCTCTCTTTTCTAAATGTTTTTTTTTTCCTTTTATCCCTCTTCTCTCCTTTAATTCGTTTTTCTTCAATATTCCATGTCCTCTCTCTCTCTCTCTCTCTCTCTCTCTCTCTCTCTCTCTCTCTCTCTCTCTCTCTCTCAAGTAGTCTGAATGCAATAAGTTGTATAATGGAGGCTAGAAGACTTGATATTATTCCTCGATGTGAGGTTGCCTTTCTATCTACATAACTAATAAGCACACTTTAGAGGATGAATAATAATCAAATGTGTGACCTAAACCTACATATACTATCAGTTGCTTCCTTAACAGGTCATGATCCAATTCCCGCCAAAAAAAACAACATAGTGAATACCTGGAAATCATGACCATATAATAAAGAAACTTATACCAATCATTAAACAACAATAACAACAACAATATCATACCTTCATCGTAATCTTGATAGCTTCTATAGAAGTACTGTATATAGTTATCAGCATCAAAGGTCCGAGAATGGGTAGCTGGGTGCAGATCGACTGATAAGATGACCATTTCTTATCTTCTTATGAGGAGGAGGTAAGTGGGGCACAGGGTAGTGGTGGTGGTGGTGGTGGTTTATTGTAACTGGTCATATCACTCCGGGCTCGTCTTATTAGTAGTCATGCAGGAACATCTGTTAAAGGTATGTTAGATAACGTGTTTAGAGTTTTATATATGCTCCAAGGACACACACACACACATACAGAACGCGTAATATGTTTTTCTCCTACCATTTCCTTTCTGTCTTTTCCTTTTCCTGTGTCGTAAAATCAATGGAAGATAAAAACTGATAAACTTTTATACAACTGCGTACGTGTGTGAGGGAAAGCAAAGCAAGTAATGACGCGTTAACTCCCGCTTGAGTGAGTGCTGGAATGGGTTTGGCTTTCCTTATTAAGCAGCGACATGAAGCATACTGAAGGCAATTCAGATGATGCCACTCCTTCGAAATAATAATGATACATCGTCAGCAGAAATTGCGTTTAAATTAGTATACATTTTTAATTGCTTTCTTTCTTTTCTACCTCTTTTAATACACAACTCCTAGTACACGGAAACACTGCATAAACAACGAACACTATTACAACACAGAAGAACAAGAACATGAGTCAGTCCACATTTTCACATCACAAACAAGAATAAGAATAACCTTTTTACTTTCAGACATGTCCAACTATTTACTTTCTTCCCTATAAGTTCCTTTTGCCATATATTCGTGCCCTTAAGAGTAATTGTTCAAGGTTTTCTATGTTTTAATGAGACTGACTGCTATCCTTTCCTTTTTTTCAGGTGTTTGTAGTGTGGGTGGCGGCGGCGGTAATGGTGGTGGGGGAGACAACGGTAGAAGATGAGGTGAGGATGATAATAATGATGATAATAATGATGATGATGATGAAGGGTTAATGATTACTTCTCCTTGCTTGATTGTAGAGCGTGATACAGTCTTTGTTTGGGCTCATTCTAAATAACCTGTTGACTCACACGTGTCAGCAATACTTCTTCACTTGCTTCAATACCTGATTGGTTGGTCTTTGTCTAGTGGGTGTGGGTGGTATTTATTTATTTATTTATTTTTTTTTTTGTGACTGATGGTTCATTGTTACGTGAGAGCATGGTGAGAATCTTGAATGTTATTTCCTGTGTGCACTTCCTCCTTATGAGAGCAAAAAGAATGGAAGTTTTAGATGACAGAAATTCGGTTTGGTAATAGAATAGGTATTTCAAACGATTTTTTAAAGTATATATAATTGCTTTCCTGTGTATAATAAAAATCTCAATTTTGGTTTTATACATACGTGATCAACAATGCCAGCACGGACGATACCTAACAGTACCTGTTGAAACTTATTGATGTTTTTATATTAGGTTATTTACGCTTAATAGTTAATGTTTTCTTTATATCCTTCCACCATTAATGGTGAGGAATAAGGTGTTACTGCTCCTCCATCCTTCAAATAGAAAAAGATTCCGCTCATCCCTAGCCCGTCAGCCCACCAAATGACCAAAACACACTCACAACACACTCACAAAACAACACACTCACCTTCATCTATATCCCTGTAGGTCACTATGTCCTAACACTTATTTTACTGTACCTAACACTCTATAATTTAAAAGTCCATCCGGTGTCGACTGCTAGCGGTCGTACGAAGAAGATTAGTATTATGATTATTATCATTATTGAACTATAAATTAATATTATACAAAATGTAGATCAAAAGAAAGAGAAAAAGCTTTATAATGATTATAACTATGTAACGAACCGATATATATTATATATTCCATTTAATATAATTCCAAGTTTAGACTTCCAACCCAGGTCCAAGTCGAACTGACTATGAAATCCCCTTTTTAATTCAACACGTACAAAACTATTGTTTCCTGATTTCTTTGTTTATTATTGTCTTCTATGGTTTCTAAAATGATTATAATTGTTTTCTGATTTGTCTCAAAGGTTTTTACAATGTTTTCTGTACCCAACCCTGATTTACAGCGCCCCCCCCAAACTCCCCAGCTGATTAGGCTCGCTACACTCCCCACCCACCCGCACTATAGAGAGGGAGAAGGGAGGGGGCGCAATTCTAGTGGTTGCCCCTAGGCGCCATGTACTCTAGGTACGCCCCTGGTTGTTCTGTGCTGTGGATATGGTGGTGGTTATGTGCAGTGTTCAAGTATAACTGTAGCGAGCGATTGACTGTGTAGAGGAGACTTTTAGAACTATTAACTGGTGTTTCTCATGCTACTACTACTCTGATGACGCAAAAACAGCAATAATAATAATAGTAATAATAATGATGATAATAATTCCATAGTTAGGCAGGATGATCGACGCACTGGAATAGAATAGAATAGAATAGAATACGCCAAAACAACAACAATAATAATAATAATAGTAATAATGTTAATAATAATGATGATAATTCCATAGTTAGGCAGAAGGATCGACGCGTTGGAACTCGAGGCAGGCATGCTTCCCCTCTTAAATTCCCGTCTCAAGGCACTGGAATCTGACCAGCATCTTCTGAACCAAGAGCTGATGAGCGTAAGGAGGGATGCCAGGCGGTGTAAGCGAGGTGTGTGTGTGTGTGTGTGTGTGTTGTTATTTTTCCCTTTTTCCATCTCCGTGTTATTGATCTTTTTGTTCTCGTAGTATTTTATCAATGTTGTTGTTGTTGTTGTTGTTGTTGTTGTTATTGTTATTGTTGTTGCTGTATAGTTCTTACTTAGCAACGCCTTTCCACTGGTACACAATGACACAACAACACAACAACACAACAACAATATATATAAGACGCCGCAGGGGGGAGAGAGTGCTTTCAGGAAGTGTGGGCGGCCGTGCATTCTTCACCTCACACACACACACACACACTCACTCACCATGACAAGCAGACGTAATAACTGGTCACGCTTCGTCTCTTTAATTTACCTCGCTAATTAAGTGTGTGTGTGTGTGTGTGTGTGTGTGTGTGTGTGTGTGTGTGTGTGTGTGTGTGTGTGTGTGTGTGATTACCTCCACTGAACACAAACGAAACATAACGACACTTTCCGATCCATTCCATTAAAATAAAACATGAACAGAATCATTCCACTCACAAATGCATTTCTGATTTGGTCTCAATGAGTGAGTAACTTGTGCAATCATGGGTGACTTATATAAAAAGAAAATAATACAAAAATAACAATAATAACAATTAATGAGCTAGTTAACATAGTACGTGACCGATGACTGTATTCGCCTCATTAAATAAATAGTTAACAAGGTATGAAGTGAGGAGGTGATAGGTTAGATAATCATAATAATAATAATAAGTACTCATGCATACACTCAATGACCTTCACACTTGGCATTACGTTTTTTAATAGGGAATTCATTTACGCCCGGCAGAGGTGGAGACTTTAAGGCAAGAGCTGCTGCAACACGAGGCCTTGACTGTGGACCCAGCCTGCTGCCTCTCTCTTAACGGTACGTGCCTCACTCACTGACTGCCTCATGACGAACACTACTCAGGTTTGTCTAGGCGGTAAAACAGTCATGTATATTTAGAGTTTGTCTCCTGTACTCTACTCAACAATGGGCACCTGTCACGCCTCTGTGTGTCATTCCTCTCTCTTCTATTCACAAGGGTATTAATGCCTGTTTCCCAGCCTGAGTAAGTCGCCTTGCCTCAGATACTCGTAAAATATGTGTAATCCAACGCTTGGCTCTATTCTTTTTTTATCTTTTCTTTGTTTTTGTGTTAGACTTGTCCACACAACTGCGAAGCCTTCAATAGATTAACCTCAATTTTTTTGTTTGTTCCCTCTCTCGCCGTGTCATTTAAGTTTTAGAACATTTTGAAACCATTCTTTTGAGTCATGTTTAAAGACTTTCATTAACAGGATGCAAGAAGTATTTTCGAAACAAACATCCTGATTCATCGTGACAAAGGCATCATGAGGCAACTTCCAGCAATCTTATCTAAAAAGTACAAGATTACGAAACACTATTAATAAATCCATAACTTAACGACGCCTCACACACCTATGGAAACTAAATTAAAAAATACGTAGACTTACATAAACAGAAACGAAACACTAATGGGAAAGAAAGGAACACGTGAACTTAGAATGACACAAGATGAAGCAAAAACAAGGACTATCTGGTTATGGGACGGGATGACGGAGACAATAATCGGGGAAATCCAACGTGAGAGGAAGTCTAACGCCTTGGGGGTGATGTGGAGGGGGGAGGAAGAGACCACGACTAGGTGAAGACTCTCAAGACTGACGCGCCATCTATACTAATCATTACCTTTCCGCAGAGTTAATCAAAAGTTAACCATTTCGAAACAAACTCTCACTCCATCAATTTCAAAACCTTCTGAATCAAAAAATATACATTCCAATTAATTCCTTTACTTACCTGGGCTAAACCTTCATGCAGAGACCTTACTTCAAGCTGAGGAGAAGGAACACGAGGTCAACGCTACTCTTCGTGACCTGAGCCAACAATTGCACAACTTCTCACTCGACTTGCATGGCCTTCAGCAACGGACCCGTCACCAGCCACTGCGTAAGATTGGCTGAATGTGGAGCAGGGCGGCGGGAAGGGGGTTTGTGGGTGTGGGTGTGGGTGATGGTGGTAGTGGTAATGGTGCGTTGTATAAAAGAGAAAGAAAAAAAAAGAGAGTTTCACCAATCAGATAGTAACGCAGCATTAATATTAACAACAAAAACAGGAACACAGATATAATGAGCAGAGGAAAGCGTGTTGAGAGGAAGAAGGAGGTATCTAGTCTATCTGCAAGCGACCATCTTTTCCATATCATCTTTTCCTATACCAGTGTTGTGCCCGACGCCTTACACCAAAGTGGACGGGCAGTGCCTCTACCTATTGACGGGGAGAAGGACATGGGAGGAAGCCAGAGCAGAGTGCGAGGAGCAAGGTGCAGCTGTAGGAGGTCACGGCAATCTAGTAACACCTACGAACGTCACTGCTTTCAGGGCGCACATTCAAACACTGCAAACAGGTAAGAAAATAGGTAGACCAGGTGTGAGGTAATGCTAACAATACACCTTTCGGGTAAATTGGAGATAAGGTTAGCCTACTTATTTTGAGTCTCTAAGCTAAAATAACCTAACCTAACCTAACCCTAACCCTAACCCTAACCTTAACCCCGACCTAACCTAATCTAAACCTGTGGGGCTGTAACCAGATATCTGACATGTAAGTATTAACCTCGGGAGAAGACGCTAATGTTATCTCCATATTATCCCACATTTCTTAATCCAGTTGTTTGAAAATTAAGAACATGTGTATAATTAAGGTATTTCAGTACGTAAATTGATTGTTCTTACTGTATAGCCCACCTTTTTCGTGCAGACTCGTCGTACCTGTGGGTTGGAGGTGTACGTGAGGGTGGAAGATGGAGGTGGGTGTCACGTCCTGGGTCTGAAAGGGGGGAGAGTGACATGGGGGACTTAATGGGTCTTCCGTGGGACATTGGAGAGCCCGACAACACCCACGATCAGCGGTTCCTCTGTATTCACTCCGTTGGCAGTATCAAGTTCCATGACTGTACGAATGCTGCTATGCTCTCTGCCGTGTGCCAAGTGACGTGAACACACACACACACACTACGTTCTTGCCATTTTTTTTTCTTTATCTTTTTTTTTCTTGTGTCCTTCATTGTCACACGTCCAGCCAGGTCCACACTCTCACTCTCGCAAAAGTGGATGGGAAAAAAAATATAGCCATTGTTCTTGAAAGTATGAGTGAGTAAACAGGTACATTATCATTTCCTCTCTCTCTCTCTCTCTCTCTCTCTCTCTCTCTCTCTCTCTCTCTCTCTCTCTCTCTCTCTCTCTCTCTCTCTCACACACAATGCATTCATCCACCGTTTACTTAAAATATAATTCTTCAAGACAATCGTGTACTGGTTTTCTTTTCTTTCGTCACACACACACACACTCTCTCTCTCTCTCTCTCTCTCTCTCTCTCTCTCTCTCTCTCTCTCTCTCTCTCTCTCTCTCTCTCTCTCTCTCTCGCGTAAGGATGCAGGAAAACTTTCAATTAAAACAAAAACAACAGCAGGAAGAAAAAAAAAAACTGGTACATTACATTCCTGAGACGCAATTTGCCTTTTGTTTTCCATCTTCCGTTTTCTTTTCACCTACGTAATTATCGCTGCTGCTGCTGCTGCTGCTGCTGCTGCTGCTGCCATCTGGTGGTGACAGAACAAAGCATAGCATTAAGATTAGATTAAATTAATGAAAAGTAAGGAAAGGAAACAGGAAAACGAAATGCAATCATATATATATAACCAGGATTTCCGGAACTATCTTTGTTATTATATTTCGAAACTATAAGACTTTAATTTTTTTTTTCTTCTTCTTCTCTCTCTCTCTCTCTCTCTCTCTCTCTCTCTCTCTCTCTCTCTCTCTCTCTCTCTCTCTCTCTCTCTCTCTCTCTCTCACCTTCCATGCCTTCGTGATGAGTGTATAGTGTTCAGGGCCTTGATTGGACGTCTGTGTGTGTGTGTGTGTGTGTGTGTAGTTCCTTATAATACAAGGAAATTGGATAAGGACAGTGAAGCAGTTCCAAGAAAATCAAACCCACACACACATACACACACACACACACACACACACATACACACGAATTATAATGCAGAGAGTGGTGTGTTGATATATGTGTGTATGTAGTTATTGTGTGTGTGTATGTGTGTGTATGTGGTTATCGTGTGTATGTGTGTGTGTGTGTGTGCGTGTGTGTATGTGTGTGTACGTGTGTGTATGTGGTTATCGTGTGTGTGTGTGTGTGTGTGTGTGTGGTTATCGTGTGTATGTGTGTGTGTGTGTGTGCGTGCGTGTTCAAGTTTCAAGGTCTGCTGGTTCTCCTCTCATGGAAGATTACAAAAAAAATAATAAAAAAAATAGAAGACGAAGCATTTTTCCAGACTAAGATGAACAGAAGAAGAACATCAGTGTTTAAAAAGCCTTGTGCATCGAGGTAAAGCGAGGAGAAGGTGGCAGGGGAAGGTGGCAGGGGTAAGGGTGGCAGGGGTAAGGGTGGCAGGGGAAGGGTAGCAGGGGAGGGTAGCAGGGGGAAGCTGGCAGGGGAAGGGTGACAAGGGAAGGGTAGCAGCGCATCACTGAAGGCTGTGGTGGTGATGGTAGTAGTAGTATTGGTGGTGGTGGTGGTGGTAGAGGAGGCGATAGCAGTAAGCAACAGGCAGAAATGCATGAACACTACCACCACCACCACCACCATTACCACCACTATCACCACCACCACCGCCACGTCGCCGTCCTACACCAAGGTCACACTTCTTGCCGCTATTATATTTACAGTCAACCTCAGAGGGAGGGTGAGCGGGGTACATGAGGTGGACTAAAGGCAAGGCTAAGCTGGACAGACTCATCTCGCATCCCATCCCATCCCATCCTTCTCATTCTTGCTGGGGACGGATGGGGACGTTTAGGAGTGAGTAAGCTGTGAAATAACGCTACGCCACCCACCCACCTACCCACACACACACTTACTACTCGTCTAGACAGGTGGAAGAGGAGGAGAAAGCAATGATAACAATATTCAAGAACGATCTACCTTTGTACTACATCTACGCACACTTTTATAAATCGTTAAGCTAAGCACACCTGTCTTCAATACCTATTTATACCTGTCTATATATACCTTCTCTCACCCATCTCACACTAACTTGCTTTGTATTCTTAATAAAAACAATAATAATGATGATAATAAGGTTGGATGAGTGGAAGGCAATGTTTTGTTTGTAGTGGTCACGTGACAGGTAGATGTATACAGTGATGCCTGTTGCTGCTGCTACTGCGTCAAGGTCGAGGGTCAGATAACGTTATGTTTATTCTAAGCTGTCGTTATCACCACCACCACCACCACCACCACCATCTTCATCATCATAACATAATAAGTAGCTGGCAGGCAGTTGCTAGCCATAATTACTTCCTGTCCTTCCTGTCCTTCCCGTCCTTCCTGTCCTTCCTGTCTGTTTTTGTTGTTGTCGTTGTTTTTATTGATCTTATTTTCTTCATTATGGTTTCTATTATTATTATTACCATCATCATTAGGTTGTTAAGATATTTTACTATTCTCTCTCTCTCTCTCTCTCTCTCTCTCTCTCTCTCTCTCTCTCTCTCTCTCTCTCTCTCTCTCTCTCTCTCTCTCTCTCTCTCTCTCTCTCTCTCTCCCCCCTCTCTCTCTGTCTCTGTGGTTAGGTAGTCACGTCCAAGAGGCTGGGGAGTTCCCGGTACATCCTTGTTTGTGCCCCAACCTTTGCGGGGCCTCAACCCCAACACCCCCATCACCCCATATCCAAGCTGCCTCTTCACCCCCTCCAACCCCCCAACACCCCCAACACCACCAACACACCCCCTTCTCTGCCCCCAACACCACCAACACCCCCTCTCCAACCCCCCCACCACCACCCCCTTCTCTCCCCCCATCACTCAAGCTGCTTCTTCACCCCCTCCAACCCCCAACACCTCCAACACCACCAACAACCCCCCTTCTCTGCCCCCAACACTCCCAACATCCCCTCTCGCCCCCTCTCCACACAGTTGCCACGTTTCCACAGATAGTTTCAGCCTCTCGTCTTAACAGATTACATTTCTCCCGCTTCCACAAGTCTTAAAGAATCTTCAAGCATGTGTCTTTACGGTTTTTCCACATCACTAGATCCACTGGACATCCACACACACACACACACACACACACACACACACAGACACACACACACACACACACACACACGCTTCCCACACTCCTTGATTTCCTCCCTCCACAAATTGCAGTTTCGATACCACAAACATTATCGCGCAATATCGGTTTAGATCCTATATACGTGATCTGTTACACGCTCAAGGCTAATCCAAGTCTATGTACTGTATTTATTTCCACTTTTAGTTCAACACTGCCTTATATACCACATATAGGGCTAAGGAATATATATATACCCATCCACTTTTCTTGGCTGTGTTTCCTCATCACTCTAACCTAACCTAACCTAACCTAACCTTCGGATGTTCGTGTTTCCACCTCTCCCTTTCTCTTGTACCTGCCTCCCTACATCTCACGTACCCTCTGTTTACTCTGTTTTTTTCTTCTCTCTCTCTCTATCTATCTATCTATCTATCTATCTCTTTTTGGTGTTAATTAATGTGTGAGACAGTGGCACACATCCCGTCTCTTTCTCAGCCTGTTTTCTGATCTGTCTTCCGTCTGTCTGTCTGTCTGTCTGTCTCTACTGTGGAAGCTTTACGGCCGGAGTTCATTGGCGTTTTGTTGTGAAATTTTATCAAGTGCCCTTCACTCTTCACTCCTCAGGTTCCTGCTAAGGTTCGGGATCTGGAGGCGTTGCCAGACACACACACGCACCCACCCACCCATCCACCCCCATGCCTCTGCCTCTGTCTCTTACTTTCACCTGCCCTTCTCATCGCTAACCACCACCACCACCACCACCATCAGCTTCATCATTCCCACCAGCACTAAGTTTCCTTAATAGAATGGGAGTTTTTCTTTTCTTTTATCATGCAACATCTTACGTGGAAAGAGAAATTAAGAGTAAAGAATTTGTTTTTTTAGGATTTTCCTGGATGTACATCTTGCAGACATTATTACCTGAGCTCTCTTGCCTCAGCTCGCCTTACGCCTCCATTTCCTCTCCTCAAACACCCCAACTCATGCCCCTCCATGATAGAACTGGTTGGACAGCTCCCCCCTCCCCGCCTTCCAGCACCACACACCCTCAAACCCCGCATTTTTACCTCCATGATCTGCCGCGTGGGCATTACAATGGGAAAACTCTTTCAGGTTTCCCCCACAAGAAAGCCTCAGGTGTTGGGGGATAGGGGGAAGTAAGGGGGATGAGGTATGCAAGCAGTGTGGTTGGTTCAAAGGTTGGGGTGCGGAGGCAACGCACATGGGAAGGAAGAGGAGTTCCAGGCAGCTTTCCCGGACCTAAGGCATTGGTGGTGTGGGTATGCTGTTAAGGCAGGCCAACCTACTCCACCTGAGGCTAACCTGGACCACGGGCACGCAGGCAGGAGTGGTCCATGGCCTTCTGCACGCACTCCCCACCTCACCAACTGACATGGCAACCGAGGAAGGCTCATGGCGGGCGTTGGGGGTGTGAGGGAGGGAAAGAACATGACCTCAAAGCAGCGTCGCCACGTCACACGGAGAAGTTTCCTGACCAGTAAGTTCAGTATGACGGAAATGACGTCGCGTGGATCCCCGAGAGTCATCAAACTACATCTGCATCCTGGTAATATGTGGAAAGTACTTGAGGTTTGAAGCCTAATCATGTACTGTACATCATCGAGGAGGAGGACTGGTTACCTTGAAGAAGGCATGAGGTGTGTGTACGTACATGTATGTATGTATAGGTGTGTGTATGTGTGTGTGTGGCCTTCCCCTTCAATGCGTCCCTCATACAAATGTTAATAAAGGCCGAAGCAGCTCCCCAAAGCATCCTCCTACATAGCTAGCCGCTCCCTCCCACCAGAAATTCCGCGCCGACTCAACATTGACTCCGTTGAAAGCCTTGAACATCCCCAGACTGGAATGATGCTGAATGCGCCACTGGACAAAAGGTGGGAAAATGGTACACTACAACAAAGCAGGACTAATATATAGATAATTACCATCATTACTATTGTTATTGTTATTGTTGTTGTTTTATGTAACTCGCTGTTTCCTGAGACAGATACGGTTTTGTTGCCATGAGAAAGGAAAACAAAGGAATGTAAGTCATCACTAAAAGCAAAACAAAAGAATACCAGCATATAATGAATAGATAAAATCTATAACCATCACACATCATCATCACATTTGTATTCTTTCTAATACACGTGTCTCCTTCACCTTTCCTCACCTTCCCTCACCTTCATGAATCTTGCCTCATCTTATTACGTTCTTTAAGTTCACTATTTACTCATCTTATTGCGTCCCTTTAGTTCACTTACTACGACACATTGGGAATATAATAAATGTGCTCCAAATGCAGTTTTGAATATCCAAGAAGAAAATTAGATAAATAAAGAAAGAAGAAAGAAATAAAGCTAGAAAGAAAAATAGGAGAAACACTATCAAAAAAATCATAAACGTATTTTCTTCCATTAATAGAAAAAAAAACCAGATCACTTATGATAGAAAAAGGCGTATTTACGTACATTTAACCATACCATCACGACAGTCATCCTCATCCTCATCATCATCATCATCATCATCATCATCAATAACAACAACAATAGTAATAACAACCTGGAGGCGACACAATTGTTCTTTGTTACAGTGACTAAAGCTTTCACGAGGCAGCCAATCACGTTATTGCAATCCATTGTGATCACTAAAACTTCAGATGACTGGCACAGGTGTGACTCTCTCTCTCTCTCTCTCTCTCTCTCTCTCTCTCTCTCTCTCTCTCTCTCTCTCTCTCTCTCTCTCTCTCTCTCTCTCATTGGGGTAGAGAGAATGAGTGCAGGTGAGGAAGAGGGGGAAGGAGGAAGGCAGGTGTGTGTATGTGTGTGTGTGTGTGTGTGTGTGTGTGTGAGAGAGTGTGTGAGAGAGAGGGAGGAAGAGAGATAAGTGGTTGCCACATCTCTTGTTCTATTCACTTTTTTCCTGTTGTGATTAAATAAGGGTCTTCTTCCTCCTCTTCCTCCTCTTCCTCCTCCTCCTCCTCCTCCTCCTCCCCCTCCTCTTCCTCCTCCTCCTCCTCTTCCTCCTCAGTCTTGCAATCTTAGCAAAATTTATTTCACATACACAGACAAACAAAAACAATTACAGATAAATACAAAGATAGACATACAGTGTGCGTGTGTGTATGTATGCGTATGTGTGTGTATATGTGTGTGTGTGTGTGTGTGTGTGTGTGTACTTCGGTATTACCCAGGTTCAAACACCTCTTCATCCAGTATCATCATTATAACGCGTCGGTGATTCCTTCCCTCGTGTGTGGGAAAAGAAAGGAATTAACACTGTGACGTCAATGAGCTTATATATTAACGCATAAAAAGTGACTGGCGTTCTCGCACTCACTAATGTTTAAATGGAGGTGTGTGTAAACTCATTCTGGACTGACTGATTGATCTGCTTTTAACGCGTGTGTGTGTGTGTGTGTGTGTGTGTGTGTGTGTGTGTGTGTGTGACCTACATGTATATATAAATAAATCCATGTAATTAAATAGTACATATCTCTCTCTCTCTCTCTCTCTCTCTCTCTCTCTCTCTCTCTCTCTCTCTCTCTCTCTCTCTCTCTCTCTCTCTCTCTCTCTCTCTCTCTCTCTCTCTCTCTCTCTCTCTCTCTCTCTCTCTCTCTCTCTCTCTCTCTCTTCGTTAGTAATTGAAATATATGTCAAAATTAAATGTGACTGACAATAATTACAAAAGATGATGTTTACATCTACCCTCTCCTCCTCCTCCTCCTCCTCCTCCTCCTCCTTGTAATGGCGTTCTTCCTCCTTGACGAAGAGGAAACTTTAGGGAAAGATAATGCTGTAGCGGAGAAAATAACTTCGTAGAAAAAAAAAATCAAAATAAAGAATTCGAAGGAGAATATTTGACATTCCAAGATTATATTGCAAAGTATTTTTGTTTATATGTTATTTTCTTTTGCTCATGAATTATGGAAGAAAGAAAGTTGAATAGGAATACTAAATAATGAGGTTGAAAAAATAGAGAAATGCTTACAACACAAGACCAAAAGAGGAGGAAAAAGAACATTAAAAAATAGAAAAAAGAAAAAACTAAAAAAAGACAATACGTATAAGCAAAAAAGTAAAATAAAAAGACAAAACCTGAAAAGAAACATAAAAAAATACATAAAAAGCATACAAATTAAAAATAAAAAAAACAAAGCTAAAAACGAACTTAAAAAAACAATAAAATAAATAAGTAAACTCAAACATGGTGAAGCACGAAGGACAGACAACAATATAAAGACTTAAAAGAGATATAAAGAACCTCATGAACTAGAAGGCAAGGCTCCCGAACACTATATAGAGAGTGAACCTGAAGTGATCCGACCAGAACTGATGACAACTTGGCTCCGGAAGTTACAACGAGAAGAAGTCATACAAACAAAACGAGAGGCGGAAGGAAAATAGAGGTTGTTGACGATTTTACTTCTACACGATTTACAAACATTATTTCTTTATAGGGAACTGAAGAAATATTTAAGTTATTATTATTATGTTATTACCTATAAATGTGCACAAGATAGGTAACAACATATAAAAATAACAATAATAATAAAGTAAAATATATATATTAAAAAAATTACATATTGCCTCAGCTCCCTACATCTTTTCTTTTGTACTGATAAAAAAGAATACCATAATTGTTTTTGTTATTTCTTCTCATGTTATTAATACTATACATTCATTTAAGTAATTTAAGTAATGTAGTATTAATTTGGTTTCGTTTAGAAGAGAACATTCTAGATTCCAACAATACGTATGCAGTGAAAGAACAGATGTTATGTTTGATTCTCTCTCTCTCTCTCTCTCTCTCTCTCTCTCTCTCTCTCTCTCTCTCTCTCTCTCTCTCTCTCTCTCTCTCTCTCTCTCTCTCTCTCTCTCTCTCTCTCTCTCCTGATATAAGTAATACATAGACATACTTTAGATGTCAAAAATCCTTATCACTTTCGTTACGTTATGATCTCAGAGGAAAAAATACTTGGCGTGACAGGAAATCAACAGAACAGGGATATATTTTTTTATTTTATTTTTGCTATCAAACTTAGTCAAGCAACACTGATAGCACAGGCTCACGGTCTTATGTGTGTGTGTGTGTGTGTGTGTGTGTGTGTGTGTGTGTGTGTGTGTGTGTGTGTGTGTAAGTACGATACAATCTTTATGATAATGAATGTGGGCAAAAGCCAAAAATAGCCAATATTGCAATGACAAAATGCATGCGTTCATTATATCATTATTATTTTTTCCAATCTAATCTTTACAGTAAATATGCAACACAGACATGGTTTACTTGACTCTATTTACTGAACACAGGCTGGGCGATGGAATGTGTATCTACCTGGGTACAGTACTTCACCACTGCCTTCACCTATGTTAAGAGAAGCTCGACAAATGTATTTAAATGTAGACTCGATATCTGTAAAAAATCTGCACCTGTTAGTCTGTATTTTGATCGTTGTTCTAAATATTTGGTTAGACTTTGCAGGGCTGTTTCCAGAGCTCTTGTGTGGGTGTGTGTGTGTGTGTGTGTGTGTGTGTGTGTGTGTGTGTGAAAAAGAGAGAGAGAGAGAGAGAGAGAGAGAGAGAGAGAGAGAGAGAGAGAGAGAGAGAGAGAGAGAGAGAGAGAGAGAGAGAGAGAGACGTTATATGACCGGTCACCTTATCAATTCACGTGAGATTGAAGTTCGAGGGTATAATTTCTTAGCGTAGGTCATGGTTTTCTGTACAGACAAGCTTACCTTCTCTAGTCAAGCTTTTTAACACAGGTACATAAGCTATAATCAACGTTAGCATCCCTGTACACTCATAGCAACTGTATATTTTTGCGTTAAGTTCAGTTGAGAAAGAGATGTGGGAGGCTGGATGGCGTCTGGCAGCGGAGTATCGCCATAATTTACCCTTTAATAATATAAAAGCACAATAATAATCGTTACGTGGCATATGTACAAACGTTAATCATTCATAAACAAAATATATCACGACTAATAACTGGATAAAGTATAGCATATCGTGTCATAATAGAGTAATAAGTAGTCCTAGAATGGAGACGAGATACCACACACTGCCACGGAATCAACAAAACATTCTCACACCACCCAGCTGTCTGCCAGTCTTCACTTGACTAGCATACAGTAAACAAGTGCTTAACTAACAATACCACCAACATGCCGAGGGACAGGGCAGCAGAGCAACTCAATGAATTTAAGAAAAACCAACCGGTGAGTGATGTGATACACCCATTAAGAATCGAATACAGTGTAGTGAATATGCTTTGGAAATGACGCAGTGGGTATGATTATTGATGCCCAGAATGAGAGATGAGGACAGGCAGATATATGTGTGTGTGTATGTTGATGTACGTTGTTAAATTATGTGAAAGGCTGTGATATGTTATAGGTATTACCAAGGTTAGATGGGGCTAGGATAGGAATTAAACTGATGCAGGAAATCAATAGTATAACCCCCATGTATGTGTGTGTGGGTGGGTGGGTGTGTTTAAAGCTTATCTTGATTTATCATCCTATGGTTTTCGCTCTCAAATGTTGGTGTACGTGAGGAATTTGTTTGAGATATATAAGTAGCTCTGACAAGGCGAGTAACAGCAGCAGAAGGTGATGTTTAAGGTTCATCTCCACTATGCAGCCTCCCTCTCACCACCCCTAAACCACCTCAGGAATGGTGTCATAAGATCGCAGTATGGTAGAAGTGGCAGGGTATTTCTTTAAGTATCACGTAATTACTACACCACACTACCTCACCACCACCTGCCACTGACATTTATCTCCCTTAAAGAAACAAGTCACAGTTGCAGTTGACCGTTGCATCTCACACGCACACACACGTTGCATAAACACGTGTAGGTATCTTGCATATTGAACCCCACCAAGATGTTGATTATGTCGTCTTAATCTTCACTGTCAGTACTATTGCAAAACAAATGATATATAATGAATCTAGCCTGGCATTTACTACGATAATGATAATTAATAACCAAAGGGGAGTGGAGGGTTAAGACATAGTTACTTTTAACGGCGAGTGATTCCTTACGTAACTAAGAATAATATATAATCAGCTGGACTTAAGATTCTCACTATAACCAGTCATGTTTCCTAGTTCCTTCCCCTGGCATGGAGCAAGAGACGTGTAACCTCGGTGTAAAGCAACCTTTAATATACTGAGTCCATAGTCAGAAGGAAGGTGATGTATGTAGGTAAGAGGTGTTGTGTTGTCCCACTGGCCGTAGTATCAGTTGAGGGAGAGCGAGACGGCCATCTCGTCACCACTAACGCACCCAACATCATGACAGTCAGTTTCCATGACTAAACAAGTGCATCTTAATATATACTTAAAACACCATGCATCTTAACGACTTGGAGTGTGTTGTTTGTCATCTCTTTTCTTATCCACCCAAACGTCAATGGCACCTTCGCTTTGTACGATGAATTTTTGTTTCATGTTGGCACTCTGGATTATCTAACAGTGAAGATTCATTTCGTCTGAGGACCTGTCGCCTCCTAGATTCGTAAAGCATCACCAGGGTCAGAGAAAGTTATACTACTCCTATAGCCCAGTTAGTTTTTATAGACAAGCTAGCCTCCCTCCATCTTAGCTTGCTTGCGTGTGTGTTCTAGCATTGTGGGTGTCGGGGGGTGATGAATATGATATGTGGGGGAATGCAGACTTGCGCAACTAAATTTGATTATTATCTGAATTTTATTTTAATGGTTTTCATTTTCCTGTAATGTCAGCAGTATAGCGGGTGGGTGCTAAAGTGAAAACGTAATTTGGGGCACACTCATCCCTGACAAGATGACAGGTCAAGGCTACTTACAACTCTCTCTCTCTCTCTCTCTCTCTCTCTCTCTCTCTCTCTCTCTCTCTCTCTCTCTCTCTCTCGTGTGAAAGCAACCAGTACAGTCAACGGCAGCCCGGCTCACAAGTGATCACCACTGACTGATGCTATGACTTGCGACTCTCCTAAAAGTCAAACCATGGATTGAATGGTCACTCATGAAAAACTGCCTAAAAAACATTAAAGTCATGTTTGTAATTGCGTCAGAAGAGCGGCAACCTTACCCTTGAGTATTCGGCCGTGGTAATCCAACCAATCTGTTGAAGTGTATGGTATTGCCCACTTCATTCTGACAGCATTCTGTCATATTTTTTGTTCACGCATCAAATATGAACTTTTGTCTTCTTTCTATTTTTCTGTTTCATTGTGTTAAGAGGTTCCTTGGCTAAGGATACAAGGAACATAATAGTTACAGTAATGTGACTTTACTCAGTGGGTTTGCTTAATTCTTCATCTTCCCTCCCTCTTCGATTGTGGATGCGCCATTGGTAGCGAATAGCGCGGCCCAAGCTTGAGATGGCAGCACCGATGACGCAGCACGGAGGCCGTAGGTGAAATTGTTAATGAACGTAAACCATTAGCTTTTCCTGCCACATTCTTTCTATTACACCATGACCATCATCAAGGGTGAGGTGAATTGCGCCACCGTGTGTGTGTTGTGTGTGTATTATAAAACTCCTCCATCGGTAGCACACACGTTGGTGGCGTCACGTATCAGCCCTCGACAACACGCCACCCTCACCTTACCCAACAACAAGCTAGCCATTGGGGCTAACAGCAGGATTATATATCGAGTATAACTGAATCCTAAGAATAAGAAGTGACATTTCTGGATATTGAATGATTTTTTTTTTCTTTCTTCATATATAACTTGCCTCTTGCCTTCGTTAAATGAGGACACCTTTAACAGCTGCAAGATTGAAGAGATAGTAATTTAAAATCACTACATCGACATTTTCTTTTTTGCTGAGTCAGCCAAAGTAGGAAAATGTGAACGAAATTTTATCATAACGTTAGGTTGTTTACATCCGTGCACTAATTTTAAGTTACTTACGGAAGGCTTGTGTTGAGGAGGTGCGCAAACTTTCCTTTACTGGGCACGAGATGCAGCCTTCATGCTACTACTAATAAAATACACCTCAAGTTATGGCTGTAATAATGATGTCAATACTTGATGAATAAATACTGACGTTATATTTATATGTAATGTCCAATAACTGCTCCTAACCCAACTTTGCGGGTACTTCCTGGAGCCACTGACATAATGTAGCTACTGGTTCTCAGAAGGTAGCCAATTTATATTCGTATATTATAATAATGGTCAACGGGATTGATTTATAATACTACTGTAATGTATGTAACTCAGTTGTATATTTAATGGGTGTTTTTCCTCTGAATAATACATACGCACATTAGCTACATGCACTGCGTAGCTACCAAGTTTCGGAGTCCTTAGTGGTGCATGGGGAATCATTACATTTTGTGGCTTATAATTGTTTCCATTGATCACATGTATCGCTTTTCTATAATGTGTGTCCAAATCGTGGTATCCAGCATGTCATTTATACGGATTTGCAACAAAATCTTTATGAAAATGTCAGTTCAAGTTTCTTCCTCTGTTGCAGCAATCATTCTGTATCTGTTTTTCTGTGCATTTGAGGAATCTGATTCTGTCTATATATAGTGACCGCGAATTTTAGAACGGGTTATTGCGCACAAATAAAACGCAGATCTTTCAACAAGTCATTGAGAAAAAAACTTATTCAACTTGGATCCGTGTTAAATATAAGATGCCTATGGTTCTCCAAGCTGTGTACCCAAAGAAGTATGGAAAATGTGGAGGCACACCTAGCAGGGCCTCGATACGTGTTTTACCTGGGGCGTGTTCTCAACCTTGAAGGAGAGGATCCCGAGGGGGTGGGAGTAGATGCGGCCCGAAGGAGGCATTAAAGATTCAAATCACTTCCATAACCCGTCTTTTAAGTCCTCCAGACATTACAAAGGAAAATTAAGTGAATGAAACCCGCCATCGTCAAGGAGAGGCTGTGATAAGAAGCTAGGCTATGTATACAGGTTTATCAAGTGTCTGTTAACTATTACCTTTCTTGCCATGCAGCGGTGCTCTCAAGGTAGTCAACATTCCAATTCTTAACAAACAAACATCTTTCAAATACATAAGACTGACGAGCACCTACCCAAGATTAACCAAATTATTATATGCAATGACGGGAGTTAGTGAGTTCTAATTTCAAGATAGTGTTAAGTATGATCCTAGTAGCAGGGTGCATAGTAAGGGTAGTCGTGGTGGTGCTGTTTGAGTGACCTTAAACGGGCAGCACAACCTCCCTCCTTCCCCTCCCACTAAGCAGTATGACTTGCCAAAGTGATCAGAGGCTGTGTTGTATATCCTTTATAATGGTGTAGAATAGTCAGCCTCCTGCGTGACTGGCTCTCGGTGATCACGTCTCAACTTGAATAATATAAAAGCCACAATAGAATAATTTATGAAAATCTGTTTATTCCTTTCATGGGCTTCCAGATCAAAAACATTATTTTAAAGATAAGTGATCTCAAAGTAACTTACTCACGTTTTTGCTTTAAACATATTAATAGTAATCCAACGTGTTCTATTGCGCATTAGTTTGACTTTTGAATACCTACCTATGACCACAACTTTGTAAGGTGTGGCGTGGCTAGGCTAACAATGTATTTCATTTAAACATGTTCATTGTTAAGCTTCCAAGCTTTTACAAGTGTGTGTGTGTGTGTGTGAGAGAGAGAGAGAGAGAGAGAGAGTCATCCCAAGGTATGTTATGTGCACCTTCGTTAATAATATACGTTTTGCATTACAGAAAGAGGATGTGCTCACTACGGGCCATGGGTGTCCACTGTCCGACAAGCTCAACTCCCTTACAGTTGGGCCGCGTGGACCCATCTTACTGCAGGACATCCAGCTCATTGACGAGATGGCTCACTTTGACCGGGAACGCATCCCTGAGAGGGTGGTGCACGCCAAGGGGGCAGGTGTGTGTGTGTGCTGGCAGGGGAAGGTCATTGGTGATATCAATATTACTACACGTATACATTTATCTTGATATCGTGGAAGGATTGCTGTGATGAATTGTATTATTATTTATGGTGGTATACTCGTAATTTTTCCCCTTTAATTGACTCCCATTTCCCACAGTACATATCGCAGCCCCTTTATAAACTTAATAATTACTGCCTCTGACCATCCCATTAATTACTCCCAACCTCATTACATTTCTCACCTGTTTCACTCCTTGCACCTCTCACTTCCTCTTCACACACACACAGAAGCATATAAAAAATTAACTATACTTGCTAATCTTGTAATGCTGTTTCTACAAGTATAACCTCACTTTACAGGGGCATTTGGCTATTTTGAAGTGACCCATGACATCACTAAGTACACCAAAGCCAAGGTCTTCAGTGAGATTGGTAAGCGCACACCACTAGCTGTTCGATTCTCCACTGTGGGAGGGGAGAGTGGCTCTGCAGACACTGCCAGGTGAGACACGAGACATTGGATAAATATTACTACCAATATTCTACCACATAGACCATATTATAACCCTAACAGAGCTATATCGTCAATAGTTTCCTAGCTCAGGGTTTATTTAATCTCCTTTAATCCATCATTGTTGCTAATTATGTTTGTGGACTTGATAACTGCTTCAAACTATTATCTTTCTTTATCATAATTTCTCCTTTTAATTCTTCTACAATCCTTCAGCGTTACCTCGGCACTGACTTTTCATCCTACGCTCTTTTACTCTTGTTTAACAGGGATCCTCGAGGCTATGCTGTGAAGCTCTACACGGAGGAAGGTAACTGGGATCTCGTAGGCAACAACACCCCCATCTTCTTCATCCGAGATCCCGTCCTCTTCCCATCCTTCATCCATACCCAAAAGAGGAACCCAGCTACTCATCTCAAGGTATGTATTAACCGAGTTGTATTGACCTAGATGTATGCAGGCTTGAGCTTCACTAGTTTGGTCCTGTCTCTATATTTACTTTTATCCAGTGTTTCCTTTAGTGTGTGTGTGTGTGTGTGTGTACTTTTTACTTAACTCTAATTAAGTTTCCACATATTCAAACCATTTCATAGTACTATTTTGCTTTATATTTTTCCTTAGCACAGTTAATATTATTTTTTGTCTTTGCTAAAAAAAAGTATGATTGCTGGCCACACTTTGACTATGAACCTTCATTTCCTATTGACTGACATTGCTATGAATGATGACAGGATGCGGACATGTTCTGGGACTTCATCACTCTGCGCCCTGAAACCACCCATCAAGTATCCTTCCTGTTCTCTGACCGTGGCACCCCAGACGGCTACCGGCACATGAATGGCTATGGCTCCCACACCTTCAAGCTGGTCAACAATGAAGGGAAACCTGTGTACTGCAAGTTCCACTACAAGACGGATCAAGGCATCAAGTAAGTACATCTATGCACGTTATCCTGTTTTATATTCTCAGCATGAACATTTTGAGTTGAGTAGTTTACATTATTTCTAAATTATTGTATTCGTATTGTAGCCAAACGGCTATTCTTCCTTGACTTTCATAATACGTAATAGCTACTTGAAAGGAAGCCTTATGAACCCTAAGTGGTAACTCTATACATCTATGTAACTATATTTAATGTGTGTAATGTTACTCTTCCAGGTGCCTGAGTGCAGAAAGAGCAGATTTCTTGGCTGGTTCTGACCCTGACTATGCCATCCGTGACCTGTATAATGCTATCAGTGAAGGCAACTTCCCCTCCTACACCATGTTCATCCAGGTTTGTGTTCTGCAGATTTTACTGAACTGAACACAACCTTCTGACAAACACTTGATCATGGTTAACCTTGAAATTTTAGTCCATCAGAATTTACTGAATTGGACACAACCTTCTGACAAACACTTGATCATGAATAACCTTGAATTTTTACTCCATCAGGTAATGACCTTTGAGGAGGCTGAGAAGTGGGAATTCAACCCCTTTGACCTGACCAAGATTTGGCCCCACAAAGAGTTCCCTTTGATCCCTGCCGGCCGCCTTGTACTCGACAGGAACCCACAGAACTACTTTGCTGAGGTGAGTGTCATGCAGACTCAACTATTCTGCATCTAACACAATTGTTATGTATGGCTACTACAATACTCAAACTAATCTTCACATTGACTGCACCTAACATGTACTAATATATCACACACGTTACATATTATTACCATTCATACCGCTCCTGCACAAAACACACGGATCAGCACCATTAGATACCGTTACACATGAAGACACGACAGCACAAGTGTAACTCAACAACTAGGTAACCACACCCATACTATATCATTCTCAGGTGGAGCAGCTGGCCTTCTCTCCCGCCAACCTTGTGCCAGGTATTGAACCATCTCCAGACAAGATGCTTCAAGGTCGTCTCTTCTCTTACAATGACACCCACCGCCATCGCCTGGGAGCCAACTACCACCAGATCCCTGTCAACTGCCCCTACCGTGCCCGCTCCAAGAATTATCAGAGAGATGGCCCCATGACCGTCAATGACAACCATGTGAGTTAGGGTATTGCTGTGATTTTAATTTAATGTTTGCCTTATTTTTATTTCAGCGATTGTATACAGCTGAAAGTTGGTTGAGAAGTGTGAGTGGATAAATGTATATGGATGAAGTGAGAAATGAGGAAGTGATTGCTCAGATTGTAGACCTTGTGATAGTTTGACATTTATACATGAAGCGACACCTGAATGTTAAGTTATCACCTATTCCTTCATCCATTCAATTGCTTATCTTCTTTACAGACATCCGCACCTAACTACTTCCCCAATAGCTTCTCTGGACCCAAGGACAACAAACAGTTTGAGGGAGAACCTAAATTCAAGTTAGCCGGGGATGTGATGCGCTACAATAGTGCTGACGAGGACAATTTCACTCAAGTCTGCACCTTCTTCAGAAAAGTAAGTAGATATTCTTAGGTTTAATGTGGGAAAAGTAGATCATATTTTCCCCTTTACTTATCAAGAAAATTAAACTATGTAGATAATTAGAAAATGTTGCTATGCTGTAGATATAACACCTTATCTTTGTGCTTCAGGTGTTGAACGAGGAGGAGCAGCAACGACTGGTCAACAACATCGCCAATCATCTCATGGGTGCTCAGGAATTCCTTCAGGAGAGAGCCGTCAAGAACTTCTCTCAGGTGTGCCCCGAGTATGGTGCCGGGATCCAGTCTGCTTTGAACCGTATTAAAGCAGCTCAGTCCTCCAACTCAGCAGCTATCCATGCTGTGGC
The DNA here is from genome assembly GCA_029783475.1 of Metacarcinus magister. Taxonomy (NCBI): domain Eukaryota; kingdom Metazoa; phylum Arthropoda; class Malacostraca; order Decapoda; family Cancridae; genus Metacarcinus; species Metacarcinus magister. The sequence goes on from JAPQNM010000022.1 coordinate 1,048,518, forward strand.
AACCTCCAATGCCAAGTTGTGAGTGAGTGAGGTTGGCCACTTCATACACTTCACTACAAACACATATACATCAGCTGTTAGCTAGTTGTCAAGGGAATATCATCTACTATATATTCAGCAGTACATTGTCATGATTTGTGGACAGGCATATGTAAACAAATTTTTTCACAGAGTATTATAACCATATTCATTTAAGATATATGAGGTTAATCTTTATGCATAACTAAGGAGAAATAATTATTTGAACATATTATCCATGATGAAGTAATGATGGTGCATGTCAATTTATTATGCTGTTGTTTGTATGACTGTTTTATTTCATGTAAACAAACTCAGTATAATAAGTCACCATGTAATGTGATAGCCAGCCATTAAAGACTAATAATATTTTTGTAGGAATTTAAAAAAAAAATTTGTTTAGTTTTTTCAAACTTTGTAGCTCCTCAGTTGTTGTCATTTACAGTTTAACATAATGTAAGTAAGTTTCCAACAGTATCATGTGGGCAATGTTTAAGATACATCTTGAAATTGATGCTCATCTTTGAAAAGAAAATCCTAATATATTTGGAGAAGACCTCATAATAGTAGTAGGACTTAGGCTGTGAAATGATAGTTCATACTAGATATACCACATTGTCTGTATGAAGTTAACATTCTAATGAGTATTGATATATCATTACTAGATGTTCTTACTAGCTTTCATTTTATTTTATTTATTTATTTTTTTATCAGCAATTCTTGTGTTATCCTAAGCAGCCCAGCCCCATGTCATATAATATTGGAATCCGTATGGTTTTCGAGGTGTAGTTCTTTAAGGTTGCCCATTCTTATTCTTTTCATATACTATTTCAAACCAGCCAAGCACAATAACTGTTTTCACATGTACTGTTGCTGATGGGAGGATGGGAGGAGTCCTAGGAAGAAAGTGGATTAATATCTATGTATGAGTGATGTGAAGGGATGAATCAGGTTTCCTTGGTTGTTGAAAAGGGAACCAAAGCAGTGAAGAGTGTTAGCAATGGTCCTTTATTTGATGGGTTTGCTGGTTTCATTAACTTAACATGCTGATTACACCCCGGGATTATATATTGGCTTAATCTTGTCACAATGCTTAGATGGGTATTTGAAGATAAAGCAATTAGTGATAATACTGCCTTGTGTGTTGGAAATTACTAATATATTTTTAATTCCACTGATATATGAGTAAGGTGAATAAATAATCTCCCCCCTCCGAACTAGGTGACTATAGACCATATAGTTCTGCTAGGGTTAACGAGAAAGTGCTGCCCTTCTCACCAAGTAACAACCGTGACCCAGGCTCAAACTCACAACCTTTAGGCCATGAGGTACGAGCACTGTATCACACACACACCCTCCCCTCACTGATGTATGACATGTGAATACAAATACATACAACAAAAAATCTAACTTTGTTTTGTATACTCGTTTTTTTTTGGTTTGAGGGGAGGGCGGGGAATTATTATGTTTTAAGTGGTTTAAAGATTGAGTGAGAATGTTTATTTGTTTACTTTTTTCTCGTGGGAAGCAAGGTTTCAGATAGATTGTTTTAAAGGGAAGATTAGTATAGTCCTCGTTTGAAATACCTGTACCCATATAATAGTTACTGAAAATACATGTTTTATTATGGTCATTCAGTTTCTTGTATTGAATTATCCTTGGTTGATGTCAGTACAACAGATGTCAGCATATGGTAAGTTAATAGTGCTACTGATAATACCTATAACGATATTTCTTCTCACTGATTGAAGAAGAAAATACAGAAAATCACTCGAACACTCACCAACCATATAAATGTCCGCTTGTAGATATCATTATTCCGAGTATTTTTAATATTTAATTGACTCTACACTTAAGAATTACCGTAATGCCAAGCTTGGAAAGTTTAACAATTGTATGAGACAGCGTGATAACCTTCCCCTGTATCCTAGTGCAGAATACTGATGTGTCGTGCAGGTTAAGTATGCTGAGGTTACAAAACGTTATTTAGTTAATTTCAAAACACGAAAAATAAATAAATAAATAAATCAGACTTGCGGGATGCAGGATTACATAATTTTACCATTTATCTGTATATGATAATAAATAATAATTATAATACAAGAGGTTAATAAATATGATTCTTACCTGCTTTTTTACTGACAAAAATTATATAAGAACTTTTTTTTTCACAATTATAGTAATAATTTCATTTACAAGTTCTTGATCACCCACAGTAGTAATAGTACTCTTCACGTGTAATAAATAAAAGAGATGTTTCATATACTTTGCCACATTACCAACAATATAGAACTTGTTAATCAATATTTGCATTCTTCCAAATATACCTACAGTGACATGATAATAATAAGTTTGAATGAAGAGGAGTATAGTATAGGGTTGGATATCCTTGCTAAACTGTGAGAGTATTCCAGTTTGAGCACCGACTCTCCTCACCAGTTATCAACATATTATACACCCAAGAAGAAATTCACACGGTGACCATATGTACAATGTGATGAGATGGAGGAGAGTTAATGAATGGATCAGGTTGGGTATCTATGTGGATGGATAGAAGAACACCTACACATTATCAGCAACACTTCATACTTCTATTTAACTACAAAAAATTAATCCCCTAACCTAGAGGCGTATACACCATTTATTCACTACTACGGGTATTTCTTAAGTGCTTCCTATCTCTATAACTATTACTACTTAACACAGAACAGTAAAAAATTTAGGTCTTGAAGTAGTATTAGATCGTCCGAGATACACGTGTCCAGACTGACCTACACAGTGTGCTCTGGAAGGAAGAATTAAGGGATGAAGTGTAATATTTTCAGCTACGGTTGAGCAGACCTGTTTGGATGAGTGTTTGGCTGTGGCATGACTGTCACCTTGCTACACACACACACACATACACACACACACACACACACAAGAAAACTTAACAATTAAAGATACGGAGATAGAACCACACGAGGGTAGCTCTAGGTAAATACACAAGAGTAATGGACAAAATAAACAAAATATGTATAAAGAACATGTTAAAAAAAATAAAAGAAAGAGAATAGAACAATAACAAAAGGGACTGGTGAAATAAAAGTAATGAATACTAACATAGATGGAATAATACCAAGAAAATCAAAATTAGAGTTGAAATACTACCTTTCAAGCTTTGTGGAATGGGAAACATATAAACTTCTATCTTCCCTTCTCAATTACACGCGCCTGACAGACCTGCATCATATCACCGACTCAACACATGCTTCCTCCACTTTCAAGTTGAATGTACTGCTTTTGATTAGTGTGTTCCAAGCCCAATGTAGCCAAGCCAGCCGCTGATCCAGTGTACTGTTGACTCACTCGTTCATGACAGTTAGGTTACTCAACACAACACACACACGGAACTTCATGCTCAATAGTTACCTTACGTTTTAATGGGAAGACTTTAACACACTATATACCCAACATAAGAGGTCTAAAGAATTTTAATGTTTGCAAATTGTGAATTCATGTGGTTTTGGTCATTTATTTTTTTTATATTTTATCCATTCATGCAACTGTGATTGTCTTTCAGCAAAGTTGTGTTCCAAGAGAGTCAACAGCATACGAGGGAAGCACAGTTAAACATAGTAAACAAAGCAGGGGAAAATTAGCAGGATTTCATTGTTATCATCAAAAGAAAAGAAAGAAAAAGAATGAGCCTTCATGTTAGAGGTGGCACAGGAAACACATGTAACCCATAACACACAACACGTTACAACTACTCACATGTCACGTCATCCAATGGTTACAAATATGACCCTGGGAACACCTTTTCAACACTACCAGTCAACACAACACACTCATACACACTCAAAATATTGATGAAAATATATGAAAATAAAAATAAATTAAAATTGACAAATTTGCAAGGACTTGAACTTCTCAATAAAATATTAACGGAGTAGTGATGAGAGTCTGGCACCAAGTGTGACACAAAGTAATTACTCCAAAGGCTGGTGTTGGCAGAGCTGAACAAATAACATTAAATGAAACGGGAAATTAATGCATTTAAACATGATAACAAACAGCATCAAGAATTTGATCAATTATATTCTTAACCCTTGTGCTAATATACATATATTTAGGAACCATGCACACACACAAGCATACAATTACACACACAATGTGCATATATTCTTGTATATATATATATATATATATATATATATATATATATATATATAAATGTATATATATATATATATATATATATATATATATATATATATATATATATATATATATAATATATATATATATATATATATATATATATGATACTGTATATATTTCATATATACAGAATGTACACATTTTCCCAAATAACTCTATACACCTGTAGGAATCCAATGTCTATAGCAGAACAAATAAATAAAGTCAACATATACATCTAATGATGCAGCTCAAAGTATACCGTCAAGTATTTTGATGTAATTAGCAGGTTTTTAATAACAAACACTCTTTAGTAATGCCTGTTTTTCTTCATAGCTTTACGGGTGAGTATGTCTTTGATTACCTCAACATATTAACAACAGTTTTGACTATTAACACAGATTGTGTCCAAGGTTTGCAAACAACTGGAAAAAAAAAAATCACCTACTGAACACAAGCTCCAAAGGATGTCTTGGTAAAAAATCACATGAAATATCATTACCACCACTAAGACAAACCTGCTTACCTCATCCCCAACCCAACCCAACATAACACAACACAACACAACACGTCCTAACTCTCACCCTGCATCAAGAGCATCATGAAGGGGAGGCCGAGGCTGCTGCTGCTCTTCTCTCTCGTCCATATGAGGTTATGATATAAGTTAGTTTTACCACCAAACCTATGTCTAGTTGCGTCTCTCTCTCTTACACACACCATATACCCCATTTCCTTGCTCAAAGAGGACATTAACTCCTCAATCATGGGTGAAAACTTTGCACCCTGAGCGAGGCGCGTACCCCAGCATGGCGAGTGACAGGCCAGGACAGTATCCACTCAGCAACCGAGCTGTGTGTGTGTGTGTGAGATAATCAATGTACCATAATTCATGATAGTTTTGTTATGAATATAAGATCAGTCAGAAAAAAAACTAAAATTTACTAGCAAACTATTCCTGTAAGATTCCAGTATAGGAGATGGAATGGTAGTGGTGGTGGTAGTGGTGGTGGGAGAGCATGTGTCCCGCCCAGATAATGTGTCGCTATCTGGAGCCTTTAAATGCATGCAAGCCGAGTCTTTTTATATTACATGATTTTGAATTAGTTTCCATTCAATTTAGGGAGTCAGTTTTCAGCCCCACGAGGTTATTCTTCACAATACTGACACATGGCAGATCAGTGTCATGGATATGTACTGTGTATTGGCTGTGGGATTGTTAAAAAAATAATTAATTATTACATATAACTCCAATAATAAGGAATTGTGAAACTAAACCTCACAAAACTTTTCAATTTTGACGACGTGTAAGCAATCCATATTAAGTTATTTAGGTGAAATAAATTGTGTACTTAACATGGACAATAAAAACCTACAACTCCCTAAATGCTTATGAAAACTAAATGGCCACAAGTTATAGAGATCATCTTCAGGAAATATGAAAATACAAAATAGATCAATCCTTTTGAGTGTACAGCCAGCATACATTCTCCGTGCACTAAGGCAATACTTCAGACAGCTAGACGAGGTGGAGGTCGCCGGAACAACATAAGAATGGCAATAAAAATAGAGAGGACAGCCATCAAGTAGATATCCCAGTCTGGACCTAGTAGTTCCTCCAAGCTTCTCTCCTGAAGCTGAAGCCACTGAAACTACAAAGAAATGACTATTAATCTTAAAGTCATTCACTGTGACCTTTAGTTTGTGTGTATGTACGTGTGTGTGTGTGTTTGCTAACTTTATCTTCATGTAGACATTTGCTATGGCACACAAGAATGGTAAAAAGCTTATGAAAAGTGCAATCTGCTAAACAAATGAGTGGAACAGATACTCAAAATCTATCCCACAACATTGAAAGATTTGAAACATACATCTTCTAGGTACTTGAAGGAGAAGAGAAAAGCCAGCTTGGCGAGGGCGAGGGCCACTGGGATCTGGGCGTCTACGCTGGCCTCAGCTGCCATGTCGTAGAAGCGCTTCGCCAAGTGCATGTCCTGGTGGGAGGGAGAGAAAGGCAAATCAACATAGATCAAGGTACAAAATAATATACCAAAACAAGGTCAGTGCAACATCATCAAGAGAGAACGTAAGAAATCGAGGCATCACTATTAAAAATGTAAACCTGCGCCAATAACTATAAAGCCTATCGACACCCCAGGTTTGTGATAAAAAAAATAAATAAATAAATAAATATAAAACAAATTTGTTCCTCACCTGCTTGAGTCCCAGCCCCTGTTCATGCATGTAGCCTAAGTTGAACATGGCTTGAGCGTTGTGCTGCTGCTCGGAGGCAAGTCGGTAGTGAGCCGCAGCTGTCTCGTAGTCAACAGAGGTGCCGTAACCGTAGTAATGATAATCCCCAAGCTTCACCCGGGCCACAGCATACCCCTGGTGGATGGGTTTGGTAATGTTAATCAAAAACTTAACATGTATAGATCACTTCAGCATAAAATTATTAGGATCATCTTCAATAACACAAAAAACTTCAACAAAGAAACTATAACAATAAACAAAACAAATAGCCAAACATACATAGAAGAAATGATTAGAAAAATAAACAAAATGGAAGAAAATAAAAGAGAAAAAGATACAAAAGTAGAATCAAAGAAAAAACAAAACAAATAAGAGAAAAAGAGAAATATAGAGAAACACAAAACATTAAATCAATTGTTACCATAATTACATATTGTGAATACATTAAACATGACATAAGGATGTAGTGATCCATATACCCAACCACTGGACAGTTGATATGTAAAGCAATTTCTTCTATGGGGTAAGAAGTCAGTGTTGTAACTCTATACCCATACACTAACTTACCTGCCAACAGACAAGTAATAGTTATGTGACCAGGTAACCCACAAAGCCAATCAACACCTTATATTACCAACACATAATACAATGGCTACAAAACCAACACAAAACCAACACAATCTTGCCTGTGAAGCAGCGCGACCCCAGTACATGAGGGCACGAGAGAACCCTTCCCCACCCTGTCTAAAGAGGTGAGTCTCGTGCCGGTCAAGGATGAACGCAGCATTGCTCTGTGCCACCTCATAGCCCAGCTCAGCTAACAGCATGTAGGTGATGAGTGCCTGTGTGTGGCGGCTGCCCCGGTATGCTGAGTGGGCCTCCATCAAACGCTCGCCCCATCGCCCACGCTCAGCTACATTTTTGAAGAGCTGCACGAGGAAAAAGATAGAAAGTATAAGACAAACGAAGTAGAATCTTAATCACACAACAGAAGCCTATGAATTACACCAAGTAGTTGATAGATAGATAGATAGACTCACCTCCACGCTGGTATGACATGAGCGCACCATCCCAGTCCCTGACGCCTGCATCTGAGCCAAGTTGTAGAATGCCAGCACATGGCCAGACTGGGAGGCCAAGTTAAAGTACTTGATGGCCATCTTGTAGTCTCTCCTTACTCCCAAACCACCTGGAATATTGGCCTTTTGTACTATGGTGTAAATGCTAAGTTGGTAAATAATTCATGTATAACTGTATAACTCTTTTCATTACTCACAGATAAATGAATAATAAATAAATCATATTCAACTTATTATTCCAGTGTGCTTCAACGTGTTTTAAATCCACAATGCTCATCAAAATAATCATTAATAATCAGTAATGTAATGAACATAAGAACATAAGAAAATAAGGAGGCTGCAAAAGGCCAGTTAACCTACACAAGGCAGCTCCTGTGCACCTAACACTTACCATCATTATATTATATTATATTAATGGAATAAAGTGTAATCCTACTAACAAATGTAGTTAAAGTTACTCACTGAAGTACATGTTCCCGAGCTGAAGTTGTCCGTCCACCCATCCTTGCTCCGCTGCTAGGGTGAAGTACTTGAGGGCCAGCTTGTAGTCCTGTGGCATCCCTCGCCCATGCAGGTACATCAGTCCAAGGCCACTCTGTCCCACGGCATTGTTCTGTTCTGCTGCGCGCCTGAAATACTTGAGTGCTGTGTCGTTGCTCTGTTTCACCACAGAGCTGCCTTCAAGATACATCTGTGAGGATATGAAGAAAATAATTAGCAAATAAGATGTTCATTTTCTGTAATTATTGAAGAAAAATAATGTTCTTGTCAGCATTACCATAGAATATTCTTGGGGAAAAATTAGATACAAAACTATATATAAATAAACAAATTTCAACCATTGTAACAGTAAAGCTTTGTACAAGTGATAGAATTGCATATAAATTTGTATACTCCCTAACTTGCAATGAAGGCAGACTAATAATAATAATAATAATAATAATAATAATAATAATAATAATAATAATACAACTAAGATACCCCTGAGCTTACCTTGCCGAGGAAGGCCATGGCGTTAGCATTACCAGCCTCAGCTGCCTGCATGAAGTAGTTGAGAGCACGCTGATGGTCTTGTTCCACACCACGCCCTCCCTGGTAGTGAAGTTGTCCCAGTCCAACCTGAAACAATACATAATTACGGTAACAACTGATTTAATGTTTAGTGCTTATAGATTTTTGTGTAATTGAACATGATCCTAATAAATTATGCTGGAGTGATCTATACATTTTAGTTTTTTATCATTACATTACAAACAGAACTGTACTAATCAAACGTCAAAGGACATCTTACAAATCAAATAGCATAGAACACCTTTTACCCGTTACCTTCATGGGATCAACACAAACAATATATCTTCTTGTCCCCTATCATGCACTCAACATCCTCCCATCTCTTACCACTCTCCACTCCATCTATCCACCTCATACATATTCAAGAGTAAACGTAAACATTCAAGGATCACTATAAAAAATCTAAACCTACGCCAAATAACAGGCAAGAGGCAGTCCATCTTAGTCTCCATTATTACCTGTGCTTGTACATCTCCTTTCTCGGCCAGGAACTGATAGTACTGTATGAGGTCGTCGTCTAACAGAGCTGAGGTTGAGCCTGGGTTGTCCACTTCATCGAGTAACCTCACTCTCTGCACCACCCAGTTCCCGTTGAGTGACACCTCGTCTGCCACTGAAGGTGAAAGGAGTTGGTGGGTTCTTCAAGAGTGGTTCAAAATCATCTTTATAGTCACATATCTGTCTAAAGCTGCTTAACATCATGGTTAGTAAGAATAATTATATCACTGCTTACATCAAGTGGAAACTATATAATTTAATGTCTATAATTATGTTTAAGAACTAGATATTACCAGTCTTACTTTATGACTAAGATATTTTTCACTTTATATCTAACATAAAGACAGTGATTGGATCCAGACTGGACACCAAACATTAGGGTTGCAAAACATTACCCAAGGAGAGCAGAGTGAAGTGTAACACATATTACTGCCAATACTTTGTAAGGTAAAGGCAATCTTTATACAACATCAGAATGGAGTCACTCTTTTATATAGGCAGCTTACAGATGAGGAAGGAAAAAGATTAAAACTATGATCCTCGATTTCCTAAGCCACAAGGAGACAATTAATAATTACCAAGTACTCTTACACACACTCTGTGCCAATCTTGTCCTTGTACCCACCTGTGTGAGAGACTTTCCGGTAGTAAGTGAGAGCAGTTTCACAGTTGGAAGCCACGCTGATTCCAGACCAGTAGCGATAAGCTAATGCCATTTGGGCCAGCTGGCTACCCCCTAAGGCCCCAAAGGTGTAGTGAACCAGAGCTTTGGCTTGACTAGAGTTTTTACCAATGCCAGTGGCAAACATGAACCCAAGGCCCTGCAAAAAATAAAGTGACTTTTTAAATTTTCTCTGGAAGGCAAACTTGCAGTAAGGTAAAGTGGGGGCACACGCTGTAAGTGTTCATCTCCCGTCACATTGGCCTTTGAGTCTGTGGTGGAAATTAATCCATTACCCCAGGACACAGGGCCACTGTGACATCCAAGTTTCTACAGTTTACCTTCCCCAGGTTTTACCAAGGTACCCATTTATCAACCAACCCGTTTGGGAGGATGAACAGCTGGGTGAGCTGTGTGCCAACTGTCCTCATACGGGATTGAACTCGGGCCAGCGGTTTTGTAGTCAGACGTGCTAACCACTGCACCACTGAGGCACTACATGCAGTGCAATCTTATATATAAATTAATTTTCTCAATCTAACCCAAACCAAATTTACAATAATAAAAGCTGATATTATAGGAAACTGAGAAGTAAATAATTTCCCAACACTAAAGGTACCTACCATCTGTGCATCAGCATGACCTGCCAAGGACAGCTTCTCAAAGATCTCAGATGCCCGGCTCACATTGGGGGAAAGGTGACTGCCTAACAGATGTGCCCACGCCACCTTCTGCAGGGCGAGGGGGTGGCCCAGCTCAGCAGCAGACTGTAGCAGAGTGTAGGCCTGCGTGCTGTCTTGTTTGGTTTGATTGAGGAGGGTCATGGCGGCTTCGTACAAATCCTTCCCTGGGGTTTAAATGACAAGTTAGTGACTCAGAACTTAACTAAGTCACATATCACATCATTGATAATAAAGAAAAGTTAGTCAACCGAGATTAATAAAAAAAATATCCCGAGTGAAATGAACACAAATAGAATGAAATGAGTGTTGTTTTGGTGACTAACCTTGCATTTCACTAGGGGAGGGGAGTGGTTTGGCCTGAACCTCATCTTCTGCTGGCATTATCTCCTCTCCGTTGACCTGACTCTCCCACTTGCTGCCCTCATCTCCACCACTCACCCCTGCCTCGCCCTCTGCCTCCACTACCATGACCTGACCTGCACTGCTACTCGGACTCTCCACCGAGCTCTCTGCATCACTAAGCTTGTCCACCAAGGAGATTTTATCATTTTCTTTTCCGTTGCTATAATGACTTCCTTCCGCGACGTCATCATTGCTTCCTTCATTAGTTTCTTCAATTATTTCTGTGTTACTGTGGTTATCTTCTATTTCTGTGAGGTATCCTGTGGTGCTGCGGTCACTTTTACTGTTCTGGTAGTCGTCTGTGTTGTCGTGTCTCTGTTCTGCGTCTGTGGTGCCACTTTCAGAAGCACTGTGAACGCTTCCTACGCTACTCGTTGGGTCCTTATTCGTGTTGTCAGTCCCTGTGTCCTGGATGGTTAGAGAACAGTGGTGATAGTAATTGTTTATATTATTATTTATTTATCTTTTTTTATATATTACAAGGGTACTGCCTAAGGGACAACAAAAAACTTAAGAAAAAAAATCCCACTTGTCACCAGACGAGCGGGAGAGATAGAAGCAAGGGGTGGAGGTCCGGTTAACATTAGAGGTGTAATGATTCAATAATATTTTTAAGTGATTTCTGACAAGGAAGGAATGGTGAATAGTATAAGGAATTAAATGATTATTACTTACCAGCGTGAGACTGAGGGTGACGCACGCAAGGACAGTCACCACCCATACCAATATTTGACGGATTTTCATTTTATTCCAATCTGAAAATAAAAAGTTTAAATGTAATTATGCAGTTTAACACGAAAACATAAAGTAACATCTAAACACCAAGTTGTCATGGGTTGAACACCATAATATTGATCATCTAATTGTATGAATAGAACTTCCCCCAATCGTTGTATAGCCTTGTTGTATCAGTGGTCCTACCCCCAACCACTCATGTATATATAATCACCACTTACACCACCTGGCTTCAGATCAATTCTTGGTTTAATTACAGAAAAAATTACTACTTAATTAAATCCACAGAAAATAGATAAATATTTATATTTGCACCAGAATGCACCTGGATATAAATAACACACACAAATGTAATTAAGAAAACCTTCTCAAAACGCATCAGGTAATGTAAAAATACAACTCTTAAGTCTATAGACCATTCAGGTGAAAATGTAAATTAATACCAGAAAATAATATATAAATAATAATGACATACGAATATAAACACTATATAATTACCGTGAAGGCAGACTTTGACTTGCCTTCCTCACCCACTCTAGTTAGTTACCTTCCCTTAGAGCGAGGCTGGAGGGACAGGTAACCAGGTAACCAGGTGAGCTAATGAGGCAGGTAACCAGGTGAGTTAATGAGCCTAGCCTGCCCTCACTACCTTTACACTCAGGTAATGTTATGGGGTCGTGACTAACAAGGGTGTGACAAGGTGAGGGGAATCAGATCATAAATACATACAACGAATACTACAAATGAGATAAGCTCAGCATAGGGTCATGATGTTATGGACCCCATGTACAGGTCACAGGAGGGTCAGAGGGTCAAGATACATTAGTCAACTTATTCTTCCTTCAATTAGACACCACCTGCATTACCTTCCAAGGACGTAGGAGCATAAATACCGTAGTGGTGATGAGATAGTACCGCCACGGATCACATCGTTCACGGACACTCTGAGCGGCGGCCACGTAGTGTTAACCTGCTGAGTGTAGCGAGATTACTACTGAGCCTCAATGACACCTTGCTATTATATTATCTGGTGACCAATGCTTTATTTATATACTTGTTATGGATTTTGGTATGATTGTGGTAGTGTTTTGTACGTAGTGTTAATCTGCTGAGTGTAGCGAGATTACTGGAGCTCAATGACATCTTGCTATTATATTATCTAGTGACCAATGCTTTATTCATATACTTATTATGGATTTTGTTATGATTGTGCTAGTGTTTTGTTGCATTTTATATTTTGTTGTAATATGTTTTCAGCCGTGTGTCAACAGAAATAAAAAAGAAACCTATCTTAGTAATAGCAGCAACTGCAGCATTAGATACTAACTTTTGACATCATACACTAGATCAAAATTATTTTCAGGATGCATTGGATTAATCATAAATAAAATAAAAAAAACATATTCAATATTAGATTTTCGATGACTTTTTTTATGCCAACATAATGATGATGCAGTGTAGCATATTCTGCTATATTTTGTTGTTTACAAAATAACGTGAGTAAAAATTCATCACCATAAGGCTTTCTTCACACTATGGGTACGGTCACGCTGAAGGAGGATGTGTGACTTTTCACTAGAACAGTTGGCAATTATCGCTATTGCATTGGACGAGGAGGAAGAAGAAAGAAAACAACAAATTCGTAGTAGGAAGAGAGTGCAAGAAAGGAAGAATGAAGAGGAATTCCTTACACCTATTCAAAGGTTCCTCACAACCCTAAACAACAACAAAGTGAGTAAAACTTTGAGTCAATGAATATATATACATGTGTATATCACGTTGAAGACTCACGTGAATCACCTTGATCTATCTTGCACATAACTGAGGTTATTTTGAAGTTGTATTTAGCGTTAGTCAGACCTCACCTCGACTATGCAGTGCAGTTTTGGTAAAAGAAAGCCGTTTGCCTTCTTTGTGGGTTACTATATGATACAAAAAATATTGCAGCAGTCACAAATGCTTGTATTTTACAATAACAGATAAATAATAGAAAAGAAGAAGCCAAGCCTGCTGCCACTCTCAGTGTTCCTGCCTCTTGCTACCAGAATCGGACAGCAAGAATGAGATACAATTCATGTGCAGTCGCAGACTGCAAATCGGACAACAGAAAGAGTATTGCTAAACATCCATGGATGGCAAATGTAAGAGGATGGGCTGCATTTCCACACAAAAAAGAACGAGCGAGAAGGCGACTGTGGGAAGAAAGGTGCAAAAGAGAAACCACATGGAGGGTGACACGCTTTAACAGGATATGTTCCTTGCACTTTGTGGACTGGGGTGAAAATGGTCCTTCAAGTGCCCATCCTGATCCTGAACTATTTGCCTACAATGGCTGGGGCAAAAACCGTGTGTCACGCCCATCCAGGCCTATGAATACTTATCAACTTAACAGAAGTCAAGAATCTGGTAATCATCAACCAAGCTGTTCATTACATAATGAAGAAACAGGTTCATCCCCCCCTTCCACAATGTCCAGAAACGTGGCTTTCAACATGACATCCACTGAGGTGCAGAACTGGTCGGAAGTTGAACTTTCTAATAGTCAATCATCCTCCGACATGGCATCCTATCTTACAGGTAAGCTATATATTTCTGATAGATTTAGATGTGTTTTGGATTAACATGATAACTGTTTCTCGGCAAAATAACTTTTAGTCCCTCATCTCATTGCAAAATAAAAATGACTGTGCTCAGGCCACAAATAGCTTAGCTTCTGTAAACACATTCTTGTTGGTTTAATCAGGTGATAAAAAGTAAATCTAACACTTCCATTGAGGCTCTTCAAATGTTCTGTGGCGGCTCTTACGTGAAATAATAATTTATTCTATGTCTATTCAACAAGGCAGTCCAGAGAATTAAAAAATAGAGGTTGCTGCACTCCTTATCTCTGTTCATTAGGTATTAAGTTCATCTTCTTTAGTATATTTACTTGTTTTAGTCTTATATTCTCTTTATTTATAACCTAGTTTGTTTCCTATATCCACTTATCATTATAATTATGTACATTTTTCATTTTGTTTTCACAGATGATGTTGATGTTGTAGTGCATGATTCCCATCCCTTCCATGACCACAACTATACCACCATCTCACAAGTAGCTACTGACCTCAGGGACACTGGTGTGCAGACACCAAACCAGCCTCAAGAACAACATAGTAAAGCCAGTCAACCTGAGACAGCAATTCTGGTTAGTGGTCCCTGGTCAATACCTACTTTAACTATTAGGGCATGTGACAATCATTGATATTAATTATTATGTAGTGTAATATATATTATTGGCAATTTTTACCTACCATTTATTGAGGGAGACACAAAAAATATTCATATTTTTTCTGTAATTCAGCGGCATAACTGTTTGAGGTGATCAAGTTTCTGAGTTTGAATTTGCATTGCATTATAAAGGTAAGGAGATATCGAGTGGGTCAAGAAACGAATCTTCACCCATATGATATCTATACCTGGCTTATACCCCCACTAAAAGATTGTTAGAAAAGACAAGGCATTCAAGGTTTAAGGAGACTGTACTCTCCCCTTACCCTCTGCACCTTGCTTTTTCAAAGGAGATAATATAGAGGAAGGGCTTCCCATAAGGCTCGCTCCGTCACTTGATGTAGGAGTGATGTGCGGTATTGATGTGATACTGGCATTACCGATACCAGTTTTGGGAATAATACCTGTACATTTTCACACCGGTATCAGTTAAGATATTGGTATTGATATTTCTATCCAGATACAGGTATCAGATAAGAACATAAGAAATGAGGAGACTGCAAGAGGCCAGTTAATGACCTACACGAGGCAGCTCCTTGCCCCCCACCCTTGGAATAATCCAATATTTAGCCATCCCACCTGTCATTCCTATCCATACTCTGATCCAACCGTCTTTTAAAGCTATCTATTGACTCAGCACTTACTACGTGTCTACCCAGCCTATTCCAATCGTTCACCACTCTGTTAGTGAACCAATATCTACCTATGTCTGTCCTGAATCTAAGTTTTTCTAGCTTGTACCCATTTCCACGTGTCCTATCCTGACTACTAAATTCTAAAACCTGATCAATGTTACCCTTATTAATTCCTTTTACCCATTTGAAAACCTCAATCAAATCCCCTCTTGCCCTCCTTCTCTCTAGGGAGTGGAGATTAAGACGTTTTAACCTATCTTTGTAGGGTAAATTTCTCAGCCCCTGAATCATCTTGGTCATTCTTCTCTGGACTGCCTCCAAGGAGCCTATATCTTTCCTATAATAAGGGGACCAAAACTGAGCTGCATAATCTAAGTGGGGTCTTACTAGCGCTAAATACAACCTCAGAATGACCAGATAGTTTGTGATCATAACAATTTTCTTCATATTCATAGGTAAGCATTCATAGGTAAACAGGTAGGCTCAATAGAGCGCCACAGGCTGGTGGAATTGAACCAGATATCTAAATAAAGATAAAGATAGTTTCGGATCATAACAATCTTCTTCTTCTTGCGACCAAAACAAACTTTACTCCTACACGCGCGCGGTTCACACGAGCAATGTTTAGGCAGCAAGTGCTGCCGCAGCTGTGTTCCCGTAGTTCCCGTAGTTTCGTGAAGACAGTGCTTCAGGTTTGGGAAACTTGTGTGGCCTTCTCACGTCAAAATTACGTTCATACATAATGTCTGACGAGTTGACTTGGCCCAAAGACGTGGTAAGGTCCCTGTGCAGGTTGGCAGAAGAGTGTAGATGCCTCTGGGACCCGAGAATGATGACTACCAAACACAAGCTTCGTACAAAGCTGTTCTCCGATATAGCCCTGGAAATCAAGACTCGGTACCCAATAATGAGCAGTTTGACTGGAGGTAAGACTTCTTTCATAATGTTTCTTTAATGTATATGATAGAAAGAGACGTGTAGGCACCTGTACAGCCAATTATATGTAATTCTAAACCAGTAAAAGTAGACATGTATGCAGCCAAGTTGTTGATTAATTGTAGGTAAATTACATCATTAATACAGACAAAATTATTGTTCTGACAACCATTTTCCTTTGCATAGTATGTCAGAATAACACAAACCTAATTAGAAAACATTTTTAACTGCTAATTATACCAAACTAGCCTACGTAGCATAACTGGTAAATTTTCAGTAAAGTGCATCTCAAAATCTTTTCCATTGAATTCTCTATCATAACAAATGTTAATTCAAGCCATGCTTACCATACTTAATCAAAACTAACCGAGTCTAGCTTAAACTATATTTCCAAAAAGGTAGTTCTTTCTCTACCCAAAATGTACTTACAAACCTATTTTTAAAAGGTGGGGGAGATACTGTCTTCTAACAAAATTAGATGAAGGATACATTTTACCAAAAATTTACCAAGCAGTTCTGAATAATGGAGCACATACAAACATTTATACAATTGATGAAACAGTGTTATCAATAAAGATAAAAACTCTTGTTACAGATCAAGCTCGTGTTAAATTTAAGAAGCTGAAGTCGTACTTCCTCAGAGAGCACAAAAAGATACAATCAGCACCAAGTGGCTCAGCAGGCAAGATATCAGCAAAATGGGAATTTCATGACTGCCTTGCATTCCTGTCTCCAAGTAGTGAGGAGTTCTTGTCAGAGGCAAGCCGGTCGGGACCAGCACACCATAAGGTAATTTGTAGTGTTCGTGTAGTTTTTGATTGGGGATGACATGGGTATTATCACAAAATTTTTCTCAATTATCTATCTATCTATATATCAGGCTGTTCTCCTTAGAGAAAGGGGTAGCCGATATAAGCCATACACATCCATACAATATAAACACTTCTATATTTTCTGATGTTTGCTATTTTATAATTTTCTGTTTTATGTTATTAATTATGATATATGTATAACTAGAAACTTTTTATTGAATGTTCGGTGTTTTATCATTTTCTATTTTATTTTCTTGATTATGATTATTATTAAATTTTGTAGTTTTATGCATTCACAACAAACCTCCATTCCCTTCTATCACACACAATCCTTTTACCTTGCTCCACAGACATTCCCCTTGCAACCAGCGCCTTCATCTCCATCACCCATCCTGGCAAGTTCAGCACCTACTAGTCCAGTCCAGCCAACACGACAACCCCAAGGTCATGAGTTGTCTCAGAGTGCCATGAAGAGGCGAAGAGCAAAGGCATATGATACAGCACTGGACGTTGCACCACCAGCGCCTTCATTCTCCAAGAGTGTTTCGGCAGTGGTAGAAAACACAATAAATGTAGTTCCTCCACAGCTGCAGACAAAACTTGGTTTTGCTATTTTGCAGAGTACAAATCAATTACTTGAGAAGTTAAAAGAAAAATACAATTTCCCTGCAGCACTTTTACCTCTCATTCACTTTGGAAGTAATCCTAGGAGCAAACTCCAAACTGTAAGAGTAAGTTCATGAGTTAGGAGTAACTTTGTGGGTGATCCTTACTCTCAAAGCAATTTTTAGCTCTCAAAGCTGTTGGGTTAAGTTGAGACAGCCTTTGTGACTTGCTGTAGGTGTGTTGTGATAGTATGTGGTTGTTTATAAGATTAAAAGGTAAATATTGGTAAGACGACCCAAAAATTGTTTTGTTAGCATAACCTTCCCAGAGCTGCAGTTAAATAAACCTAAACAAAACTAACCTAACTAAACGTAATGAAACATAACCTAAAAAAATATATATAAATATTTTTTTCCTGTAATTCAGTGGCATAACTGTTAGAGGTGATCTGAACGAGTATCTGAGGTTGAATTTGCAGTGCATTATAAAGGTAAGGAGACATCGAATGGGTCGTCTTATGAATCTTTACCAAAAAATTATTGGGTGGCATTTTTAATATAATTTTAAGACCCTAATTTTGTACCGGGCCTATCAGACGGTTTTGATATGTTTTGTGATGATTCAAGTGTCGTCTTATCCGCCGAGATATACGGCATACAATACAATGTACAATGTGACAGACTGTGTTATGTGACTGTGTAAAGAATAAAGTTGTGTTATAGTGTAGTAGGCTGTGGTTGGGGTGTAGTGCATATCTTCATTATACTATAAAGGTGGTGTAAAGTGTTGATGCAGGAATATACGAGGCTAAAATGCTGAGTTGAAACTTGGTTTAGTTGATTATGATTGTTGTTTTTTTCTGCATGTGACGTATACAACACATAATGAATCCATCTATTATAACCTTGCTAGAACTTTTCTTATTAGTTAACTCCTTGGTTTTCGCATCTTAGTAATGTACTATGTTTTTTTTCCAGCCTGAAGATGATGCTGCCAACCACCTGTACATGAAGATGATGCGTGAGAAAGTAAACCTGAACAAAGGTGTCCCACAGAATGTCACAGAGTGTCAGGCAACGCTCAAACCAGTTAATAAGAACCCTATCGCAAGGAAAAGAACAACCCAAGAAATACTTGAAGACAAAGAAAACAATTCTGGTGAGTTAGTTCAATGCAATCATTTCAAACTTAAAATAATACTATGATTATGATACAAACATCCTTTGTTTGAGGACTGGTAAATAGTTTGGTCATCTTGAGAGAAAGATTGAAGAATTTATGAAGAAAGTGTATGAATGAAATTGAGGAACCTAGGAAGAGAGGAAGGCTAGTTTGTAAGATGGAAGGATAGGGTAAAGAAGTGCATGCATGAAACACATACTGATGGAGAGGAAGAACTTGAGCAAGCAAGGAGAGACAAGTGGAGGCTCTTCTGCCGTTGCCATCTTCTTGGGAGACGTTTCCATAGGGAACAAGGCGTCACAAACTATAGTTAGATGATCGATATATTTTTTTCCTACCCCTTTGTTCCATTGTTCAGTGTTTTGTTGGTATGTAATCAATGAAACACTTAGGTACTTTGTCTTATTACAGCTGATGAGAGTGATGTTGACAATGTGACTATCAAGGAGGAACACATAGAGGTTAAAGAGGAATATCTGGAGGAAGACATAATAGAAATCAAAGAGGAACCACTGGAAGACACAGCGGATGAACAGGAGGCTGCAGAGACCGAGGAATCAGAAGGCAGTGGTAGGCGAGGGGAGAAGAGAACCTTGTCTCGCTCCTGCTCCCCCGAGGCTGCACCAGATGCTAAGAAACAGCAGCCGGAGGTGGAGGAAGTGAGGATTGAAAATGAACCTGCCTTCGATAAAACTGAAGTCGCCCTTAATTGGTGTAAGTGTTTCCCTTCTTCTATATATGTATAACTGCCTCAAGGACTTGCCATTGCCTGGCTAAATTTGAACATTTTGTATTCAATTTAATGTAATTTATTTGTAGTAGAAAGAAACATACATAATGGCTCCATTACAGAATTGAAGAGCCATGCTGTGTATGGAAAATATACTTCAACAAATTTATTGATAATAAGGGAAGCTGATTTTTAAAGAAGGGTTGCCACTAAATGAGTTATATTGATTTAGAAGTCTTGGCAGTGTACAATATAAGTGTAAGTTAGCAGATACTATTACACAATCATTTTTGGATTTGTATGTATACTATATATCCATGTACCATGCCTGTTTTACCCATTATGAGGGTTTGGCTTAGAGCATTGCTGGGCCCGTACCGATGAAAATACTCAAATATTCAGAACGACTTAGACTTTACTGCCGTGAGGGAGGACTTTGCTGAATAAACGTTTTAAGTGTAACCTACAATTATGATCAGCGGCCGCTGAGTAAAGTATTCGTGGGTGAAGGATACAAGTATGAAAAAAACATTGAGCTAAAGAGATGAAAATAGAAAAACTGACACTGGTACCTCATTCCAATTTCAGTTTTATATTCTAAATACTTAAATGGAAGGCCATATGAATTTTGAGACTGAAAAAAAAAAACCAAGATGTGTTATTTTTATGATTTTGCCTCAGAGCAATGTTTGTTTACATCAGCTCTCGTCCCACACCAACCCGGAAATTGTCACAGTAAGTTATTAACATTTTTAGCCTTGGAGAACCACCACACACCCAAAAGAACTGCCAACTGGTCCAAGGTTGAAGTGTTTTTGTTGCTGCAACTCATCAAAGAAAGGAAACGTATCATCAAGGGCAAATTTAGTCCAAATTTGACCATTCAACACAAGCAGCAGGCGTGGGTGGAGGTGACCATGATCCTCAATGCTGCCTTCCCTTCAGTTTGCCGTACCAAAGAGCAGGTGGAGAAAAAATGGCATGACATCCTAACCAAGTGGAAGCAAGGTTTTGGGGCAAGAAACCAACACAACACCAAAACACGTAAGATTTATTACTTATCTTGAGCCCTTTGCTAATCTTATTATTGGTATATTTCCTCTTATTTCACACAAAAAACACTGATTTACTCGGTAATAGAAAATTTTAAAGACTATTGTTAAGGACTTGTGTAAAAACCCAATCACACCTAACTAAAAGTAACCCTGTGGGGCTAACCAAACCCTATCCCTCTACTTTATGAAGCTTAATACAATTGTGACATGTTTTAGCTTTATGATAAACACTGCTTGTATGTTCTTTTCAGGTGGTGGTCCTCCAGAAAGGACTGATGGAGGAGTACTGACCGACGCTACACCAGATATCCCGGGGAAGGATAATGTCTGCGTCAGTGGAGTACCAGTTAATGCTCCCACTGATGCAGCTGAACCTTTGCTCCAAGAAAAGGACAGGTATTTAAGATCTCTGCATTTCTCATGTCTATTTATTTTTATGGAAATATTTTCTCAACAGTTTTTTATGCGTTTTGAAATATAATGTTAGTTTTTCTTGGAAATTACTTCTCGGGTTTCTTTAGACATCAAACTATAACAAAAATAATGAGTTTCAAGGAAAATACAAGGCATGTTTAAGTAAAACAACTGTTACATTCCATCACAGAATGGATTATGAAGTCATTCTGGAGGTGCCGGACGATGCCGCCACCACGTGCTCAGTGCCTGTGCCAATACAGCTACAAACTGCTGCTGCCACAACTGTTAAATTCCACCACAGAATGGATTATGAAGTCATTCTGGAGGTGCCGGATGATGCTACCACCACGTGCTCAGTGCCTGTGCCAACACAGCTACAAACTGCTGCTGCCACAACAACTGTTAAAGTCCATCACAGAATGGATTATGAAGTCATTTTGGAGGTGCTGGACGATGCTACCACCACATGCTCAGTGCCTGTGCCAACACTGCTACAAACTGCTGCTGCCACAACTACTGTTACATTGCATCACAGAATGGATTATGAAGTCATTCTGGAGGTGCTGGATGATGCCACCACCACATGCTCAGTGCCTGTGCCAACACAGCTACAAACTGCTGCTGCCACAACTACTGTGCACATTCCTCAGGAAGTGGCTGCAGCACCAGAAAATGTTTCCAATGGCAATCCTCCTGAGCCACCCGTGGACCCAGTGCTGGAAACAGTGATGAACAGTGGGCATCACAAAAAGCAAGTGAGAGAGCTGCTCACACAGATGAGGGAAGCATCGAGGGCGCGAATGGTTGCATGGCAAGCTTTTGAAGCCTATTTCTCCTAACTGGAGAAGGGTACTTTGTAATATTATCTATTACATATTATCTATTACACTACACTGTCATCAGCTTTACTCCATTTCATCAGACAATTTTTAGCTAGGTTAAAGGTCAAATGTTACTTGTGTGTTGATGCTGTGATAGTTCTTGCAATGAACATATTCAACCTGGGCTTCCACCACTCCTGGAAAGCCACCAATTTCCACAAATGATGCCACTACAAGTGCCTTTTTCATTTTGAAACTTTCATTTGGTCAATATTTAGAAATGTACAAATTATCAGTGATGCTCCTTCTTTCTGTAAATCCTGCTTCAAGTTCACTTATATTATCTATCTGTTGTATATGTTGTTCTATTTTCTGTCATAATTCCCATGAAAATTTTGTAGGAAGTGTTGGCAAGTAATATAAAGTCTATTGTACTATTATGATTTTTACTTTTCCATGTGATTGTTTCATCACAGTCTGGGTCATCATTTAGCAGGATTAGGTTTTTTTCAGTGATCCAGTTCAACACTTTCCCCATTTTTGTTAAGTACTTGTATTATTATTATTATTGTCATACAGGTTAAGAATGTCTTTTCTAGGCCTATATGCTTTTGGCTTCCGGATTCCCACTTGTTGTTCGTCTATCTCGGTACCGGTAAGTGGTGCCGGGGAGCTTTGAGAGTCGTCACCGGGGACGCTAAGAATTTTGATAGGTAATACTTAAGAATTCTGCCGAGACTTAAGAGCGGGACCCAAAAAATTTTGTCTGCTAAGTGTGTTTAGCATTACTAAGTATTTTCGTAGGTACGGCCCCAGGATCTCTCGCTAACAACTACACCATCAGGACGCTGGGATTTATATCATAGGAAAATAATGCAATGGGAAAGTGTGAGATTGTATACCTTGGTTGTTGGTGATTCAAGTAAGGTTTGCAGTTTAGGAAAGTTTAAGTTTGCTTTAGATAGTTTGGAAATTGTTAGGATAAAAAGTGAGCTAATTTTAGATTGACTTCCTTACATGTTTTAATGATCCCTTGTTTTTTATTTTCAGACAACCCTGATCTGACAAAGAACACCAATTGCAGAGTAAGTGGTTTCTGCTTCTTTAGTACAGTCAGCCCTCAGTGTTATGGATTAGAGTGAGTGGGAGTACAGCTCACATGCACACAGTTTTCCATCACACTTTTGATGAATTGTTCGGATTGGTATCACACATCTAAATAATTGAGAAACTGTTTATACTCGCCTATGAAAATAAAGGCATAGAGTGGGAGGGGAGAGTAATGTCTCCATGAACCCTGGTGTGCCTTGTCTTGGCTACCCTCCTTTAGGGTGCGGCCACACTGAACGCGATTTGCTGGGAGGGTAGCGGGATGCCTAGCGGGTCGGAGGTAAGAATAAACACATGTTATCCAATAGGAATGGCCATGCCGGACGTGGGTAGCAGGTTCCCTCCCCACTACGTTAAGGTCCCATCACACAAGAGGCGTTCCTTACTACGGGCTGAAAAAGCAAAATTGCTTCACTACTACGCTGCTGTTGAGCCCTTTCTGCGTGCCTATCTGGTCCTTACCACTCAGGTGATCAGGCGCGCATCACACTCTCTCTGTCTTCACCACGCTTCCACACCGTGCAGTCGGTGCGCATCACGTTAGCATCACATCTGCATTATACTACCATCATGTCTGTGATCTGCTTCAGTGTTGGTCCAGCTGCCGTAGAATAGACATAATTTCTGCAGCTAAAATTACGGCATGCCGCCCAAATACAAGTGCCAGGGAAGTAGCCAGCCACACAAGAACCAACTGAAGGTTCAGAGGAGTCAGATGTTCCACCCTGTGTCGTAATTTAGACCCTTCTGTGGAAATGGTTTTAGCACATGCTCATGAAGTCCAAAAGCTTCATCATCAATAAACACAAAATTAAAACCATGTTTTGTTGTATCTCTTTCTGGCAAATTTAAAGTATTTTCAACTAATTTCTTATGGAACAGTGTTTCCTGTAGAACACCACCATTTGAAACGCATCCATTTTTTCCAACGTCAACCATTATGAACTCTCGATTAGCATTGACCACTGCCATGAGTACTACACTGAAGTAGCCTTTATAATTATAGTAGTAAGATCCATTATCAGCAGGAGGTACGATGGCTACATGTTTACCCTCAAGTGCTCCTCCACAATTGGGGTAATGCCACAGAATATCAAACTTCTGCAATCTTGTGCCACTCTTCAGTTGTTATTGGAAACTGCAAAAGCAAAACATTGCAATATGTAGTACACAATAATACTGTAAACCACATGCATGTACACACACACACATATATATATATATATATATATATATATATATATATATATATATATATATATATATATATATATATATATATATATATATATACATACATATACATATAATATATTATGGGAGGCAGTAGTACAGTGGTTAACATTCGGGCATGTGAACCTAGGGTCCGGGATTCGAGTCCCGATATCCGCTGGCCACTTTTCTTTCTTTGGTATTACCGCCGAGTGGCCAAAGATTACCCAAATTGCTGCCATACTGTCCTCAGATGGGACTAACAATGTTATATGCATTTGAGGCTGTAGCAACAATAGCCTCTCTCGTTCTCAACATATTCAAGAGTGAACATAAACATTCGAGGCGTCACTATGAGAAATCTAAACCTACACCAAATAATGGGCAAGAGGCAGTCCATCTTAGCTGCCATAAAGCCTATTGGCGCCAACGGTTTGTGATGTAGAAGAAAAAAAGTATATATAATTTATTTAATGCAGGTGGATGGCGATCAAAGACAGGTGGAAGGAGTTGAGGACTCTGGAGACACCTATGAATGCTGCCTCAACCAAACGTACTATTTTAGTTTCTCACAAAAGAAAGAGTGATGTCGTTGCTTGTAAACATAGGCTTTTGGGAAAGACAGAAAAGTGTTTAGATCAAGATGATGAATATAATAGTTTTGGTAAATTTGTAGCAGGAAAGTTGAGAAAGATGAGTGAAACACAAAGTTTTTTTGCTGAAAAACATATAATAAAAATATTGTATAATATTGCAATGAATACCATTTCTACTATATCTGGAGTGTCCAATGATTATTAAAGTAATAACAGTGGCTATCAGAGGAAGTTCCAGGTGAGTCACACCTCAGGCATTGGATGTGTCTTATTTTCATTTGTGATCGTCATGTTTTGAGATCAAGTGTTTTAACAAGTGGATAAAGAATGATCTCTAATGGTATGATTAATACCACAAATGTGTCTGCACTTACAAAATAATTCCTGTAAACACGCGATTTTTTATATATGACTGACAAGGGTTTTTTTTTTTCTTTCATTGGACTATATAACATGCGAATGCAATTTTTTTACTCCGATGATGATTACAGTACGTTCACAAGTATAATTTGTATTCTTTAATTGGTTTTCCAATAAAAACATGATACCAAGATGTTACCATAATTTACTTATATACCTTCATAAAGTTGATTATCAGAGCATCGTTAATTGCTTGTCTCTGGGATTATTAATCCAATAGCTTGTGGGCAGCGGCCTGCAGGTCCGTCAGTTCAGTCAGCCTGTCAGTTAAAAGTAAGTGTGTTTGGGGGCTTTAAAGTCTTCCCTATTGATGCCTCTCATCCACTGTATTTGTCGTTGTTTATGTTTTGGAAAGTGGAACCCTGATGCAGCTGCAGAATAATATTTGGACTTACATCCCATCACACACGCCCATTCAAACACACGCACGCCCAACACAGGGGCGTAACACTATGTTTGTCACAAAATACTGTGTGGACGTCTGTACTGTAATTTTAATTATTGTATGCATTTTTTTTACTATGTCTTGCATGTATTTGTGTTTAATATGTCGATCATTGTTTTGCACTTTGTTCTTATTCTTTCTTTTTCTTTCTTTTTAGCCAACCATCATGTCTGTAACTGTTAAGAAGAGGAAAGTGGACCTGGAATGTCGGACCTCCAACCCTGCGTGGGAGAAGTACTTTTTCACTGAAATGCTTGGACAGGCCCAGTGCCTCATTTGCTTGAGGACTGTTGCTATCCTCAACGAATATAATGTGCGCCACCACTGGGAGAGACAGCACAAAGCATCGAGATTTGCATCGATGTCTGCTGCTGAGAGGAAGGAGGCCTTTGTCAAACTGTCAGACAACCTGAAGAAAATCACTTCACTCTTCGGTAAGCAGCCTACTGAGGCTGACAAAGTGACACGCATCAGCTATGAGGTTTCTCGCCTCCTTGCTCGCCGGATGAAGCCATTCACAGACGGGGACTTTATCAAGGAGTGCATCATGCTTGTGATAGATTCCCTCTGTCCTGAAAAGCGTTCTGCCTTTAAAAGTGTGAGCCTTTCACCTCGCACTGTTTATCGTTGCATTGAGGAGATGTCAGACAGTGTGAACGACTCACTTAAGACCTGTTGCTCAAATTTTGATGCCTTTTCTCTTGCGCTTGATGAGAGCACAGACATGAAGGACACAGCTCAGCTGGCGATTTTCATTCGTGGAGTTACTGCTACCCTTCAGGTTAATGAGGAGTTTCTCCAGCTTGTTCCATTGCACAGCACCACCACCACTGGGCAAGACATCTTCGACGCCGTGCTTCAGTGTGTGAAGCAACACTCCCTCGACCTGTCCCGTCTCGTGTGCATAACAACCGACGGTGCCCCAGCAATGACTGGAAAGGAGGGTGCCGCCTCACTGCTAGTGTGTCACTGTGAGGCCGCCGGACACACCCAGCCCATCCACAAGGTGCACTGCATCATCCACCAAGAGTCCCTGTGCTCCAAGTCTGCCAACCTTACTGATGTCATGTCTGTAGTCGTGAAGGTTGTCAACTCCATCCTTAACCACCGCCAGTTCCAGGCACTAACGGACCAAGTCAATGCACACTATGGTGATCTGCTTTACTTCTGTGAGGTCCGGTGGTTGAGTCATGGAGCCCTGCTGTCCAGCGTGTGTGACCTGCAGCAGGAGATTGCCACGTTCCTCCGTCACAAGAACCTCCCCGGTGCTGATAATTTTTCCAACCCCCAATGGCTTGCTGGTCTGGCCCTGCTCACAGATATCACCACGCACCTAAATGACCTCAATGTGAAGCTGCAAAGCAAAAACATTATGGTCACAGACATGTATTCCTTCATCACCGCCTTCGAGGTAAAGCTGCGCTTGTGGGAGGCTCAACTGGCTGCTGGTCAGTTTAGGCATTTTCCTCGTATTGCGGCTTGTGCACCTGATGATGTTGACCTGAACACTTGTGTTGGTGTTGTCACCTCATTGCGGGAGGAGTTTGCCTCCCGTTTCACAGGTGTCAGGCCACTGGGTCAGGGCTTCAAGCTGTTCACCTGCCCCTTTTTCTTCCCTGTGGACAAAGCCCCTGCCTCCCTGCAGATGGAGTTGGTGGAGCTTCAGTGTAATGATGAACTGAGGGCAAAGTACCGTATTGCTTCTCCACTGTCCTTCTTCCGTGACCTCGTCCTCCCTTCTAACAAATTTCCAAATTACATTGAGCATGTAAAACGCATCGTTGCCATGTTTGGCAGCATTTACTGTTGTGAACAACTCTTTTCTAAAATTAAATATGCAAAGTCTCACATTGGCTCCCAGCTAAGTAACCGCTACCTCAATGACATTCTGCTCTTGTCTACCTCATCAATCAATCCAGACATACCCTCATCATAATTACCTTTATAAAGAGGCTCAGTATCTAGTGCAAATTGCTCACACCTCACTTCAATTACACCCACACTGATAGTGAATGTAGTGGAGATGAAAGTGATGCCTGACAGTGACATGCCTTTCCCTCACACATTCTTGGTGATAGTGCCAGTATAGTGAAGTGCTGGCAGTGACAGTGCCAGTATAGTGAAGTGCCTGGCATGACAGTGCCAGTATAGTGAAGTGCCTGACAGTTACAGTGCCAGTATAGTGAAGTGCCTGGCAGTTACAGTGCCATATCTTAAAAAAGGAAGCTGTGGTTTAAGTTGTTTGTATAGAAATTTCATATTATTTGCTATATATTTGTTTTTATCTACCCTATCAGTGCTAGCTAGTATACTGATAAACTATGCTTATGTAAGCTACTTCAGATAAACATAAAGTTGCTATTATCATCATTATTATTATTATTACTATTATATATGAAAGAGCACTATAACGCTATCTCTCTCCAAGACAAGTTGCCGTGACCCAGCTGGGATCAAACCTGTAACCCTTAGGTCACGAGGCGAGCATTGAACCACAGAGCCAACCAACCCAACCCAACCCATTAGTGTACTCAAACTAAGTGGTGGGCTGCAATTATGTCAGGTTTTGTAAGCTTAAGGTCAGATTATTTTTATGTTTAGAAAGAAATATCTCTGTCCTTATTTTGCTTCTATGCCATAATGATATACTGTATTATTTTTTTTTTCTAATTTCATACATTATACACAATAATACATAAGCATGATGAGTTGGTCATGTTAGTCCTGCTGCAGTGTGTTGAAGAACTGAATGATTTTCTCAAACACTCCCCTGTTATGAATTATTGTCATTTTTGTTGTTTTAAAAGACATAAATAGATGTTTTCAAAGGGAATGTTTTATTCTTTGACAATATAAAAAAAAAAAAACCTCTTTCTTCCCTCCAAAATTGAGTTTCCTGAACAGCAGTTTCAGGGTATAACAAAAGGTAATATATATATATATATATATATATATATATATATATATATATATATATATATATATATATATATATAAATAATAAAGAAAAAAAATTCATGGGGATATATAGTCACACTATTCAGCATGCCTCTACACTGCCTGTATTTATTTGCCATTTTCCTTCCCATTTAAAAAAAAAAAAAATAACATTGCATGAATTTTCCTTTTTATATAGTCAACCGATGGGTTGGATCCAAGCTTAGGCGGGCTGCTATTGGCTGCATTTTCTCCAAAAAGAAAACTGAGCCAATAGCAGCCCGTCTAAGCTTGGATCCAACCCATCGGTTGACTAGTGTAACTCTGGCTGCTAGCGGTCACAAGAAGACCTGTTCTGTTATGTTATA
This sequence comes from Metacarcinus magister, assembly GCA_029783475.1. Taxonomy (NCBI): domain Eukaryota; kingdom Metazoa; phylum Arthropoda; class Malacostraca; order Decapoda; family Cancridae; genus Metacarcinus; species Metacarcinus magister. The sequence continues at coordinate 1,077,649 of JAPQNM010000022.1, forward strand.
TCAAGTTATTACGCTTAATAGGCACTGTTTTCTCTATCCTTTCACTATACATGATGAAGAATAACGTGTTATTGCTCCTCCTTCCCTCAAATAGACTTAGAAAGGAAGGAAAAAGGTGTACATCCCTAGTGCTACTTTCAGCCTTTCAGTCCGTCAGTCCACCAAAACACACTCACAACACTCATAACACACCACACTCACCTTCATCTATATCCTTGTAGGTCGTCATGTCCTAACACTTCTTAAACTGTGCCTAACACGCTATAATTAACACTCTTGGATGTTAACGAATAATTACTGGGTTTTTTCTCATTTTTTCGTTGTATTTTTCAATTTTTCTTTGTGTGATGGTTTATATAAGGTTTACTACCGGTTTGAATATGTTTGTATATGCTATTCTATGGTTTATATTGGTTTAATTTCATATTATTGCTTTATTCTATTATTCGATGTTATGATTGACTTTAGAAATAAACATTTTTCATGAAATAAATACGAATCAAATATAATAAATGTTTATGTAGGAAACAGATAGGTGTTACAAACGATTTTATAAAGTACATATAATTGCTTTCCTGTGTATAATAAAAATCTCAATTTTGGTTTTGTATATACGTGACCCACTAGTCAACACGGCCGTCATCTTAGTCTACCTGTTGGAACCTGTTCATGTTATTTATTAAGGTTACTTACGCTTAATAGGTAATGTTTTCTTTAAATCCGTCCACTATTAATGGTGAGGAATAATGTGTTACTGCTCCTCCATCCCTCAAAATGACATGGAGAGGAACAGGGAATGTTTAAAACGAAGACATAATATCACCAGGTTAAAGGTCCTGACTGGCTGCTAGCGGTCACAAGACTATTATTATGATTATTACTATTATTGAACTACAAATTGATATTATACGAAATGTAGATCAAAAGAAAGAGAAAAAAAAGCTGCAGTATCTACTTAATTTAACTCCTTCTCTTCTATTTCAGTCCATCCTAAAAAAAAACTTTAACCGTATCTAAGTACCATTTTAATATATTCATCTTTTGAATACAAGTCATTGGAATTTATAGTTTATTTATTTTTCTTGAATTGTTTAAAAATGTGACTAGGATGAATATATAAGAAGAAATGACGTGTTAGTAATATAATATAAGCTTGGTGTCCGCCACTAAACAAGACGCTTCACCTCAACCGACCAATCACAAGCCAGGACAGGAGCGGCGTGGGACCATGCACCAACCACAACGCACAAAACAAACCACCAGAGCAGAACAACCAATCACAACGCACGACATCACCGGCGTGGGCCTCTCAACCAATTACAAGCCTCGACACAAACCACCACAACACACCACCATCCGCCATATTGTATGTTTAGTAGCAGAGGTTACGCGGGAAAGAGTCGTGTTTATCGCTAATATTACCACCTTAAAGCGTGTGTGAAGGTTCATAATGAGTGACGTGATGGATCCTAGTAAGCTGAAGGTGGCGGAGTTACGGGCGGAGCTGCAGGCACGTGGGCTGGACAGTAAAGGAAACAAACCGGTGCTGGTGGAACGACTACGGGCGGCGCTCGAGGAAGAGGAGGAAGAAGAGGCAGCAGGTAAGGGTGAAATAAGGATAAAATTGATGTAGTTTACCCCTAGAGTGTATTACAGTGAAGGTCTGTAAGGTAGGATGTAATAGGGCCATGGGCGGGGACGGGAGGGGGGAAGATGAGGTTAGGTTAGCATTCGTAAACCTAATTATGGTTGGCCCACCCCCCTCCCCCCCTACTGTTAATAATAATAATAATAATTATGGGAATGGTAAAGGGAAGGGGAGGTTAGGTTAACACTACCATAGTTAAAACCTCATTATGGTCAACCCCGCACCACCCTTACCCCCTCCAGTTTTTTATTGGGGGGGGGGAGGGGGAGATTACCTGTAACACGTGATGCCCTTTCTTGCACGTACTAGTTAGTTAAAGTTCACTAATACACACCACTAGGAGGGTTAAGTAGGAAGGTAAAGGGAGTGACGCGTTTATCAGTACTTAACCTTATACTACTATGGCTACTTATACCTACCCTTATACTATGGATATTAGGGGATTTGAGGGATATGTATACTTTAATTAAGGGATGATTGGTACAAAAATACATAACTATCTCGTGGAAATGAAGGAATGATGCGTTTCAATGGAGTAAGTAAAAGTACGTTAACCCATCTGCGCGGGAATTTTACACCCGACCGAGGGGTCATTGACCTACTCACACTATATCTATCTTCCTCGCGTTAACTATCTATCTATCTTTCTCTCATTATATCTATCCTTCAGTCTCTTTATCCAACACGATACAACGACCAGAACAAGTATCAAGCTCAAACGTCACAAATCTTCACTCTTGGTATATGCGTGATGTGCTTAGGAACGGACGCCCTACGCATTATTAATCAGAATCTAACCGCTGTTCAATGTTTTAGTACAATCTTGAGGTGGTGAAGCAGGTACTACTGGCTCACATGACTTGGCATAACTTGTGTACATGTTAAGTTACTTGGGATAATATGGAGATAACATTAGCGTCTTTTCCCGAGGTTAATACATGTTAGATATCTGGTTACAGCACCGCAGGGTTAAGTTAGGTTTGGTTAGGGTTAGGTTATTTTAGCTTAGAGCCTCAAAACTAGTAGGCTAACCTTATCCATTTTTACCTACAGGCTATTTTATAATAATTCAGGTACATTTTTACAACTTCACAATAATGCACCTGGATATAAATAACACTCTTTGCATACATTTATATGCACTTCTAATGATTTTGACATTCATTTTCGTAGCAAATCCACATATTTTCAAATATCTCCACCATCCCCCCAACAAGCCTAGAGACCTGTGGGTTCTTGGGTAGGGAACACGAAATACAATGTAATCAAACATCAACTGACTGTCTGAAATTAGGGATTTACGATGGGATTATAGTGAGTAAATCTTCAGAATTGATCTCGGATAATGGGAAAAATATCTCCCTTTACTATAGCATTAAGTTCAAGTCACATAATAACCCTATTATATGTCTTCCCACAGCTCATGATGGAGGGGATGAGGTGGTTGCAGTCGAAGAGGAGGAGGAGGAGGTTAATGAAGAGGAGTTACTGCAGGAAGAGGAAGCAGAAGCAGAACCAGAACCAGAACCAGAGGAGGATGAAGAAATGCCTGCTGCTGCTGCTGCTGCCCCAGAGCCTACCCCTGCCCCAAAGCCTACCCCTGCCTCAAAGCCTACCTCTGCCCCGGAGCCAGTCGCTGTCGCTGCCGCAGAGCCTGTCGTTGCCCCGGAGCCAGTCGCTGCCCCGGAGCCTGAACCACCAGTGAAGGAGCCTGAGGTATCCAGGAGGAAATCTGAATCCCCTGTTAAGAGAATTGCTTCCCCTCAGAAGGAAACTCAGAAGGAACCACAGAAGGAACCTCAGAAGGAACCTCAGAAGGAGCCGGAACCCTCACCTAAAAAGCCGGAACCCTCACCTAAGAAGCCGGAACCCTCACCTAAGAAGCAAGAACCCTCACCTAAGAAGCCAGAACCCTCACCTAAGAAGCCTCAGCCAGAACCTTCAAAGAAAGCACCAGAACCAGTACCACCAGTCAAGACAGAACCTGAAGACTCAGATAAACTGGGCTATGAAGATGCTCCCATGGAAGAACTAGGTGGGTTCCTTTTTGTATTGTTTTATTGTTACTTTACTGGAATTGCCTCTGCTAACAGTTCAGCGGTAAAGACTAAATGGGTTTGTCTTCTTAATCACTGTAACCCTGACTCACTTAGGTACAGGAGGTTAGGTTAGGTTTTGTTGATGTGTAATTAATTCAATACTGAGGTACTTTGTGTTATTACAGCTGAGAAAAGTGATGCTGGCAATGGGGTGGACGTGAATATAAAGGAGGAAGAGACAGAGGTGAAACAGGAAGCTGCAGAGGTGAAACAGGAGGGTGCAGAGACCGAGGAATCAGAAGGCAGTGGTAGGCGAGGGGAGAAGAGAACCTTGTCACGCTCCTGCTCCCCTGAGGCTGCACCAGATGCTAAGAAACAGCGGCCGGAGGTGGAGGAAGTGAGGATTGAAGATGAACCTGCCTTCGATAAAACTGAAGTCGCCCTTGATTGGTGTAAGTGTTTCCCTTCTTCTATATATGTATAACTGCCTCAAGGACTTGCCATTACCACATAATATTGTAAATTGGATTAGAATTGTACATTTAATTTGTTTTATAGGAAAATAAGTGAGCTATTTTTCACCATTCTATTTAGGTATTTAAGTAAGGTTTGCAGTTAAGGAATTAATAAGTTTGATGAAAATTACTACCTTGCATGTTTTGACGGTGACTTATTAATCTTTGCAGACAACTCTGACCTAAGCTTAGTGATCAGCAAAGAGGATTACTTAAGTGCACAGCCGCTAACCATGCAGGGCTTTGGCTACATCTGGCATGGTGTGCGCGCCACGTATGGATTCACCCGCGGCCGTGTGTTCTTTGAGGTGAAGGTGGAGGATTACCTACCAGTACCCCAGTTGGAGGAGGAGGAGCTGCATCCCCATGTGGTGCGTGTGGGATGGTCTGTAGATGATGCCGGCCTCACCCTTGGAGAAGACCCGTTCAGTTATGGTTACGGAGGCACCGGCAAGGCATCCACCAACCTCAAGTTCAAGGTTAGTCATACACATTTGTAGACATTCCTTGTATTTCTTGTACAGGTTGCCTATTAATATTCCAGTTCCATCAGTTTTCCAGCATGAATTTCCCGGGTTGGTGCATCACTGTTTTCGAGAGGCACTGTTTATGTTTATGTTTTGATGGCGCTGTACCCAGAATTAGGTGTTTCCTCATGCTGGACTATCAATAGGGAACCTGTATATAATGGTGCTATTTAGAGTAATGGTGCACATAACATATATATTAAATAATTTCTTTTATACAGGACTACGGTAAGACGTTTGGTAAGGGAGATGTTGTGGCTTCATTTGTGGACCTGGAATCAGAGCCAATTGTCATCACCTTCACTGTTAACGGACAGAACCAAGGGATTGCCTATGAAGTGTCTCACTCCGATCTAGGTGACCAAGCACTCTTCCCTCACATTGTAACCAAGAACACCAGCTTCAGAGTGAGTGGTTTCTGCTGCTTTAGTACAGTGTTATGGGTTAGAGTGAGTGGCGGTACAGCTGACATGCACACACTTTTAAGAACATGAAAATAATAAGGCTGCAAAAGGCCAGTTGACCTACACAAGGCAGCTCCTGTGCACCTAACACTTACCACTTTTGAATAAATGTTTTGGTTGGTATAACATATTTCTAGCATACATGTAGATGCTGTGTGTTATATTTTATGAAAGTTGCATAGTGTGTAAGAAATACTATTACAAAGAGGCATACTGTGTGACTAGTGAATATAGAAATACATGGAAAGTGTGTCCGTGTGATCAGTAAAACCTCTTGTCTACTATTTCAATATCTTTTCTTTATTCTTATCACTATTGTTACCAAGTATTTTATTTATTTTTTGTATACAGTCAAACTTTGGAACTGAGGCAGCGTGGATGGAACCTCTCAATGGTTACACCTTTACTGGCAAGATTCCTCTGGAGGACCGGGTACTTGGTGCTCAGGGGCCGGAGAAGAGGGAGGAAGCTGAGGTAAGTGGCTTTCTATTTGTGTTTACAGGACTGTGAAGTGTAGGGGAATAACTACCTCATACATAGATTGTGTTCCAATACTAAGTCATTATGTATGTGTTTTCCAGGTGATCATGATGGTGGGCTTACCTGCTGCAGGTAAAACCACGTGGGCAGAAACTTATTGTCGGGATAACTTGGCCAAGAAGTACAATTTGTTGGGTACAAACTCCCTCATTGACAAGATGAAGGTGAATGGTCTGCCGCGTCGCCGCAACTATAGTGGTCGTTGGGATGCACTGATTGACCGCTGCACCAAGTGCCTCAATAAGTTGCTTGAACTTGCCTACAAGCGCAGGCGCAACTTCATTATTGATCAGGTTAGTAGATCTTCTGCCTCACCTTGGTCCCCGTGAGCACATGTCTGGTCCACCGAGTGACCATTCAGCCTGGCAGGATGCACCAGTGGCTGACTCAATCACAGTAACAGGCCATTCACGTTTTAGTGGTAAGTACATATTAACAAGTCACGCAGCTGAGCACGAAGCAGTAACACAGCATCAACCATGACACTTGATGGGCAAAGATCCACACAGTACACGGTGAGTCCACGGTAAGTCCAGTAACTATGGTCTTTCCTTTCAGGTTCTCAAGGTAAGTGTCCGAGAATTTTCAGATCAAACCATCTTTTCCGTGAGGTATGTTGTGTAGTTTTTTCCTCCCACCCACCCAACACCTCACCACCCATGGCTAAGTAGCAGGTAAGGTGCTCACAATCCTTGGTATAAGGATGGCAACACTTAGCTTATAAACAGATAATGATGTTCTTGAAGAAGAAAAACTTTTGAAGCTAATTAGGGTGAGAATGAATGGAGTTCTCTAGTTCAAAAACTTTATCATATATCTTAGATTTAAGGCAGTAGGCAAGATTTGAGGATGCTCAAATGATGAATATGAATGTGATGGTTTAAATCTATAGTGAATAAGGTTGACATAGCTAGTGATGACTTTCAGCCTGTTGATCATTTCAATGACTCCCAATACTTAGGTATTACTAGTTACAGGAATAACATAAATAGGATGAAAATGGTTTGGTTGTCCGGAAAAGAATGTGTGTATGTTACCGATGTTTTAGATGCAACAAAAGGCTGTTATTTAAAACATTAGAAGAGAGAAAGAGAGATTGGTCTATCATAAAACATTTATGAGGAAAACTTTTATAATATCTTGACACAATGGTATAGCGTATTTTGGGTGAAATACATTTAGGCATTTTTGTTGCTTACTTTTGGAGTGGGTCTCCAACTTATTTGGTTCTTGATAATCGGATTGATCCTTCATTTGTTTTATTTTGAAACCTGACAGCCTGCTATTGATTGTATGAAGATCTTCTGATATACTTTGATTTTCATTTTGTTTTGTACAATTTCTATCTGCAATACGGTACTGACTGTGTATTACATAATGTCTAGGATGTCTTACGACTTCAATTATTAGTATCTTGTAAATTTTCTTAGTTTTCATGGTATGAGAGCGTTTTACAGATGTATTTCATTAGCTGTAATTCAGGACAACACAGCAATTGTGTCACATGGGGACAAAAAGAAAAGCAATCGTGTTTTGAGGAAGAAAATCGTATAATTTAACATGCTGAAATGATGATAGGAAAGGTACTTTGATTTATATTATGATATAGAGAAACATTTAAAAAAAAAACGAGATGGGAGAAAATGCACACAAGACCAGTTGTTACATAAGAGTGGCGATGACCATGTAAGTAGGACCAGTTGTCAGAACACAGGCAGTGGCAGATCATACAAGTGAGATTTACTGTTGCAGAAAATTGAAGATAGAACATGTGTAAGAGTGAGGTAGCAGTCGATGAATATGAAGAATAGCTGTTTTTTGCCCCAAATTTCTCTGAATTAAGAATTGTTTCTGTCTAAACACCTTGTTTGTGGTTTTATAAGAGGAAATATAATTATTATGCTTAATCGTTATTATCACTTAGTTGAATGAGGTACATACATGCATATATACATACAATCCTGTAGGTTTTGTCCTCGGAAGCTAGAGAATAGATGAAGCAGACTGCTTTGAAAGTTATTTGAGAGAAAAAGTATAAGGTACAAATGAGAGAAGGTGACTACTTATCTTGTGGGAGAAAAGAAAGCAACAGTTTGTAATGGATGACGGGGAAAGTTTAATGTAGTACTAATGAAGGTTATGTCTCAAATAGTATCAAGGGATGAGTTTGCCAAGATCACTCCTTCCAGGGGCTCTCCAGATTGGAGTAATATTGCTTCCCTGGCAGTTTATTATAATTTGTCATGATCTATAATACAGTTAGTTTTAGTCTATTTATTAGTAATCTAGTGAATGAGATTCAAAATATTAATAATGTATTATTATATCACCACTTCTGCTGTGTTACTACCGTGTCTGTGTTTACGGCACCTTCTGGATCTTACATATTTATATAAGGGCTCAAAGCATCCGTCCAGGAATCCTCGTAGCCCTAAACAACAACAACATATTTATATTCAGTTCAATTGCAATTCTAACTGCTGCCAATGCGTCTCGTGCTCTTCTATTTTGATTATGTTTTTTCAGATTGATGAAGAATATGGGGAAGAATAGTAGATATGAATGTGAGAATTATAGAATTACAAGTGTTTTAAGTATAGCTGGAAAGGTGTATGAAGAAGTTGTGATTGAACAGATGCAGAACACTTGAGAAGAGTAAAGAGGGTTTAGAAAAGGTAGCAGATGTGTGGATCAGATCTTTTTACTGGATGTAGTAGAGAAAATAGTAACAAAATGAAAGAAAGTTTATGCACCGTTCATAGACCTTGAGAAATTGTATTGATAAAATGGATTGGATGGCAGTGTGGGGTGGATGGAAGTTTACTGAATGGGATGAAAACTTGTTGTTAGGTTGCAAGGCTATGTATGAGGATAGATAAAGAAACAAGTTGAAAGTTTTGGAATACAAGTCTATTTGATTTTAGCCACTACTCATGTGTTGTGTAAGGTAGGAAGGGAAGGGAGAGTGAGTATAACTGCCTGACACTGCAGTTTAGATATGGTTGTGTTGTATGAGCTCAGTCCGTAGTAAGTAATCATTAGTCATGTCGTACCAACGTGGTCTGTGTCTGTTATATCTGTTGTTTTGAGAGATTAATGTAATTCTAATAGGGTTTCATTCCTCACTGGCTTAGAATTGAGGTGGTGTAACTGATTTCATGGAAAAATTATGTATGTTAAACTTTTGTTTCAAAATTAGCAGCCTGTAAGGCAGTGGTTCCCAAACTAGGGGTAATTTCCCCCCTGGGGGTAATATAACAGTTTTTCGGTGTAATGGAGGGATGACAGAAAAGAAAATATATCTAGTGTTTTAACATAGCCATATACATCAATATTGACAACATTTTGTGAAGGGGGTAGCACGCCTAATGTGGCATGTTAAATTAGGTGAAATTAGCTGAAAAAGTTTGGGAACCTAGGCTGTAAGGTTACTGTTAAACTATCAAAGGCATCATGAGTGGCTAATACTATGTGATTAAATGAGTATCAAGGGGTGTGTGCCTCTTATGGCCTGGAGACAATGCTTGTACAAACACCAATGTATTGTTCTCATGGATTTTTAGATCAATCAAAATCAGTACTTTTGGTAAAAAAAAAAAAAATACATTGCTGCTCTTGCTTCAATCTTGGCTTTAAAGTTACAATCTTTCATAGATTTAAAGAAACTCGCCCATCTGTAAACCCAAATTGTGAACAAAAGTTGAACAGCCGTGCAATAGATGATAATTGGTATTCAGCATCACCCTTGAAACACACTGCAATTGTTGTTAGGTGTATGTGGAGTCATGGTGGTATTTGGGGTTTGAACAAATAAATATCACCCCAACATGTCTCCGAAGTAGAATTACATTGTAAAATTGAATGAGTACGAGATTGAGTGAAGGTTCTCTGGTGTCCCCACACTGAACTTTAGGTTAACTTGCAATGAGCAGTGTCAGATGTAAATTATTATTATTATTTAATTATTTATTTATTTTATTTTTTGTCCTTAACCAGTGGCGTTGCTAGGCATTAGATGGTCAGCCTCCGCCCGTTAGTAAACCAAGTTAGATTTTTTTAAGTGGCGCCTTGTCTCTTGTTACTTCCTTTACTCTACAGACAGTGGCAAAGTGTGCATCTGTCACAGTGTTACTTCAAATTACTTATGATGATTGTAGAAGAAACTATTGAAGAAGAATGTGTTTGGATTATGTGATGGCAGCTGAGTTGATGGAATTGGTCTCATAACTCAGGATGGTTCTTCAAGCATGAGAGAGAAAGAGAGAGAGAGAGTGGGAGTGAGAGAGATGTTGGGAGTGTTGGAGTTTGAGAGTAGTGTGGCTGAAAGGCTTAGACCATTGAGACTGAACAAAAATGCTTATATATATATATTTATATCTTATTATCTTATGATGGGAGTCATTGGAAAGGATTACACAGGCTGGATGTACATTTAGTTAGTTGAACTTAGTTAAAAGTGCACATGTAGTAAGGTTTTTATAACAAACATGAATACTAGTTTGGAATTGACATAAGGCTCTTGAAAAACAGCAGCAAGAACTGTCTGTTTGGAATTGAAGCTTTATAATCTTCTTTAATTGCAGAATATCATCAAAAAAGGGTAAGTTTATTTAGGACAAATTAGGTCATGCATAGATATAATATACAATTGATATACACTATTAAGGAGAAAAAAAGAGATAGAGATATAGACAGATACAGAGAATTTATAGGAAGTATTTTAGAAGCAAAATAATATATGGATAAAGAACGTGATTGCTCATTTCAGCAGGTCGAAATGGCGAGGTTTGGCAGGTACGTATGTTACCAAGTAAAGAGGGAGGGAAGGGAAACGAACAGAGGAACTGCTATTAATCTGTTCTTCCAGGCTGTCTTTACAGAGGAGACTAGGACACAGTAGTCCCTAGGTTCGGGCATGACCTTAAAGCCCCAAAAATGCCTAATGTTTATCTCCTCTGGTACGGGACAGACGAATGTTTACCCATCGGCTCAGAGGCGTAAAATGAAGGGTTTTGCCGGCTTCAAACGTCGTGCTGTTGTTATTTGTCCCACTGATGAGGATCTCAAGAAACGAACTGAGAAGCGAGAGAAGGAGGAAGGCAAGGATGTCCCGGAGAAGGCGGTGCTAGAGATGAAAGGTAAATAAAGACCCGCAGGTAACCACAAAATGACCATGGACACCTATTGTCATTGTGTTGTTTGTCGTTGTTGCTGGTTGCTGCCTCTCCTCATTGATGAATAATGTTCTTTCAATTATTATGATTATTTTTCATTTATTGTTTTTAGTTCCATAATATGTTGATGCTTGCCCCCTCCCATCTATTATTGTTGGTCTTGATAGGTCTCATCATAAGAGTTCTATTTTTATATATCTTTACTTTCCATCACACATTTGTAGTCCTAAGGAACACGAGGAGGTTTTCATTCGTTTTTGAGTCACTAAAACAAATCCTTCAAGAAGTCCTCTTTTACATTCATCACTTAAGCATATGTTGTGTAATATGCAAATGCAGCAAGAAGTGTATCTATCCCCTTCAAAAAAATAGAAAAAAGCATCCTAGGTCTTCAGTCAATTCAGTAAACATTTGTTGGGCGTGACTGTATTTGCAGAACAATCACACAATCACAGATGCCGTCAAAGGGACTTATGTAAAAGAGGTTCACCAGAGAACTATAGAGAAGTGGCTGCTTCCTACTTGATTATTTCCCAAGATGGCACTGCATTCTCCTGGAGCGAGTGAGAGCCTCTAGTGTGGTCAGGGGGAGGATAAGTACTAAACACTCTTCCTAATGCACAGCCAACTTCAAGCTGCCTGAGGAAGGAGATCTGTTTGATAATGTGGAGTTCGTAGAGCAGCAGGGAGAGGACGCCATCAAGCTGGTGGAACAGTACAACAAGGAAGGGGAGGAGGCTGGCTTCGGACAGAAGAAGAGCTTCCGTGGAGGCTTTGCTGACCGTCGTGGAGGCTTCATGGATCGACGAGGAGGATATGGTGAGATTCTATTTGTTGTCTTATTTCAAAATTAAATAGAGAGATATATTCATCCTTCCTTTTATTAATCATGTACAGTGGTCCAGTTATGTAAGTCATAACCTTATGATGAATATGTAGTAGTAGTGTTTGATATATGCATACAATATAAAATGACTTTTCTCTCACTTTAATGCTTTTTCTCCTTCGTTGGCATTAATGTTGTAGCCGGTAATCGTGGAAATAACTTCCGGGGAGGCTGGGACCGGGACCGTCGTGGAGGCTACACAGACCGCCGGGACCGAGGTGGTTGGGCGCGTGACCGTGACTACAGCCGGGGAAGCTACAACAGAGAAGGCGGCCGTGGCACCTACAACAGGGACTACAATCGTGGTGGATACAACAGAGAAGTGACCCGGGCTGGATACAACAGAGACAAGGGAAGCCGATCCGGTTACCAAAACAACTGGAACAGGACACCAGTGAGTCTTATGTTGCTTGGTTCACATTTTCTTATTTTCCTTCAGCTTGTCTGGTTTGTCATTGTACTAGAATTGTAGAACTCTGCATTGTATAACTGGTTTTGACTGAGGTTCTCCATCAGTTTATTCCTTGTATCCCTTTGTCAGAATACCCAAGGGAGTCAAAGCTACAGCAGCAGCAACTACAGCAACTACAACCAAGGATGGGGTAACCAGAGTTATGGGTATGGTCAGGGTTATAGCAGCAACTGGAACCAGCAGTATTACCAACAACAGCAGCAGACTCCGCAGCAACAACAAACGCAGCAGCAGTATTGGGGATCTGTGAGTGTACACCTGTCACCTGTGTGTTGGGCTTCTTTACACTTGAATTTTATAGTGTATAACAGGCATTGTAAAGTAGGATCATATCGTGCAATCTATATGTAACATGAGAATTTCAAGTACAGCATGTGAACTTATCTGACGGATTTATTGTTTACAAATGTTGTTTATGAGAAGCTTGTATACATAAACATGATAATTTACTTTGATACATAGATGCAAATAATGACAAATGTTCTCCACAGGGGTACGGGTATGGCAGTCAAGGGTATGGATCAGGGCAGCAGTATGGTACCTCGTCTACCAGTCCGACCAGTTCCAACAGCAGCAGCTGGGGCCAGCAGGGCAGCTGGACTGGATCTGGATCAGGGCAGCAGCAGCAGTGGGGTAGCAGTTACAGTAAGCCGTCATGGGGGGGTGGATCCGGGTACAGCTCCAGCAGTAGCCAGAGGAGGTAGATTATCACTACCTGTCAACCCTTTTTCTATAATGTGTGCAATGTGTGTGTGTTCTTCTATCCACATACACTGATCACACCCAAGACTTTCGTGTACAAGAAGTCCCCTGTCTACACTACACAGTTTATTTTGTTTAAATCATATTTTCTGTGAATTGTTGAAAATTTTATCTATCAAGTTCCTCCTTGCTCATGAGTAAAGGATTGATTTATGAGAACTATTTGGAGTCACTTTAGAACTACATGAATTGTGTGTAGTACGAGGATTTTAAGTTATTATTACAGACACACACAGGATGTTGAATAACGTCTTTCTGCGTTAGCTGTTATACCACAGTTATGTTACACTTGATATAGCTAGGCTATTATTGCAATTTTTATTTTTAATCATAGTATTGATTTTGATTAACATGACAACTTTATCCTTATTTAATATTGTGGTGGTAAGCTTTTAACCCATTCACTGTTGCACGATAACAACAGGAACTAGATTATTGTCTTCAAGATGTGAAGTAAATATATGAATAATGGTAGTTACTTAAATTAATGAAATCAAGGATAGTTAACAACCAATGTCTAGGGTCACTACTGATGGCACAGCATAGAGGAAAATATTTTAGGCTAGTTGTGACACCTCCCTACCCCCCTTCCCACCTCCCATACTCATCGCATACATACAAACGCATACACCTACTGTGTGTGTGTGTGTGTGTACGCAATGCATGTGTTTGTATGGGTTATGAATGCACCATTATTCTGATAGCAGTGAAATGATTATGAAAGTAAATCCTTGTGGCTTTTTCACAGGATAACAAGATGAACAGTCATGGAGTAACTTAAGTTTGATAAATTTAATCTTAGTTTTATCAGCCAGTGAAATTTCGTGCACGTACGCCATGTTCTCTACAATGGTAAATTGCAATAATTCTGCAGACAAAGGCAAGATAAATGAACTTGGTCATGTTTGTCAATTAATTCTAGTTGGAATAAAATTGAAATGACATGAAGGGAAGAGGCATTGCTATCCTGCTGCATTTAGACATGGCCACTCAATGTAGTGTTTAATTGTGCATGTATTAGGTTGCTTTGTTAGTTTTTTCACTTCATACACACACACACACACACAAAGGGATCTAATTGAAGTTTACAAAGTTTTAAAGGAAGTGAGAAAAGTATACGGATACCAAAAAAACATAGCTTTCCCTATAGAGGCATAGTTATCTGGAATAACTTTGATATAAAATTGGTCCATAGTAGAAATTACAAAGATTTTTAAAACCAGCTATGCCACAACTGGTAAAACAAACACACACACACACACACACAGAGTGAGTAGTAAATAATCGGATACAATCAATCATGTATTTCATAAGTTAATTGCTGTATTCTGGTCGTCAAAACTATTAAGAGTTAGTTCTCAAATCTATGGGGTAGACAGACAACATTTGCAGAGATAATTTACTTTGATATTTATTAATAGAATATGAGTAGTTATATTCAACTGTTTATCCAATATATTATACGTATACCTAATTATTGTATTATTTTTGCTCAACCTAGAAAAGTTTAATTATGAAATCTTAAAAAACTCTTTTCTTTAATTTCCATTTTATTCACAACCCACATGATTATAACCTGAATTAATGTATGAAATAATCACAAAAGAGTACATGTCATCTATGCTAAGATTATAGGAATTACCTGAAAAGTTGTTGAAGATGGCACTAAGTTTGTGTATTTACAGAGTTTATAATAAGCCTTTGTGTCCTGGACATAATTTGACCTAGTAATAGTAATAGAGAGGAAGGCATTACTAATGCTAAACAATGAATGGGTTAGAAATATTTGATAAGCAGAAGTAGGATGAACTTAGTTGAAGTTATAGAGCTTTAGATGATGGAGAGATAAAGTATGATTTAGTGTTTACTTTAGTATCTAGACCCGAGGTGCGTCTTGTCTGATGCAGAAACCTTGTCCTGAAAGTGGATGTTGTGTAAATTGGACTTAAATATATAGTTATATATAGTCACCAAATTGTCCTCTTTAATTAAGATTTCATAGTTTTAAGGTTTTCTTTACAGCTTGAAAAGGTTTGAGTGCAACATAATATGTACAAACTCCTGAATGTAGTCACAACATATATATTGCTTGTAAGCATCCCTCTATTGGTAAGATAGGTACGTGAAATATTATTTATGCATATGTTTTATCATGAAAATGTCTTGTGCTTCATAGAGAATCATTAAAGATACAGTAGACCTATTTTTATTCTTATTGTACATATGAAGGTGAAATGGAAAGGTTGATATACCCATGTAGCATTCTCTTAAAGGATTTCTTTTACTTTTTTTTAAGAATCTTTACTGATCAAAACATGGTAAGTAGGAGGTAAAAGTAATGAGTGTGTATAATAAATTTATGTCTAGTAGAGATGAAGGAATAAAATGTGGATTGATTGTGTCAAATGTAGCATTCTAAGATGGTTTGCTAGAGAGAGAGATGACAACAATGAATGTGTTGGGTGCAAAAGGATGACTCCCAGTGTAATGAGAGCACTGCTACAGTATTTAAGAAGGTTAAGTATAATCTTCATTTTCCCTTCTGTCCAGGCCATCATGAATAGTAACTGTCTCTAAACATTTACTTCTCAACTTACAAAGTGGGCCAAGTGGCTCTGTGGTACAATTGTGGTCTAAAAAGGGTAAAAAAAGACAATTATTTACAATTTGATAGGCTCGCTTAAAAGTACATATTGATAATAAAATTACAAAAATATTTGTCAGATCAATAATCACTATGTGAAGCTTGAACTGTTACGATTTATCAAAAATTATCCATCTCTATCACGAACTCCATTATCACAGTCCAATGTTTAACACCACTATCAATACAGAACCAGGAACACTCAAATCAATAACATGCTCATCATTTTCAAGCAGGTATAAAATTAAGAAGCTTTTTCCCACTATGAAAAACAATTAGTATCCAGCATTTATGTTTTAAATTCTCTAAAAGTAAACTTATTTATACAATGTAGGAATGAACCTAAAAAGAATCATTATATAAAATAAATAAATAAATAATTAGAACTAACAAAAAACTATTGAGAAGCAATAAACAAACACCATAAACTTGCACTGCAGATTTACAGTAAAAAAAACTGGAATAAGTAAAAGTAATAATTATCTGAATTAGAAAAAAATTAAAACTTATAACACACAACAGATTCTCAATACAAAAATGGAATGAGGGCAAGTAACCCTTTTCTATGTATATAATGTTGTATACAATGTTTCCTTCACTTCCACCCACCTCACAAAAACATGTATCTAACATACAAAGAAATCAAATAGGGTGAATTTCCCAGGTACAAAATCAACAGAAACTCGCATAACTCAAATTGATAATGTATAAGTGGTGATGTGCTAACTGCAGCATCATGTGGCGAAGCATTTCTTAAAATCATTCTTTTGAATCCTTATATCCAAAAGGACTACTATGACTTGCCAAACAAATACAAATTCTTTATCAAGTATTTATAAAACCGTATATATCGGTCATACAATTGTAACAACCTTATTCA
This sequence comes from Metacarcinus magister, assembly GCA_029783475.1. Lineage (NCBI taxonomy): Eukaryota > Metazoa > Arthropoda > Malacostraca > Decapoda > Cancridae > Metacarcinus > Metacarcinus magister. The sequence goes on from JAPQNM010000022.1 coordinate 1,094,200, forward strand.
TACATCCCATCAATCAGAAAATCAACATAATCATAATGCCTCCTTGCCCAAACATCCTTTAGTCTATGATATCCTACGGCCACCACCACCACCACTAACAGTACCAAGGCAACAATCATGAAGATGGGAGCGTAACTCACTTCACTACGCACAGCACCCGCATCATCAGCTGTGGTTGGCTTAAAGTGTGCAATGTTAGTTACACTTTCAGATTTAGAAGGCATATCAGAGGAAATTGTTTTAACTGAATCTGACAAATGTGAAGAATTTCCTTTTACTGAAACCAGGGTATCATTTGACTTTTCTTTAACAAGCTGAGGAATTGGGATAATATTCAAGGTTTCTTTAGCCTCTTTCTCATTACTAACCTCTTTTTTTATTTCATCAATTTTTGCAGGATCATTTTTATTATTTATATCATCAGTAGATAATGGGGCAATATTTGTGTTATTCATATTATCACTGGAAACTAATAGTAAGTTATGGACTAAGGAATCTTGTGCCATTTCAACACCCTTACGAGGAGACACTGATGGAGTGGAAGACTCGGGGTCAGCTCCCTTCTTGGCTACCACAGAGGGGATGAAATGTACCTCTTTCTTAGGAACAACTGATGACTTCTTAGTTGGCACACCTTTCTTGGGGACTGAAAGCTTCTTTTCAGTGCCCGAAGACTTGGCATCAGATTCTAGCATAACAAAAAGGAGTGGTATGAAATCTTTAGTAAAAGTTTTGGTTTAATAAAAGTTTCCTCATATATAAATGCTTCAATATCGAATTTGTAAAGTTATGAATAAAATAAAACTAAGATACAAGGAAGAAGCACAAGGGTTATTCTTATTCATTATTAATTTGTTAGTTTATTCTTTTCTTTCTTTTTTATTACTTTTTAGGATGTTTCTTATATTGCATGAGCTTGAACTCTTAAATAGTATCAATGAGCTGTCTCTGAAAGTAATTCTTAATTAAAACCACGATATACATACTTTCTAGTTTGACAGCAACAGGAGTGGGCAGAGGCTCTGGGAGTTCAGTTGTAGGGAGAGTTTCCATCATTTCCTCTTCCTTAGAAGCCAAACCCTGTAATCATATTATTTAATTAAACTCAATTTAATCCATAGCAACTACTTTTATGAATACAAATTGCAAATTCAACAAGAATCAGCTTAAGTTTATACAATCTCAAAATAAATTAAATGTTCTATATAACTTTGATGCATTTCACAATTTGTTGTATGGTAAAGCAACACAAAGTTTCAGATTTATAAGTCCCTTCCTGAAGAGGGTTAGACACACTGATTCAACCATATCTACAACTACCTTAATGCACTTATCATTCATTAAAAACTATACTCTTATTCAATACATATATTTACCTTATACTCTGCATGGTCATAAAATTCTTGCAGCAGAGGTTTGTCAGTTCCAGTAACTGATCTTTCTCCTCCAATTGGTTCCAAGGATTGTAAGGGTTGTTCAAGAAGGCAATGAATCTTTGTGACCAAAGCCACCATCACCAATGTTATACTTGGCCGCCTCACCCCCATACTGCCTGCAATGAAAACCTAATAAATAAAAGATTATGTAATACAATCATATGAATCAAATATATAGTATACACCTCAAACTACTCCAGAATACTATAGATACTGAACATATACATTCATATTATATGGATGCATTATACAAAGTCATACTTATTTTAATTTCATAAAACCAGTTATAGGTGACAGATGCAATGCTAGGGTGTGTATGCCAGTGTCGAATATGTATTTTTATGCGTTTTCAGATGAGCGTCGAAGGGAAGGCAAAGCGACGCGTCCCCAGGTGTATGACCCCAATGATTGATTTATTGATTACTCTTTTGCGGAACCAATTAAGCATAATTTAAAATAAATAATTTTTTTTCTCTTGAACCTATGACGCCGGTAGGCTTGATGGAGGCGTTCAATGGTCAGCCTCCCCCCATTAGTAGCATAGGTTAGATTTCTTAAAGTGACGCCTCATTTCTTGTCAAGAGGCTCATGCTACCCGCGGAAGCTCCTCATTGGATTTTACGTTGCAGTCCCAGTTGCGGATAGTGTTATGGCAGCATGTGGGTGAGCTATGGCCACTTGGCAGTATTTCCAAGGAAAAGAGGCCAGTTTGTCGCAGGACTCAAACTGTTAGCAACTTTTTCATGAAGTTTGATAAAGAAAATAATAGAGCCAATTGTAACACAGGTTATGGCAGAACGAAAGATTTTTGAGAAGACTACGTTCTTACTCAAATGGGTTAAGAAATGAAAGCAACAACAGGACAGTGATGAACAAGTTGCCAAAAAAATTTTGGCCAAAGAATAATTGAAGGTGAATGAAGTACACAGCGTAGTGTGAGATGACCTGAAAAGTAAAGTAATATGGACAAGTTATAGTAAAGGAGGTGATGAAAGATGTGATTTTAATGTAAAGAAAGAAGTATGACTGAATATGAATAGAGAGATGCAAGAATAATGTGGCTGAAGTGTAAAATTGGATAATGAATTAATCTTACTTTTCTATCATGCTCCTCTCAGTACAAAGACAACAAAATGGAAATTAAATTATAGATAAGCTCTGAAAGGGGAAAGTGAATGCTTAAGTAAGTGGTAAAAGTATAAATGAAATTGTTAGGTTAGAAAATAAGGAGTACATTACCTTAGTGGAATAAGAGTGATACTATTAAACTGCATAAATGTGTTAAAAGGTGACTATTCTAACCATAAACCTGCAGAAATGTGTTTAAAACTTAGCAAATAATCTCTCTCTCTCTCTCTCTCTCTCTTAGACCACTGTCCCCATAGAGTTGGTCCCATTCTTATTAATTTACTTGCGTATGCACAGTAGAGGTGACTGAGGAAACACACACACACTAACACTTCACACACACACACACACACACTCGTCTGTAGCTTCTGTGTACATCTCAGTCTTATCAGTAACACATCTGGATATATTCACACAGATATGAGAATACACGGGATGCTGAACTCACTTACCTAACACTAGAGCTGGAAATGAATCCCTTAACAATAGGAAACAAAACTCACCTCCTTTATTTACTCTACACTTTCAGTTTCTCTTCTTAACTGCAGTGACCAACCTCAGTGACGTCATGCGACCCTGCAGGATGCCGATACGCCACACTAAAATCCTTCACAATATATATGTGCATACACTCTAATACCACATTGCTCCTGAATTTTAGTTAACAGTATTTTAAGGATATCGAATTTTGCAGATTCGTCAGCCTGTGAGCCCATCAGCCCACCATAACATACTCACAACACAACACACTCACCTTCATCTCTATCCTTGTAGGTCACCGTGTCCTAACACTTCTTTTACTCTACCTAACACAATATAATTAACACTCTTGGATGTAAACAAATAATTACGGTGTTTTTTCCTCATTTGTTCGTTGTATTTTCCGTTTTTCTTTGTGTTATGGTTTATTTAGGCTTTACTTTCTGTTTGAATAATTTGTATATATTCTATTATATGGTTTATATTGGTTTAATTTCATTATTACTGCTTTATTCTATTATTCGATTTTATGATTGACCTTAGAAATAAACATTGTTCATGAAATAAATACGAATTAAATATAATAAATGTTTATGTAAGAAACGGATAGGTATTTCAAACGATTTGTTTAAGTATATATAATTGCTTTCCTGTGTATAATAAAAATCTCAATTTTGGTTTCATATATACGTGACCCAGCAGTTAACGTACGGCCGCCACCTAAAGGTACCTGTTGAAGCTATTTACGCTTAATAGGTAATGTTTTCTTTATATCCCTCCACTATTAATGGTGAAGAATAATGTGTTACTGTTCCTCCATCCCTCAAAATGACATGTAGAGGAACAGGGAAGGTTTAAAACGAACAAATATTATCACCAGGTTGGATGTTCTGTCAGCTGCTAGCGGTCACAACAACAAAACCTCTTCTGTTATGTTCTATCAAGTTATTACACTTAATAGGCACTGTTTTCTTTATATCCAATCACTATTAATGGTGAGGAATAATGTGTTACTGCTCCTCCATCCCTCAAAATGACATGTAGAGGAACAGGGAAGGTTTAAAACGAAAAAATATTATCACCGTGTTAGAGGTTCTTTCTGGCTGCTAGCGGTACAGGCTCAAGTCTGAGTCTGAGTCCAACGTTGCAGTAATCCTATAAATGAGCACTTGTAAAAAGCTTTTTTAGGTTTTTCATGTCACCTATCTTGTGAATTAGTATTACTAAAGCATTTTTCCAAGGAACAGGTTTGCAAGCATTTGGTAAAAAGTATTGCGAGTTTGTCGAGTAGAAAATCACCAGCGTCCTTGATTAAGTCAATTGATAAACCATCTGAACCTCCTGTTTATTCCTTTTAGCATGGAAAGCATGAACACTGAAGTACCCTGCGTAAACGCAAGTGAAATAAAGAAACTCTCCTCTATTATGTTTTCAAGAATATATCATTTTCATCAAAGTTTTCTTCTGTTACCTGGATGTTGCAACTCCATTAATTCCTAAAGATATACTATATATAGGAAAATAGTGTGGATTGACTAAATACAAGACAATTAATATATATAGTCATGGGTTAATTGGTATCAGACTGTATTGGGGCTTTATCTATTTATCTATTTATTAATTTATTCATTCTTTTTTTTATTTAATTCTATTTATGTATTTTTTAATTTTATATTCAAGTGTGTATTTACTATTTACCTAGTTGTATTTACCTAGTTGTAGTATACAGGGCCTGAGTTATACTCGTGTGGTCCTGTCTCCGTATCTATCGTTGTCCAGTACTCCAGTTGTGTATCCTGGTATTCAATGTTCCAACTGAAGTTATTAGTGTTTGATGGAAGGCTATTTACATGTGGTTGCAGTGGATAATTAATTGTTCCATTCAACCACTGCCACAGGAGCTTGTAAGTGGTAGAATAGTGACCATTCGCCCACCATCCTGCCAGCAATTAAGGTAAGATATACAACTAATCAAGGCTTTATATCTCAAACAAGTGTGTTGACAGAATGTTTACTACTGTCCATACACACACACTCTCTCTCTCTCTCTCTCTCTCTCTCTCTCTCTCTCTCTCATAGGCAGAAAATAACCATCAAATATGTATCTTCCACACACGCACACCCTTCACAAATACCTACCACAATATGGATGACAGCCAGCTGACAGTCAACAGTGCCGTTACTAGACAGTGTAGAAACGACTCGAGTCACGCAAGTTTGTAACAGTTAATTGTTGTTACTCAGCTTGTTAGGTGTGGAATGAGGGGGAGGGTTAGCTTTGTGGTGTAATGCTTGCCTAGTGACTTTAAGGTTGTTTAGTTCGATCCTGGCTCACGGTAGTTTAATAATGTGAAGGGTAGTGCTCTCGTTAACCCTATAGCAATACTATTTTTTTATGTTTTATTTTTTATGTCTTGCCCTATAGCATCTGTAGGCTGTCTACTGCGCGGCTCTGATGCCCTGAAGGATTTTTTAGGGGCCGTGATGATGATGGTTGATCCTTTCCTGTTAGTGGTGCAGACATTATTTTTTTTAAGTGGCGCTTGTGGAGGTTCATGTCGACCCCTAGAGTCTCCGATGCACGCGCAGACGAAAACAGGGTTGATTATCAGCATGTGGATTTCTTCGGCCACTCGACGATTGCATCTAGTATATACCCTTTGTGTAAACCACGAATTTGCAGGTGTGTAGTCCTTACTATTTTTTATCATCAAGAAGCAAGTATATATATATCGTAGAAGTTAACTAAAAGTGAAGGAGCGAGTGAGGGGTTTGAGGATTCTATAATAGCCTCTGTATTCTCCCCTATGAAAACCAGCACAGTAGGGATGGGGAGAGCATATATGCCTTGTTTTTTGGCTACCCACTGTCTTTTAATGGGGATATAAGCCAGGTATATAGATAGTTAGAATTTTAATATAGAATTGAAAGAATGGAGGAGGATCAGTACAATTATTCTTTCCGTCATGCCTCACACAGCATAAGATAGGATAGGAAACTAACATCATATGGAAAGGTAGTTATGCAAAGTTATGAGAACCTTATTCATTGCCCAGACCTATATAGAGGTATTTTTCGATACAGTTCTGCGCGATTATTTATTTATTTATTTTGTTTTGGGGTGCGAAGTGAAACTGATGTAAACTCACACAAACTTTATTCCGTAGTCAACCTCCATTACGTTTTCCTTCCTCCTTGAAGCTGCTGCCCAAATCACAGTGAGGTTTTAAATTTCACGTGAGCGTAGGACAAATATTCCTTTCGTGTTCATGAGATAATCAATGACATGGTATAAATGTAAAAGTATAATGAATGCCTTGAACATGCAGCCGTGGTAATGCCTCTTAATATTACAGCAACATGATAATAAATTAATTCGATCCCTTCTTATTAATTATTTCGCCGCAAACTGCATGATTAACCTACCCTGTATAATGCTAATTTAAATATTACTTAAAGCACGTTTTTGGAGAGGAAAGACTTTTTAAGGGTATATGTTTGTGAGAGGTGGAATACATATTTATAAATTAAAGAAGATTACAAAATGCTGTGTGTGTGTGTGTGTGTGTGTGTGTGTGTGTGTGTGTGTGTGTGTGTGTGTGTTTATTTATTGACTCGTGTTTTCTTCTATTAAGATGGTTTTAGCAATGTTTCTAAGAGCCAACGGTATGGTGCTCCAATCCTGTTCTTCTTCCGCGCTGGCACTGTTTAGATAAGTCACTCCTTCAGTACCTTTATTCTTGACGTGCTTTCTCTTATTGGGTGTATTATTTACGCTGACGTCTTCTTCGTGTGCTTTATCATCTTGTGCGTTATGTGTTCCTTTATTTCCATCATTTTTCTTGCGATTGTTTTCTATTTTCTTCACAATTTCTTGGATAACTTCATCGTCTTCGTTGCTGTTTTCTGCTTTACTATCATCCTTCTCCTCCTTTTTTTTCTTATTCTTATTCTTCTTGTTCGTGTTGCTTTTTATTCCCTCCTCTCCGCTATTTGTATCTTCTTGATTTGATTTCTTTTGATCTACCTGATTCTTCTTCTTCGTATCGTCATCATCATCATCATCATCGTCATCATAGCTTGGTTGAGTCCAGGTGGAGAGGAAGTCTTCAACACCTTCACTTTCACCATCACGGATCGTTCCTGCTGATCCATTATTCTTCTTCTTCTTCTTCTTCTTCTTTCTCATGGAAGTGTACGACGCAATACATGATTTGTCGCCCTGCATATTCTTATGGACCCACGACCTGATAAGGAGAATTAAAAAGAATATAGGAGGTATATTATTATCATTATTATTATTATTATTATTATTATTATTATTATTATTATTATTATTATCATTATTCCTAAGAAGTTATTTTTTTGGGGTGAGTGAGGGACAAAATGACTACACCTGTGAATACTTGAGAGAAACAATAAACCTTCATCCTTACAAGAATCCTGAGACCTTAGTGTAGATGCCTGGGTATCTGGCAGTAGCACAGCCCACACCCCACGACACAATACCGATTTGTTGATGACTGTTGTTATTCAGGTACACGAGCGGCCCTCCACTGTCACCCTGTACACAGATTCACCGTTCAATAACACTCATGAGTGCTTATATATACATATTTCTTACATACGTTCTCAACATATTCAAGAGAGAACGTAAATATTCGAGGCGTCACTATAAAAAATCTAAACCTACGCCAAATAACGGGTAAGAAGCAGTCCATTAGCCTCCATAAAGCCTATTGGCGCTAACAGTTTATGATGTAGAAAAATAATAATAAAACTAACTTAATGATTTTATACAGTAGTCTCTGTGAATGATTAAAGTATTGTCAGGAGGTTAATTAATCTCACCTGACACGCGTCTTTATTCGGGGCAGAAGCACACAATACTTTCCGGTGCACCTCCCCCGGCTTGTAGAGGGACTCAGCTTTACAATCCTTCGTGGTCAGCACCGTCACCGTCGCTGCCTTGAGTTGATTCTGTAAATGTCCACCGTAACTGTCCTTCCCCCATCCTGTCACAACGGCTGAGGAATGAAAAAAAATAGTGGTCGATATTCTTCCTTATTCGCATGTCCCATTTTAATAGTACGCAATAGAAGAAGAAGAAGAAAAAAAAAAAAACAGGAAGGAAAGCTTGAGTCTCTTACGTTACTCAAGTTACCAGTGACTTTCTAAACAACTACTTCACTTGTTATAATTATATCACTAGACGAGTATCTCCAGATGCCTCCTCGTACCTTGTTTATTGTAAAGTTTAGCTCCAGGAGGAGCCAGACACACAGGGAAGATCACATCCGAGTAGGGAACGTCACGGTCCAACTCTATTATACCGATGTCGAACTTATGGATGATAGAAGTGTTGTACCTGTGTGTGGGGAGGAGGGGGGAAGGCTCGTCACTGGGGTGGGTGTTTCTTAAAGTGACTCGTTTTAATTAACTGTGAATCATGTATTATAGATTAGCAGTAACCAGATTGATGGCAGTCATGATTATTTATTCTCTGTCTCTCTATTTATCTATATATCTATATGTTTATATTTTTTTTCTCTCGCTCTAAAATTCTATAAAATCCACTAAATGTATGTACACTCTAAAAGAAAGCAAAAAGTTAACTAATGTCTTCGTCAAAATAATAATAATAATAATAATACAGTATATATGAAGACACCTTAAAACGAATCAAGTTGAACATGGTTTTCTGATTGTGGAGTGACGATGAACTAGTAATGACACAACACATTACACCTCATGGTTTTAACAGTACAAGGGTGTGATGAAGGTGCAGTGTTAGCGAGGACTGCCACGCAACACTTACTTTCGATGTGGGATGAGATTCCTGACTCCCGCCTTCACCACACTGTTACTGCTCTTGGTGGTGAAACCCAAGTGGACTTCAAAGTCAGTTTCTCTCTTTCTGTTGGACAAAACACATGTCAGTAGAGACCCTTGTTCGCCGTGCCAACACTTTTCAGAGTCCCAATCCTACACAAGTTTGTACTAAAGCCATAAAACTCCAGGTAACGTGTTGATCACATTCTTGTTCGGGACATTTCAAAGTTTAGATCAATGTTACACAACCACGATCAAACTTACCCTACGATGCAATGGGCGGCTGTTAAGATGGTATTTTTGCTGATGAGCGATCCACCACAGATGATGGTTCCGGAGCTGCGACTGTAGAGCCCGGCAGTCCAAGGGTTCTCTCCAATGATAGCATCCTGTCCACCCACCACCTTGCTGGCGAAACGCAGCCCACAATCTGAGGAGGTACAAGATACCTACTTTATCGTATACTGTACCTTCCTGCGGCGCACCTGTTTGTCGAATGTCTTCCTTTAATGTGTGTGTGTGTGTGTGTGTGTGTGTGTGTGTGTGTGTGTGTGTGTGTGTTTACCTAGTTACAGTATACATCATTTGAGTCAAGTTCGTGTTGTCTTGCCTCAGTCAATAATCATTCCAGGCATCAATTCATCTTTTTGGGGAACTAAATTTCGTGACACTGTTTAAGCATCAATTTCTTTATTTGTTATTCATTAAACCACAAATATATGACTTACTGCAAGCGGAGTGCCGGAATACGTCAGGTCCTGCATTGTGTATAACAGCCCCAGGGAATAGAGGAGGCGGCTCGGTGGTGGTGGTGGTGGTGGTATCCGGTGCTGGGGTGGAGGAAGAGTTCGATTCTGAAAGGAAAAATAAAAATGAGTGAGTGGGCTACTTGTACGTTTAGTCATGAACCCGCTTTGTGTGTGTGTGTGTGTGTGTGTGTGTGTGTGTGTGTGTGTGTGTGTGTGTAGCAATACTCATTAGATTATATGTACTGTTTGTAGGTGCGTGAAAATTATGATGATGAGGAGTTGGAAGGAATATGACAAAAAGAAAATATCTGTATAGCTTTTAAACTTCCTTCAGATGGATGAGTCATTGAGGTGGGTGAGTCAGGGTGAGTCAGTGGGAGAGACAGACAAGGGATAGAAGAGAAACTGACCTGCCTGACGGAGTGAGTCGATGATGTTTATAATTGATGTTGAGTCATCTGAGTCATTATCGTCCATTGCTGCTCCTGAGTCATCATCGTCCATGGGCATTCCTGAGTTACCATCGGCTGTGGCTGTGTCTGAGTCATCTGAGTCACCATCGGCTGTGGCTGTGTCTGAGTCATCTGAGTCACCATCGCCTATGGGTGTGTCTGAGTCATCTGAGTCACCATCGTCTGTGGCTGTGTCTGAGTCATCTGAGTCACCATCGGCTGTGGCTGTGTCTGAGTCATCTGAGTCACCATCGCCTATGGGTGTGTCTGAGTCATCTGAGTCACCATCGTCTGTGGCTGTGTCTGAGTCATCTGAGTCACCATCGCCTATGGGTGTGTCTGAGTCATCTGAGTCACCATCGTCTGTGGCTGTGTCTGAGTCATCTGAGTCACCATCGTCTGTGATTGTGTCTGAGTCATCTGAGTCACCATCGGCTGTGGCTGTGTCTGAGTCACCATTGTCTGTGGCTGTGTCTGAGTCATCTGAGTCACCATCGTCTGTGGCTGTGTCTGAGTCACCATCGTCTGTGATTGTGTCTGAATCATCTGAGTCACCACCGGCTGTGTCTGAGTCATCTGAGTCACGATTGTCTGTGATTGTATCTGAGTCATCTGAGTCACCATCGTCTGTGGTTGTGTCTGAGTCACCATCGACTATGGGTGTGTCTGAGTCATCTGAGTCACCATCGCTTATGGCTGTGTCTGAGTCATCTGAGTCACCATCGTCTGTGGTTGTGTCTGAGTCACCATTGACAATGGGTGTGTCTGAGTCATCTGAGTCACCATCGTCTATGGGTGTGTCTGAGTCATCTGGGTCACCATTGTCCGTGGCTGTGTCTGAGTCACTTGAGTCACCATCGTCTGTGACTCTGTCTGAGTCACTTGAGTCACCATCGTCCGTGTGTGTGTGTGAGTCAAATGAGTTACTGTCGCCTTGTGTTCCTGAGTCATCGTCGTCCACCAGTAGTTCTAAATCATTTGAGTCACTGTCGCCCTCGGGTGATTGGGATTCATTTGAAGAGTCATTGTGGATAGGTTTGTGTGACTCATCTAAGTCAATGTGTGGTGAAGCTTGTGAGTCAATGCCGCTTTGTAGGATGACAGGGTGCTGCGAATCAGTATGTTTTTGGGTCACTTCAGAGTCCAGTTCAATGGCAAAGGTGTCTTGAGTCAGGTGAGACTGGTGGGGTCCTTGCGACAGTGTTGACCCTGGGAGGGGGGAGTGTAAGGGGTCGAAGATGATAATGGGCTCTTTGTCGAACCAAGACTTGAGTCCCTGCTGCTCTGTGGGAGGCGGGAGATCATGTCTGTGAGAGGAGCCGCCTGGTGGGCTGTAAGATTGATGCTCGGGCTTAGTAGCAGAGGGCGGTAAGTTTGCACCTACTGAGTAATGAAGTTGTGTTTTGGTTGGGTAGTCACTGCCACTCGGACTACTGTCACTCCCTTGACCTGCAAGTAAGGTTTCCTCGTACAGCGTCAGAGGATCATCACCAAAGGTTAAATGAGGAGGGAAAGGCCGTCGCTCCTCCGACGTGTGGAAGGTTTGACTGGGAAATGGCGGAAAGTTGCTATTGTCAGTGTGTGAATCCTTGTCATTCAATGTAATGACACTATCTGTGTCGGAACTAACGTGCATGTCACTTAAATGGGCGCTGTTGTCCAAATGTTCTTCAACATATTGTTCACCGGCCTCATCCTGCTTCAGTGGGTCATCACCATGAGTTGACGCCAAAGATGTGGACGTGTCTTGCTCACTATGACTTTGTGACGAGCCATTCACACTGCCAAATAAGCTTCCAAGAAGGTCAGCCATGGCATCTTCAAGTGCTGCTTGGTCCTCCTCCTCCTGCACCCCCAACACAGCTTCATCCACCTCGTCACGTTGTAATTCCTCTATTGTAATGGATAGGAAATTATCCAAATCAATACTCACAGAGTCTTGGGTCGTTGTGTATGTTTCAGTGGTGAGTGTAACCGCGGCCACGTCCTCTCCGGGAGGAGTTACCGTTTCTATCTCATTAACTGTGGGGATTACTGTGCTTACCTCTTCCATGTGGCGGATGATTGTGTCAACCTCGTACAGTGTCGGCGGTACCGTGTCTAATTCTTCTGCTGGAGGAGTTACTGTATCTGCTTCAAGTTGTATAAGACCTGTTACGTCCATATCTTCTGCCTGATGAGTTACAGTTTCTATAATCTCACGCTCTGCCACTCGTTCAGTAGTGACCACGTCCACTACTGCTATGGAATGAACCGTGTTTACCTCAGGTGCAGCAGTGGTGACTGTGTCCACCGTGTGGGGGAAGGGAGTGGATGCATCCTCAGTTGTAGATTTAACGTTATTATCGTTTACCTGAGTTACTGGCGCTGAGTCGATGGTGCTGATTTCACTAGCGCTAGAGTCACTGGAAGTCACCTGTGTGCCCGATGATAAGTCTGTGTGATGTTGAGGTGTGCCTATAACACCAGACAAAGACTCATCATCGCCTACACGAATATGGTGAGGCACATCCACCGCGGGGCCCCAGATGTGCCCCATCGGCGAGATACCGTCGTGCCCAAAAGGTTTAGTATGAATGTCAGGGTCATTACTGAGCAGGAAGTCGAGGTCATCATTGTTGGTGGCGTGGTCCTCGTAGGAGTCAGACTCTTCAGGCACCATGTGTTTGACCGAGATCCCTGTGAAGCCTTCTGTGTTGGCTAAGGAAGGCGGTGTGTCCCCAGGGCGTGCGTGCAGCTGTAGGGGAAGGGCGTTAGGGATGGGTGGGGAGCGGGATGGGTCTGGTGCCCGATCGTTAAACTTAGGACTGAGAGAGGTGACGATGTTATGGATTTTCTCAGAGACTTGATCAAAGTTTGGGGTCTGCACGTTGTAGTAGAGAGGAGCCTCGTCTTGCTCCGGGATGGGTACACGCTGGCCGTCAATGTAGAGTTCTGAAGCTTCATCTATGGTGATGGGTGAAGGACGGCCAGACAAAGAGGAATCACGCCTCGCCGGGACCACTTCGATGGCTAGTGTTCCTTCGGGGCTTCTATAGAAATCTTTGGTAGAAACAGAAGGTTCATCTGATTCTTGAGTCATGTAGGTCAGTTTTTCTTCATCCTCCTCCACCTGTTGATCGAGTTCGGCGTCTTGCAGCGCGTGGTGAGTGTGATGGTCAGGCTGTGAGCCACCATTCCTCCGCAGAGGCATGCCCTGCCTTAGGTATGCTAACAGTGGTGAATTGTACCCAAGAACGTCACTCTCCACCATGATTGTCGTTTTGCCTAGCGTGTAGGGCACCAACTCTGCCTGCACCACACCACACACCACCACACTCATCACCGCCACACACGTTAGCACACCCATTCTTGCCATTACCACAACCTCACTTAAGTACAAAGCATACCATAACACTCACTGGTACTGTAATATGTTTAGTTTCAACACAAACACCAACACGTACATAAAGGAGGTTTTCCCTCAGACTTCACTCAATGTGTGTTCCTTCGTGCATTAACGAGGGCAGTGTTCCATGACGGGGCAATCACCTTGTCCTTCAGCGGAGCAGCGCGCGTGTGGACGCGTCGGAGCTCCACGTTGTTCTGACCTACTGTAGGATGCGTTGTTCGGCGGCTCATCTCCAACATCTCCACCACCACCACCACCACCACCACCACCACCTTTGCGTAGATACCCTCACAAGGAATATCAAATAAATACTAAATAAATACCATATTACAATTAGCATCTTCATCAACTTAGTCCAGTCAATCAGACCTGAAGGTATTATTTATTACTATAAGTTCTACTATAGATGTTGCTAATTCAGTTGATGAGATAAACTTGATATTCATGAAGCATTATTATACTCTACAGATTATCAGGATGCAACAATGGATAAAGAAGAAAAAGAAGAGGAAGAAGAAGAAAAAGAAGAAGAAGAAGCAAATATTGAACATTAAGGTAAGACATCTCATAAATTGAAAAAATATACCTAAACTATACACCAAATACTGAGAGTCGTATATATGCATGTATGTATGTATGCAGATAGGTATATAGATGTATGCAGATATATATGTAAATACACATTATATTTTCCAATAGTAAAAAGAATAGAAGATGAATCACTAAATCATAAATCATAAGTAATTCAAATCATTCACATTTGTTCAGATACATGGTGGTGGTGGTGGTGGTAGTGGTGTGGTGGTGTGATGGTGGTGGTGTGGTGGTGGTGGTGAGTGTGCAGGTGGCGTCAGTGTTAACCGGTCCTCCATCTTCCTCCCTCAATAGTACCGTTAGAAAGACTTATTTGACGATCAGACCCACGCCGCACATTTCTTATTAGGTCCCAATGTTGCGTTGACTCTTCTCTCTACCTCCTTACCTCCTTACCTTCCTCCTCCTCGCTCTGTCTCTCTCTCTCATTCTCTGTGTCTCTCTGTTTTATCTTTATTTTTTCATCCCTTTACTGCCAGGCACGGCGTCTCACCCTGGCTTCCGTTTTGGTTCATTTTCACCTTAATGACACGTTAGATATACAACCCTTTGGAAACATACGTATAGAGTGACCTATATTAGTGTGTGTGTATGTGTGTGTGTGTGTGTGTGTGTGTGTGTGTGTGTGTGTGTGTGTGTGTGTGTGTGTGTGGGTGTGTGTGTGTGTGTGTGGTCATATTTTAATACTTTTGTAGAACTTGAAGTAAATTAAAGCCATTAGTTTTAAGCTGAAATTCATACTAATGTAAATACCTACTTGATAATTTTATAGTTTCATTCTAATTCTGCATTAGTCATTGTGAAAATTACCTAACATATAGAGTAGTGGCCGTAGTGTTAAGGTCACAATGATAGTATAAAAATGATAGTAGTAGTAGTAGTAGTAGTAGTAGTAGTAGTAGTAGTAGTAGTAGTAGTAGTAGTAATGGTAGTAGTAGTAGTAATAGTAGTAATAGTAATAGTAGTCGTAGTATGTGTAAAAGTAGTATTCTAGATGTCAGACACACGGAAGTCTAGGTGTATGAGTAGGTGTATGAAATATGTGTGCGTGTGTGTGTGCGTGTGGGTGTGTGTGGGAGGGGGAAAACGTAAGTCGTAGCTGGGAGGAAAAGAAACACACTTTACAGCGATCATATCCACCACCAAACAGCCGCCGAGCCGAGCCGAGCCAAGCCATCGCGCAGAACCCTCCCTCCCTTCCTTCCTCCGCGCTGGATAACGGGCTACACCACCTGACCTCTTTCACCTTCTTGCTTTCTCTCGCCCTCGCTCGCTCCTCCTGTTCCTCCTTCTCCTCCTCCTCCTCTTCCTGCTGCTCTTCCTCTCAACGTTTTGCCACACCCTCTAAATACCTCATCATTTGTTCTTTTTTTTGTTTTTACAATATTATAGAATGTTTGTTAATTCTTTTGTTTTGTTCATCGTTGTTGTTGTTGTTTCGTCGTTATTGGGGTATTTTTTTGTTTTATTCTAGTGATTTATTTATTGTTTTTATTTGCATTTAATAATTTTGTTTATTCTATTTTATTGTATGTATTTTTTTTTTTATTGTTATTTTATTTTGGTTTCCCTTCCGGTTCACAGATCGTTGTTATTTTATCTTTGAGTTTTTCCTTCCTGTTCATAGATAGTTTCAAGGTGACTTCAAGCTGCATTACCCAAGGCAGTCAGTCAGTCAGTCGCTTACTTAGTGGTCGACGCTTTCGATATAATAGTGACATCACACACTTGGAATTTGTGCAAGGCAGCGCGCGCCTCAAAAGGTGAATAACATTAGGTGAAAACAATTGACTCCCACAGAAGGTCTTAGTATAGTTTTTTTATCTTGTTTAATCTGTCATGACCTACATAACACATCGCATATTTTATCTACTTTACTTTACATCTATAAACTCTTCTACGCACAACACATAAAACATAACCATTGTGTTTTGTGCTAGAGTGAATTCAAAATCATTATCCATGTTTAGTAAATTATTTGTTTTCATCTGCAGGGAAATGACTTGTAATATATTTTTCTCTCTTTTTCCTGCAGTTAAGAAATCAGATAGTTATAGTATTATATAGTTATTAGATAGTTATAGTATTAGATAGCTTTAGTATTAGCTAGCTATAGTATTAGATAGTTATAATATTAGATAGTTATAGTATTAGATAGTTATTAGATAGTTATAGTATTAGAGTTTTCAGATTAATGTAATGACTGCTTGTGAAGACGGTAGTGCAAAGGAAGTTACGTAATGGTTAAGGTTTGGGTGGAATGATGCTATTTTTTGGGCGTAGCAAGTACAGTTAACCGAGTGACCCCGACATGGCCACTGCAACCCACGCTCGGTGATGTTCCTGCCTCGCTTGTAAAACACACACACACACACACACACACACACACACACACACACACACACACACACACACACACACACACACACACACACACACCCTTATAGCATGCTCACTGCTCCACATAAACGTTCCAGTTATCAAGATGCAATATTATACGTGACGGCAGGTAGTTTTATAATTAACGAAACGAACGGAAGGAAACTTGTGCAGTGTGGATGAAAGAAGAAGAGGTGGAGGTAGTGATAGCAGGACAAGTGTGCCTAGCTGGGAGTGTGCCAGCAAGGAGTGTGGTAGTAGGTAGGTAGGTAGGTAGGTACAGTACGTGCAGCCTACATTCCGGGTGGTTCATCTGCCCTCTAGCTAGTTATTTGCAGTCAGCTTCTTCACCTTGCAGCATCCACCACCACCGACTCTTTTAAGGAGATTAATAAATATGTCAAGATAATGGAAGGAAGGAAGGAAGCTCAGGTCTGCTTAAGATGGAAGTTAGAAGATGATATATGTGTACCATCTTTAGTTTAAATCATTGTTCTACTTATAAAGATTGATATGAGAGGAAATGAAAATAGAACCGAACGAATTATGTCATATTTATTAGCTGGATGTTACGCCCGTTCATGTGTGTGTGTGTGTGTGTGTGTGTGTGTGTGTGTGTGTGTGTGTGTGTCCAGACCTTCCCCAAAGCCTCCATCACACAGCCAATCGTTTCCAAGTTCACTGCTTCACTCCTGCACATCTTCATTTTTTCGTTGGTGTCTTTACTATTGTCTGGCTATTTTTTTTTCACTCACCTTGATCTTTCACACACTGACCTTTCCACTGCTTTGCGCTCTTCTCAACAGACTCTTCGCTGATTTAATGAACAAATATTCACGTTTTACATTCACAAGGTATTACTAGACTCATTCTTCTGATTACTATAATATCAAACCCTATTTCACCCTTGTTTGCCTAATAAGAATAATGAAAATAACTATTGTTTAACTTATTGGGTGATGCTGGTCTCCCACGACAAAAAATGCATGGATATGACTCCCGTTAAATCCATATAATGTAAGGGATTAGAGTCCTTTGATGTCTACACTACACTACAGACTCACGCCGCGGGGCTGATCAAAACACGCGGAGCTAAGACAATATGCCTCGAGAGTTACGTTACGTTGATTCTACATGTATAATTGGGACACAGTCTGCGGCACTCTGCAGGAAATACCGGAACACACACACACACACACACACACACACACACACACACACACACACACACACACACACACACACACACACACACACACACACACACACAGAGAGAGAGAGAGAGAGAGAGAGAGAGAGAGAGAGAGAGAGAGAGAGAGAGAGAGAGAGAGAGAGAAATATAGAATATTATAGTCATTCTTGACCTACTTAAAGATTTCAAACACTATATTTCCCAACACACACACACACACACACACACACACACACACACACACACACACACACACACACACACATTGATAAGATAGTCACACTCTCTCCAGCAGTGATAGATGTGTGCTGTAGTGATTAATACCACATTAATACTCCACACCCTTAATTATTCCCCTTGTATTCCCGACCGGTATGCATATAGTAGATCAAAGCAGCATTAAATAATTAATAAATAAATAAATAAACTCACTGATGCATGCTGATATATAATGACAGAAAAAATGAACTAGTTAATAAATAGATTGATTGACAAATAAGTAAAAGAGGGAAGGATGAAAATACATGGAATTATTTTGATATATAAAGCAATTTTCTGTGTTGTGTTCAATTTCTTTCAGCCTCCCCTTAATAAATATCACACTTTGCATGTCAGTACGTAGAAGGGGAGACTAAAGTATAAGTTGCTGCACGTCTTTTCTCATTGTAAGTCAACGCACAGATTCCTATTTTAAATCTAGGAACTATGTGCTGTGTGTTACGACCAGTCTTACGTTTGAATATCATATAATTTGTACTGTATGTATAGGTATATTCTTTACCTTCAGTCACGTTTTATCTTATTTAATTGTATTGTAAGATGTGTAAATAAGTGCTACATCAGGTAGCAAGAGAAAATAGTTACCCTTCAATCACGTAGTTGTTTTCTTTGAAATGTTTTCGCTTATCTTTAACATTACATGAGTTTTGAATATAAGGAATAACTGATTATTTATTTTTGTAAATGTGACTACAGTTCACATACTTAATATTCTAGCTAGTAGCTTACTCGTTCATTTAATGAGTGGGTGGCGGTGTGACCGTGTGAAGTGGGAACTGTGATACGAAATCCTACACTTGACACATTTTGTGAGTTCGATCCTGACTCAAGGCAGGAAAAGTTATGAAGTGTTTTAGATAATGTTTACCAATGACTGAAATAAAAGTTATTTTGAGAATATGTATCATCTATATATTCTTTCAGCAAGAAAATACTATAATAAATGAAAAGATTTTGTTGTCAAAAACAAAATCGCCATTGAGTATAGTATATATGTATGTGGGTCAATGTCAATTGTCAATGTGATTGTTTGTGATTTAG
This sequence comes from Metacarcinus magister, assembly GCA_029783475.1. Classification (NCBI taxonomy): domain Eukaryota; kingdom Metazoa; phylum Arthropoda; class Malacostraca; order Decapoda; family Cancridae; genus Metacarcinus; species Metacarcinus magister. The sequence continues at coordinate 1,113,153 of JAPQNM010000022.1, forward strand.
TACATAAGTGTAAGTCTGTGCTTGTCAGCGGATGTGAGGGGGTCCACGTGTATGTGTTGTTTTAAGCGTGTTGTGATACCAGGCGTCTGCGTGTAATTGTTTATTATATACCTAGCCGCCTTAAAAAGAAAAGAAAACAACTACATGGTTGAAGGGTAACTATTTTCTCTTGCCACCTAATGTAGCATTTATCTACACATCTTACAATACAATTAAATAAAATAAAACTTATAATATACAATAATTTACGTAGATAGAAAGTTACCAAGACTCACTCCTCAACAATCTGTGCTTTAAACTATCCGATACTTCCACCCAGACACGAGGATCACATACCATTGAGGGACGTGTGTATGCATTGTAGTGTAGCCTTGGTAACGAGGGATGTGGAGCACACCTGTTCCTCCTTACACACCTGTTCCCTTGTCACCTGCTTCACCTGTAATGTTATCACGGACCTGTATACGTATGCTGCGAAAATGTTCAGGTTCATTTGTACTTTTCCTTTTGGTCTTTAATCTTATATGTGAAAGTTATTCGTATCTTTCTGTTTGTCAGTTGTTCGCCTTACGTACGGCTCCCCTCAGTCTGTCTCTGCCTACACACCTTGCATTGGTTTAGTGAGTCATGAGTAATGGCATAAACCTGGCTTCTGTCTGGTGGTATAGTGTGTGCTTCCTGGTGGCAGTGTTCCAGGCTCCAGGCCAAGAGTGTACAGATAGGACAAAAATTAAAGAGCAAAATCAAGAAAATATTATTCTTGGTTAATTTTTCGAGTTTTGAGTCATTATGAGTATACAACGTATACAGTAATGGGATTCAGCCGGTTCGCACCGGTTCGTAAGAACCTGTTCTTGTAATT